>OX235267.1:14238931-14708115 GCA_944472135.2 Trichobilharzia regenti
AACGGATGAGAAAGATAAAGAATAAATACCAAACATTAATGAGACTCTCAAGTAAAATAACTACCCAAAGAACTTCATCAATAAAATCAGCACTGGCATTGCGTATGGTCGGAAACGTATTACCGACATTTCGCTATTTAATGCTGCTGCTAATAGCTCTGACAAAGTAGTAGTGTCATTATACCAGAATTTACAAAATTCACTCCATATTTATATATATATACAACTTGATCATCGTTCCTGAGCATGGGGTCACTTTCGCGTTGTCAAGTTGGTCAGTTAGTACTGATAACAAACCCAAGTGTGTAGATTGTTGGATTTGATAAGTGTATAAGGTTATAAAAGCAGTGCGTGTGTTTGCATAATAAAAATGCTTATCACATTCGTGTTGATTTCGTCATTTCATGTGAGAAATTGGGGGAAGAGGTGTTTTTGACCAGGTGCTTCTGATGATGTGAGACCTTCTCTGGGATTTCTGAAATTTTTCTGGATTTTTTCAATATTGTCAAAGTTATACAATTGGTGGATGGTGGCTAGCAGTGGAATCCAGGATAAAGCGCATTTCGTCCTATTTGGGACTCGTCAGCCAGTGGATGTACCTGCATTTCTCAGTGAGTGATGATGTTCCCACTGAGGCTCGAACCCAGTACCCATAGTTTCGAACGCCAAAGCGTTATCCCCAGACATCGTCGAAGCATCTGCACAAGAAGCCGACATGTCAACCTGAGTAGACCGAACACTTCGGTCCAATCAATCGACGGGAAAATCAAAAATTCAATTGAATAATTGTCAAAGTTAGTTTTTTTCACCTGATTCTATAGCGTGCAGAAGGCCTATGGTTGATGATTTTTCAAGCTTTTTTAGTTCATTCACTGGATTTCTCTATGGTCAAAGAGATGCTCTTGGTGTCCATGTCTTCTTCAACAACAAGCAGAAATCATCATCAAGCGGGAAAATTTGGGGGAAGTCTATTCTTTCGCCTATCTAGGTATCCTCGTTTCAGCTGAAGGTGGCTCGGATGAGGATGTGAAAGACTGGATAGTAAAAGCATGACAGACCTTCATTATTATAAAGTCACTATGGACATCTAATACTACACTCAGTGTGGAGAATAAGACTTGGATTTTCAATACTAATTCGAAGTCAGTGATTTTTTATGATTCTGAGACTTGGCGCATCACGGAAAGTATTTCAAACATCCTACATCAGATATTTATCAACAGCCGCCTTCTATGTCTGCATACTGAAGATGAGATGGTTGAGCAGAGAGAATTAGCATCAGCAAACTCTGGAGAACGAGCCAATCGAGAACCTACTGCTCAACGAATGTGCTGAAGGAAATGGTGATGGATTAAGCATAATTTGAGGAGACTGTTGGGTGAAACCATGCGCCAGGACTTCTGGTGGAATCCAAACGAGAAACGTCGAGTTGAATGTGGCTCTGAGGATTAAATAGAGGAGATATTGAAGCGAGAGGATGAGAGCTTATATACAATTATGTGGTCTGCTAAAGACGACTACAGGCAACCGGACAAAATGGACATGTGCTGTCGACGCTCTATGTTCTACTTGGAACCCGAGAGAATAATTATAATAATGGCAATAGTCCTAACGAAGAGCTTAATATTATTAAACGATTGCTGAGTAGGAAAATTCATCGATGAGAATATGAATCAAAGTCAAGGCAGGCTAAAGTAGCAATCAACAGTTCGGAAAAAGGGAGATCTTCTTCTTCGTAAAACTTCACCTCCTCGGTAATGATAATATTTTTTTTATTTTTGATTTACAGCTTGATTCCACACTGTATTTTCGGTACAAGTATGGAATTTTCAGCATGGATATCAGTAGCCCAAATTTCGCAGGCCGACCATAGATATCAGATGTGCGTCGGTGCGGGCTCGAACCCCGGACCATCTGCATGGTCGGCGAGAGTCCTAACCACTGTGCCACCGACGCACAGTTAGATATTAATTAACACAACGCCTAAGGAATACGATGGTAAAACGAACAGCATTGAGTGCTGCTCAGGTATGCTGTGTCTTCAAAACCAACCACCCCTACCCTATTTTGCGTTCGAGAGTAGTTAAAGACAGATTGACTAATTCCACCCCTTCTTGGTGTATGTATCTACCTACCAATTTGACTGCTCCTGTAAAGTGAGCCAGTTTGTTGCATTGGCCGTACACTGATGCGTGTTTATCATCAAATTTCCGAACACCACCATCCTCCATAATGGTTAAGTAGGGAAAAAACAAAATCCATTCTCATAGTTCTATTCTGTTCCATCTCGTGAATACAGAACACAAGATTGATGTAAACAAGGTGGCTTTCAAAGTTATCTACCGTTTACCAACTAAGCTTAACTTTACTTCAAAAGTTCGTCTACTACATATTGCTGAGGCCTAATCTATGTATTCAAAAGAAGTAACTGATTCAAATACCTTCCTTATCCTCTTGGTCATCAAGGATTTAATGAGATTCCCTTCATTTTATTTAGTATTTTATTTACTATTACATTTTTGTGCTTCGTATAACTTAAGCGTCTTTTTTGAATTGTAATTCCACTGTGATCTTAATTAACAAATCGATAGTATTTCAAAACAAAACACCAAGGTTATTAATGGCGACTATTCTAGAATATTCTGTGTATATAGACATATATATAGTTGTAGAGCTGGAAGAGGAATTTATCGAAAAGAATATTCTTTGCTCAATTTCTTTCTTGTTCTAAATGTCTGAATGAATATTTTCATCACCATAATCATAATCTGTGCAAATATATGAAAATGAAATTAACACCATTTATATTCACACTTTATTACTTCCTGTCTGAACTAGATTTGTTTTCTATTATTATTATTGTGAAGTAATGGTGTATTCATTCTTTTGTCTGTCATATGGCAAGCGGGTGAACTTCTTTCTTTTTTTTTTACTTCAAACGTGTTCATTAAAACTTTTCAGACAGTAAAAGCATTCCATGTGATTATCTTGTGAAATGGAATTGTTTATTAATTCAAGGTTATATTCAAGTATTGGTTTATAGTGATTTTGATTGTTTGGTTACGGGGTTTCATCATCGGTTAGAAAACCATTAGAAAACCACCACTGGACAGTAACTGGACAGCTAACTATTTTGGTCAGATTAGTTTGGGACGCTGAAATCCAGAACTTTCTGGTTACAAAGTAAGCTAGCTTGTATACCAATAAGCCATTGGAAATGGCCAGTCAGCGCATGAATTCCAACTTCTGCCAATTCACTACACAGCTCAATCATTAGGCAATGTCTTCGGCGAGTATTCGTCCTCATACGTGACCTACTGTAACCCAGTGATCATGACTTCCCACTAGAACCCCTGGGAACTAAATACCTACCTGAATACGGCAAGTCACTAGTAAGCACTGGTGGTATTCGGAATTCATGGACACGTCACTGGATCAGATCCCAATGGCTTAATGGTCTACAAGCTAGCTCGCCTTGATCCTGAGTTTGAACCCTGGAAGTAGGGTGGGTTCGTACTACTGAACAGTCCCAACTAGGCTGACGAAACAGCTAGCTGTCCAAGACTCCAATTCTGGTTTCCCAATGGTTCTCTAATTGATGTCAGCTCATGATGAAATCCCATGAACGTTGTATATTTACAAATATAAAAAATATCCAAGCGATGACTGCATTTTTTTCCGGTATAAAACAAGACAGAATTACATATATATTTATAGTTTAAATATTCTGCAATACAGCAGACATATACTTTGAGTTAGTAGAATAATTACTGATAACTTCATCCTCAGGTTCTTACGAAGAAATTAAGAAAATCAGTTCAAAGAACATTTACTGCTGGTGAATTACAAGTCTTGTTTTGTACACAATCTATGGTGACTCCTTGATTGAAAGATGAACTACCTAGAATAGACTAGCCACTTTTAATTGTATCTACTAATTCAGCTGCATTTGTGGTGGAGCAAGTTATATTGGCCGTTGTGCTAGGAACTTGATTTTTCGTACTCGCTTGGGAACATCTACTAGTGTGGTTAAATAAAGGTGTAGTGAAAACCATCAACAGTTCCATATTATACCACCTGGTCCAAACCGACTGACCGCAAAGCCAGTACTGAAGAATCCTTCTCCATCATCATCATCTACCGGGTACCGAATAATTCGCCAAAACCATCGAGGTACCGCATGCTCTAAACAGCAGAGAACACTATCACGATTTGTGTGAAACAATCAGTGCTTTGTGGGCAAAAGAAGCGAGTCCAGTTAGCCGCTACTGTAGCCCTGGCCTTCAGTAGAGACTGTAAATTCATGAATTTGTATTATCTTTTATTATTTCTCTGGTATTCAGTGTAGTGCAGTGAGTGTTATGTTGATGCTTTCGAACTGTAATCCATTGGTATTATTATTATTATTGATTCTATGTTATTTAAGCAACATTAATGTCGGTGTTAATAACACTAATTCATTCATTCACTATTATGGATGGATATATAACTGTAGAAGCTGATGACGAAGGGCAGGTTATCGATCAGAAGAATATTCTTTGTTCAGTAACCAGTCTTTTAGGAAAACATTTTAATGGGCATTTTTAATCAGTTAACAAAATAATTTACATCTTTTGTTTTAACTGTGTCAAGTTATATTGATCAGAATAACTGTTTCGACTTTGTGATGTTTCACAGGTTTAATCGCCTAAAGATTTTGTGCATTATGTTAAACAAACTTCATATGTATGTGCTTTCTTTTGGACAGTCCCCATGTAAGTGTAATTGAGAAAGTAACGAGATCTCCTTTCGTAGCATCACTTCATAGCTGTACAGTTATTTGTAGGTTTGTGGGGGGTGGGGGGGTAAAGTCAGAAAAGTCGACCACTCATCTTCAATACACAGCAAAGGTAGCTGTTTATAAAAGTCTGCACACGTAGTGCAAGTTTCTGACCCATATAGAAGAACTAACTGACTGACTGACTGACTTCACATTTGTCTTGAATAGAATCCGAATCTATCTTGTTCTTTATGCTGGTTGGCTGAGTGGCTTTGACATCTTCATCCGTGCTGTCCGACTGCCTGTCTGTGGGTGAAACAGTGCTGGCTTTCTAGCTGACGAAATAAGTGAAGACAAGAAGTGACCCCGATCAAATCTCTCTCGACAGCTGATGATGAATGGTGCTGATTGGTTGGTTGGTTACCTTCATCACCTCCGTCTCCACCTTTTCTCTGTTCACCTGGAGTCGGTCACGTCTTGGCTGTCTGACTCCCCGCCTCTTCTGCCAGTCTGTTGGATTTCGACTGCCTGCAAGTTATCCAGTTCGTGCGACATTAAACAGAACTCATCCATACGCGGAATCCAGATATTCTAGAGTCTTCTCATCGGTTAGTACAGGACATTTCTGTCTTCTCACTCACTCACTCACTCTCTGTGCACACAGTCTTCAGCATAATCCAGTTCAACACAGTTAGGAATACCATTCATTGTAGGTGATAACAGGCAGTCAGTCTTGTCTTACTCTTGTATTCACTTCAAAGCCAGACTTTGCTGAGTTTTCCGCTATGGGTCACCTGACTGATACGTAGCAGGCATTATCATGCAGCCAGTTGTTCAAAGAGGTTGATAAAGATTTTGCGCACTGCATGCCGTAGTGCTGAAACAGTTTCCAAATCACTTATTGGTCAACGCTATCTTCGGAAGGCCTTTTTGAAGTAGAAGGTGGTGGTTGACTTGCATTCTATGCCTTGTTCTGTGATAATGATGCATAGAGTTGCAATTCGCCTGATACATGGTTTGCCTATCCTGAATCCAGCTTGTTCCACTGAGCTAGTGAGTCTACTTAGTATTTTACTTAATGTGGAGAAAAGCATTATTCCATGCCAGTCAGTTCATGCGTTGTGAGGTGGAATTCGCCCTTCATTGGTAGCTAGACAATGTAACCTTCGTTTCTTCCAATCACTAGGCAAATTTCATTCCTTGCCACAGTCTCTGAGACAAACTGACGAGAAACTAAAGTTCATAATACACAGAAAACCGATACATTCCCATAAGTATTTGAATTTCCAATCAGATCATCCAATAGGAATGAAAGTTTCAGTAGCTTTAAATCTCGTTAACAGAGCTAGAAAGATTATCACAGATAATGACGATATGGAGAACGAGATATCCAATATAAAACAGATTTTGACTGGAAATGGTTATCCTGAAAAGCTACTTGATAATATCATCAAATAGAAAGGAGCATAAAGGAAAACAAATAGTTGAAAAATCCTGGCTATCGACGATAGCCATTCCATATCGAAAAGACAGAGCTGAACAACTTCAAAGACTATTTGCTGCATATAATATTAAAGTCTATGTCAAACCTTCTAATTCTCTAAAGAAAGCGCTGGTGCATGTCAAAGATATATTTCCCAAAATGTCACAAAGTAATTGTGTCGACAAGATAAAGTGTTCAGAGTGTGAAGCATGCTACACATAGGGGAGAGCAGTAGACAGGTGAGAAGGTCAGAGTGAATGAACATAGACTATGCACGAAACGTCCATCTAGAAATGAAATAGAATTAAAAAGTCTAGAAAAAAGATCGGCTATCGCAATGCATGCGACAGACAGCGGACATAAGATTGATTTCGACAGTGTCTAAATCCTAGGAAGAGGATTTCATTCACATAAAGAAAGATTGACTTCAGAAGCCTTACACATTTTAACCACATCGAATGCAGTGAATAGGAGAGAAGGGATAGACTTATCACCTACTTATATGGCAAACTCTTATGAAGCAAGACAAATGAGAAAACAATAAAAACCTCTATGAACCTTCATGACCTTTCAAAAATAGGTAGTATCATGTTTATCACATGTGAACTGATGTGTAGCATACATTCACACACACACACACTCATACAGACAAACATACACAATAACAATTTGACATTAGTCATTACAAATATATGTGATGACTGGTTACATATTTCTGTTGGTGCAAATGTCTACCGACAAGTGATGATTTATAAAATCCGAATAATTTTGCTGAAGAAGAACCTGTGGTGGCTTACCCAGAGAAATGTTCAGAAAACAGATCTTGTTTTGATTTTTTTTTTCTTAAACACTTTGAGGTTAATTTAAATAATTTATGTATAATACTGCTTGACTGAATTGAGTAGTTTTATGCTTCTAGCTAGCAAGCTATATCAAAGTGAACTGCTAATTTGCTAGTTTCAGGTCGAGTTTTTAGCTAGAATTTAGACAGTTCAAAAAGATGAACTGGTTCTTTAATCTAAGCCAAAACTAATACACTGTATATCGATACGGCATTCAACGCGAGTAAGAGACATTCAGTGTCATCATCTCTTTGATCTAGCTGACAAACACTACTGCTTGATGTGAATGCTTACCAAATACTCAAAAGGAAAGAAAATGATGGTTATACAATGCTATGTACCTACAAATAAAGCAGACCTCGAAAAGAAAGAAGAGTTCAAAAGAAAACTACAGGTAACAGTGGACGATACTCCAGTTGATGACATTAAAATACTACTAATGGGAGATATGAATGCCAAACTGGGACCAGACAACACTGGAAGACAACTCATCAACGGGTAGAGAAGCTCTCGGAGAGATAAAGGAAAACAGAGAACCCTTCGTTGACTTGTGCGCCTTCAACAGCCGTCTTCGCTCAGTACTTCGCTAAAGATCAGATGGCCGGCCAGAAAAGATCAGCAACAGATATCTTTGGTAATGAACGAACCAACCAAACAGGAACCAATTGTGCTACAAATATGCAGGAAGAAATGGAAGCGGATTGGTTATACTCTGAAAAACCATCAAGTGACATCACACGCCAGGTGATAGCTCAAGTGGAACCCGAATAGGAAGTGGCGAGTTGGTCGTCAGTGCGAGGATGACACAGAGGAGGTCATGTGAAGGGGAGATGAAAGCATGTGGGCAGACGTGGAGCCAGGTGAGGATGTTGGCAGAGAACGGAATGCAATAGAGACGTGCGGCTGAAGCCCTATTGATATGTATCCATTTATATATATATATATATATATATATATATATATATATACGTGTGTGTATGGTAGTCTCTCTTTCTGTTCCTCTCTTAGTCTGTGACCATTTCACTTTGATGAACCTGTCTCCTTTAACAACGTATATTCCCCTTATATCATATATAATATGTGTGTTTGTTGACAGTCTGTTCTTGGTGATATATATATCCATATAATATGTGTGTTTTTTTGACATGTCTGTTATATTTCGCTATGTATATGTGGATCGATATTCCATTATAATTAGCGAATCATGTTAAGACTGTCTATTGATTTGTTCACACACTTGTTCGAACATTCATATATATTTTTGCTCGCATACTCTTGTGTGATTTGATTCTCCTTGTGTTTGGAAAATAGAAGTATCATCGCAAACCTAGTGGTCTTCTGATTTCCGTCTTTCTTGCGTCAGGACTATTAAATTCTCGACCAGTACATAACAATAATTTGGCGACGAGTACATAACACCTATGTTCCTCTAAAAACTAAAGGAAACAATAATAATAATCCATAGTATAGACCAAAATGATTAGTATTTAGAATAATATATATATAGTATCGATTTGACCCAAGATTTTTCCTACCTTGTTGAAGATGAAATCCAACGCACTTATTATTTTAATAAAGCGAAAGTATTCATTCAGACATTTAGAAAAAATGAAAACAAAACTGAGCAAAGAATCTCCTTTTCGATAATTTCCTCTTCTGGCTCTACAAGTATACGCATATGTTTGTATACCTAGAATATGAGGATGAAGCAAAGAACATCTTGGATAAATATGACGATGTTCATCCTGTAATAAATTTAACCATCGAGAAAGTAAGGGATTCTAGTATTTCATTCCTAGGCGTCCTTATGTCTAGAAAAGAGGACGGTACAATTGGAAGCGTATATAGAAGACCTACATCAACTGACTGTTACGAAACTCATTGCTTCGTGTCTTTGAAATACAAACGCAATCTAATAAAGTGCTTGGTCCGCCACAGAGCGAGTGTAATCTCCTCTGATGAATGATTGAATGAAGAGCTTAGCATTATGAAAAAGTTACTGAGCGAGAACGGTTACCCAGAAAAATTCGTCGATAAGAATATGAATCAAAAGTCAAGGAAAACCTTGGTCTTGCAAATTCACTTCTTTGGCGGTGACGATAACATCAGTGAGATATTGATTAACACAACGCCTAAGGAATATGACGGTTAAAAGAACAGTATTTAGTGGTGCTTAAGGATTCTGTGGCTTCAAAACCACTCATCCACCCATATTTTACGTTCGAGAGTAGTTAAAGAAAAACTGCCTAATTTCCCGTCTTCTTGCTATGTGTATCTATCACAACATGACCGCTCTTGTGGAATCAATCAGTTAGTTGCATACGCCGTACAATTGGTCTTGTTTCTCCTCAGATTTCTGGATCCCATCCTCCATAGTGGTTTAATAACGGACAAACAAAGACCACTTATAGTTCTATACTGTGTCATCTCGTAGATACGGACACAAAATTGATGTTAAAACAAGGCGGCTTTCAAAGTCATCTATCGTATGCCAACTAAGCTCAATTTAATCTCAAGAGTTTGTCTACTACATACTGCTGAGACTGGCTGTTGGAATGCACCTTAATTTATAAGCCTTATTTATGTATCCAAAATATGTTGGTTGGTTCAGACGCCGTCCTTACCACCCTCGTGACTAATGATCCTCAATTTGTTGTTGTAGAGATTTCCTTAATTTTATTTGATATTCTATTTACTATTACATTTTTATGCTTAATATAATTTATGTATCTTTCGTGAACTGTGGTTATTCCACTGTGATCTTACTTGATAAATCGATAGTATTTAAATGAAAACACCAGTATTGTTAATGGCGACCATTCTAGAATCTTCTGTATGGATATACGTATATGTATAATTGTAGAACTAGAAGATAAAGTTATCGAAAAGGATATTTCGATAGAGAAAGAAAGACCAGATTTGCAGATTTGCCCTATGAGCTATAAACAGGGATTAGTAAGGACACTCACTTTACGACAGGGCCATGAAGTTATGTTCACCTAACAAGGTAGAAGAAGAATTAAGCAATGTTTAGAAATGCCTTAAGGAAAACTGGCATCCAAAAGGATTTATCCTAAATTACAGCAAAGAAAGAGATGAGAAAGGGAAGTCTCCAACAGTTGAAAAGAAGAAAGTGTTCATTTGCCTCCCATACAAAGGAGAAACATTATCGCAAAAGATTGAAAGGAGGATGAAAGGAACAATAAAGAGATGGTTCCCTGCAGCCAATCTGGTGACGCTATACAGTACTACATCCTCTACAAGTCAATCGAAACTGCGTCGGTGGCACAGTGGTTAGGACTCTCGCCGACCATGCACATGGTCCGGGTTCAAGCCCACGCTGACGCACACCTGATATCTATGGTCGGCCTGCAAAATTTGGGCTACCGATATCCATGCTGAAAATTCCATACTTGTACCAAAAATACTGTGTGGAATCAAGCTGTAATCAAAAGTAAAAGTAAAGTAAAATAAGTACCCTGATGATGTTACCTACAATTTCATTTATAAATTTACATGCACCTGTGGCAGCAAGTACATTGGAAGGACAGAAAGAAGTGCTTTTATCCAGTCTTCAGAGCATATTCAGAGAAACTTATGCTTAAAAGGAAGCAGGTATTTACAAAGTGCAATTACCAGACACCTTGTGGATACGCGTCATTTTGTCGAGATTTCCAAATCCTTCAAAATATTAAACATACAGAGGACTTCGATTTGCTGGAACAATTGAAGTCAAACGTCACAGACCAAAATTATGCATACAGAAAGAGACTGTAGTCAATCTCTCACTCGCTTCCTTGGTAACCATTTGACTTTCATTACACTGATTAGTCATACACACTAGTGGGCTCAACTCAAAAACAAGTTTTCAAATTGACGAACTGTGACCTTCTTGAGTTGCCATGTTGACACTGTTTATTAGATTTTTCTGTTTTCTGTCTTGTCTCACACTCCCCCATTTTTTTCTTTTTTCATAGTTTGATAGTGTATAAATTGATGGTAGCTTAAACTAAAAATAACTGTAATACTTATATTCCAGATGCGTTCACCTTATAGTGTTTTCTCTATTACCTTTCAAACAATGAGGTATGAAATGTTTTTATTTATAACCATTGTAACTTTAGGTTTTGGTTTGCAGCAGCTGATGAGAACCTGTGAAATAGAATGATGATATCATATTTTATACTGCAAATCTGGTCCTTCGTTCTCTATCAAAATTTATCAAGGGAACCAAATCTATGAAAAGGATATTCCTTGCTCGATTTCTATTTGCTTATTATTGCATTCAAGACAATGATCGATTGTTTCTTCTGCCTAAACTAACCACAACACCTTATTTAATCTTCTCATTATACATTTCCAGCTAAAATTTAGCTTAAATGCCTAATCTTTAATTCAAAATATAACAGTGTTTAATCAATAGACTTTATCGATCACTTTGAATTATCGATTGCATTAATCATGTAATATTGATTAATATTTCGTTATATTATACGTAGATTATGAAGTATAATTACTGAATAGAATACGGGTTGGTCAACAATAACAGAAAAAAAAACAACAACAATAAAATGGTTTATTACCCCCTTCTATGCCATTGAAATAATCTTTAATCTTATATATTAGAATATATACATCAATCACACATACACACTACCCGTGTATATAACGTGCCCACTTGAATTCGTGAAGTTTGCATAAAACATTGGTTAAAATACAAATAAATAAAAAAAAGCAAAGAAGTAATTAGTAGAATGAAATGTTTAAAATTAACTGTCACAAAAGAATAACATGACAACTTGAAAAGAGAAAGGATTACTTACAAGAAAATTTAAACAAAAAGGTGTATGTACAATAACTGTTTGTTGAACATTGAACAATAGATTGGAAACACTTTAAAAAGGAAGGTTAATTAAAACAATCAACAGAAGCGTATTTGTCTTATACTTTATTGATTTTGATTTAATTTATGCCTCTCTGCTGAAGAGACATTAGGCCATAGAAGATCATAGCTGGAAGTGGCTTTTGTATAGAAGGAAGGATTAGTAATCAATACATGTTACCTGGGAAATGTTCTCTATATATTTATTGGTTTAATGACTACATAATCTACCAGCTTAATTTCACTTGGATTATTCAGTGATTTATAGTAATAATAAATAACAGACTAAAGTGAACATGTGGCGTGTGCTACTCCTAAGATTTATCAGTATTATATAAGCAGACGTTCCTCAGCGTTAAAATATCAAGTAACGGGGAGGTAGATTTGATGTCCCTTCTGAGAATCCAACCAGCAGTCACAGACGTTACCACTGTGCTATTCGGGCTCACAACTGACCTCTTGTTGGACGGTAGTGGGTATTTTGATTGGAGACTAGTAACTACTGTGACGTGTCTCGTTATACTCTACCACAGTTCCCAAGTTTTATACTTATATCAATAATACTTCTTAAAATTACTTTGAATATCCTGAACTCCAAGGAAAACTTCACCCTCACTAAGGATGCAGGTATATATATATATATATGCCTGGGGATTCCCGAAACTGGATGAAACACATCACCTGAATTCCACTGCTTCCTACCACAAACAGAATAATCTCAAATGGATGATTTGTAACAGAATCTTTAAACGAAATGATTATTGAATGATTAGCTAAGAGAATATGGATTGTACTCAGTAGAAATTTTCCTTCTTAAAATTCAATATTTCAGTCCTGTTGGAGAACTTTTTGTAAGAAAAAACAAAAACAAATGGATGTTATTGACAGTTTTTTACTCCAGATAAGTAAAACTGTCAAAAGCATTTCGTCATTTGTGAAATTTATGTTTATCATGAAAATGACGTCTGAGAAAACCGCTTATCACTAAAGTGCACAATAATAATTCCATTGAAGGATAAAATTTATTTCGATAAAGTCTTCACACAGTGTTTTACAATAATATTTACTGATGACCACGTTTCCAACACACTTCATTACTACAGCTCATAATCCTATCAAGACACTACTCACACAACTTTCCTACTTCGTTTATATCATTCCATTATTTCTCATCGCTTGACTTGATGATTGGTAGTAGTAATTTGCATATTTCCGGTATGAGTGATGAGTCATTCCCATTGTACGTGTTGGGTGTAGATTCTAGCAAACCGAGCAATAGCACTGAGTAGTACAAGGAAAGACCTAAACGATGAAATGAAACGGATAGAAGAGGCGTTGGTGTTAAATAACTATTCTTTAAAATTCATTAGAAAGATAAGAAAAGGTTAGAATAAAAATAATGGTGAAACTAGTAATGATAACATAAATAAAAGAGAATATAAAGTATCTACAGCTCAACCATATAAGGAGGGGACATCTGAGATCCTACGTAGGATTCTTAATAAAGCAGGAATTAGAGTGGCATTCAAACCTACAAACTTACTCAAGTAGGACAAGCTCTGTAGGTAGGTTGAAGGACCCAGTAGGTTGACCCAAGTGAACAAAATAATATAATTTACGAAACACCCTGCGATGACTGTGAGTTCAGGCATCTACTAAGGTCAGACTATCAGAACATAGGAATTTATTGGCTCAGGTTAGAATGACTGACCCCGTGAAGACAGATGAGTAATTTAGAAACAAGTTCGGCAGCAGTTGCGCTGAATGCATCAAAATACAAGCATAGAATAGGGTGCGAGAGGGTTAAAATTCTAAGAAGTAATATTGGTAGGTGGAGAGAGATTGACTACTGAATCCTGGTTCATCACTCATACCGGAAATATGAAGAATATTACTGTAACAACAGAAGATAAGGGCCGGCAACAGATCGTTTTATTACGGAAATCAGCAAGTATTTATATATATTTCATGTACATTATCATAGCTTATTCAAGCAGACAAAAACAGTCTTCTGATTGGTTGTTTCTTGCTCAAGGTTATTCTGTACTACTTGTGACTGGTTTCTCAGAAAGTTAAGCCATATATCTGCGAATCGAATTTGCCCACGTTAAGTCTGCTGTGATTGGCTGTTGAATCAGCCTTGCTCATATTTTCTCACGGCCAATATTAGTGACCTAGACATTGACGTAAATTAATGTCTACCAATTGGCTAGCAGCCTGCTATCACCACACTACTTCCAGTGAAATCAAGAGATGAGAAATAGTGGAGCCATATAAACGAAGTTGGAATGTTGTGTGAGTAGTGTCTTGATATGATTATGAGCTGTAGTAATGAATTGTGTTGGAAATGTGGTCATCAGTAAATATTATTTATTTATTTTCTTTAACAATCTGTTACGTAATCAACCTGTGCACACGCTTATTCCTTAATTGCTCTTCATTTTTCCAAAATTATGCATTATGCAATCCACTTGTTGTAACCATTTCCACCTTTTAATTATATATATTAATTTTTCTTCGTTAATTATCACCCCATTGACATTTTGACACTGACTAATTATTGTTAACAAACATATTGCCGCTTGATTGGTATGTTATATATATTAGAGTAGAGCCAGAGATGAGGATCTAATTGAAAAGTAAATATTTCTTCGCTCAATCTTTCTCTTTTGTAAATAACTAAATGGGGATTTTTTCTATATTGAAATATTAGTGTTTAACACTGTGTGAGGACTTTGTCGAAATAAATTTTATCCTTCAATTGAATTATACTCTACTACAGTGCACAGGTTCTATATTTATATCAATGCATAATAATAACAATAATAAAAGTCGAATTCTCACTTAATTCTGTTAGCCAGAGGATTCGAAGTGAAGAATGATCAACTGTATTGTTGCCTCATTAGGAAGCAAGGAAAGATATTCATCAGGGACAGAAGATGATTATTATACTATACAAAAATTTGTCAGGAACTCGGGATTATAAACTGTTGACTTCTAGCTCATCAGTTCCACAGTGAAGCGCTGATCCAAGAATCCGAGGGTCATATGTTCAACCCAAAAAAAGGAGTCGAGGAGCTCTGGTGTAAAAGTCATATACACACATATAAAACCATAACAAACGCAGGCCTCTTTCAAATACCTACTGCTCTTTCTTACGGTAAGAGTCAGTGAGGTTCACATTCTTAATTTGTTCAAAATAGTCACATGCATATTAAACTAAATTAATACTTAAGCTTAGCTTTTTAAAATCTCATGTTGAAATATGTTCAGCTTCGACGGACGAACACTATGAGTTAGATTAACAGTAGGTAATATGCAGTTCAATTGTCGGCACTCGGCAGTAGCAGATACGCTTGCCTTGCTGACTGGTAAGTGCCAACTAGCACGAAACTTAGGGTGGTCCTAGGCTTCCCGTGGCCGATTGCCTCCAACCGTGATGGAGAGCCATCTTGCGCGGTGTGGCCATATAGCAAAAATTGACTGATGGAATTCAATCCTCACCAAGCGAAAGACTAGATGCATGACACTAGTCATTTGCTGCCTAGTGTCCAGTTAAAATATTTCTACTGACTTTGTAATCATTACCCTTTTCTTTCTAACCTCTTTGTCACTGTTCTAATACTTTTTGCTTCTTTAGACTCAATACTGATTACTTAACGTTGTTTTCGGTTTTATTTTATATATTTTAAATTCTTCACTCTAATGTTGTTTGGTATTGAACTGCTATAAGATTTTCAAGCATACCGATGAAGAGTTCCGAACAAGGATGAAACAGCTGTCCACTCAGTACTCCCTGTTGGTTTTCCAGGTGGTTCTCTAACCGATATCAGCTCATAATGAGATACTAAGATTTTGTTCTTATGGTTTCAAGGTTACTCCGTGGAGGGACCGCTTGGCTGTTCCTGGGAAATGCCTTCTTTTTTGTTCTATTTGACTTTACAGAAAGAGTTTTGATGCCAAATTTTTTGGGAATATGCTAAGTGATTCCGGAGAATTTTACGTTTGTGTTTTTGGTCAGTTAGTTTTTTATGCCTTAGGGACTTTTGGACTGTATGGTTGCCGGATGGCTATATTTAGGTTGTTTTGTGTTTTGATATAAGTTGTTACTGTTGTTCGGTTGAAAATCATTATTATTATTATTATTATCAGTTTCGTTTGGGCTCCAGCTGGAACATACGGCCTCAACAGCATGTCTCCATTTCAACCCGTTCTCTGCAGTCCTCTTCACATGGCCCCACGACGGCCCATAGTCTTTCATCTCCTCTTCTTACGATCTCTTCCATGTCACCATCAAACCACCTCCCAACTCGTCTTTTCCCATTCGAACTTCACTAGACTGTCTGGTTTGAGATATCACACAACAGTTTCTTCAGCATGTGTCCAATCCAACTTGATTGGTTCATTCCTATTGTTACTTGTTTCCGATCCAACCATTTGATCTTCAGTATGCAGGCAAAGAAGGCAGTTATTGATGAAATTCTTCAGTAGCCTGTTGTGAATGCTTTTTCAGATACACAGTACAAGTTTCAGATTCACATATAAGAACTATCATACCATGGATGTTGAAAATCCGGACTTTGTTCTGTGTGTTGAGTGCAATAGATTTCCAGACTGATTTCAGAGTGTGATAAAGGTGTATCTTGCCTTTCAGATTTTGGTTTTAATATCCTTATCTGTGTCGTTTTTAATCAACCAACAACAACAACAACAAAACAACCAGCACCAATCACAATAAACCGAAGAGAGATAGTTCACAAAGGTCGATTACTGGCTTCACTTATCTGGCCAGGATGCCAGCACGGTTTCCACCACAAGCAGGCAGGCAGACAGGCAGTTGAACAGCACGGATGAAGATGTCAAAGTCAGTCAGCCAGCCAGCCAGAATCGGTGAGGCAAGATTGCAATGCCTTCATCAACCTGAAACTAATTTTGTAATCTTATGCTCCACTCACTCAGCCAGCCAGCCAGCCAGCCAGCCAACCAACCAACCAACCAGCCAATATAAAGAAAAAGATTCGAATTCTATTCAAGATACATGTGAAGTCAGTCAGTCAGTCGGTCAGTTCTTCTATACAGGTCAGAAACTTACACTTCATGTCACCAAAATCATTTCCAACAGCCAGTTGTGGTTCTTTATCAACGCCTGCCCATTTCACTGGCTAGCTCTATACTGAAGATAAAATGGACATCTAGTCGGTCAGCCAGAAAGAATTAGCAACAAGAAACTCTGGCGATGAACAAACCAATGAAGAGCCGATTACTAAACAAATGTGTAGGGGAAAATGGAGATGGATTGATTTGGCATATGCCACTGAGAAGGCTATCGAATTTTATCGCAAATAATTCTGGCCATCACTCGCGTGGAAGGTGAACGAATGGGAAGCGATAAAATGGGTGATCAGTGCAAGGGTGACATGATGGATATCGTGTGTCGGCGAAAAGGAGGAGGGGGAGGAGATGAGAGATTATAGACGGTAATCGTGGCCCCAGTCAGCTGAAGAGAACAGCAGAGGATAGAAGAAAGTGAGGATGTGTTATTCAAGCCCTATTTCAAAACTCCTAACCCAAGGGAATAATAATAATAATGATAACAAACGAACTACAGGACAAATCTTTACTGGATGATACAGTTGAATACAGTCAGAAAAATAACACGACACATTTTCAAATATAATGAGAATGTATACGATATGAAATTCTGAGAAACAAGTTAATATAGGCGTGAGAATTGATTGTCGACAAACTACTCGATTTGTGGTAAAATCCTACCATAGGTATTTTGTGGGGGCGAGGAAACCTTAAATATTCAGATTATATCATATGTTACCTTCTTGATAACATAAAAATATATCTGAATTTTGTTCTAGCTAGTCAAATAATTTGAAATGATTCCTCTGATTTATTTGATGTGTTTCACCATGAACGACGTAAACAGAAGTCGGATGATCCGATCAACTTATACTTACCACAAAGTACTAATAACTGATGTGGGTGTCTACTATTATCGATCAGTTAATATGTTACAACATTAATTTAAATAACAATTTGGAATAGGTCTGATATACTATAAATGGCAATTAAGAAGGTATAAGCATGAATAAATGACGTGTTATATTACCGCTGATTTAACTACAAACTGTGTAATTTTCAAGCCTTGAATTTAATTTACAAATTGACAACCTGATTTAACGTATCGCTAGTTCACTCAATTATTATTTTGTTATTATTATTATTGTTCCCTTGGATTCCTAGTGGAACATAGGAAGGCTTCAACTGCATGTCTCCACTTGCCACCTCTGTCTTCCTTCTGCTGTACTTTTCACCTGCATCCATGTTAGTTAGTCCATACTGTTTCAACTCCTCTTCACACGATCTCCTCCAGGTCACCCATGCACCGACGTCCCACTCACCGCTTCCCTTTCGGCCTGGTTCCACTCGAGAAATGGCCTGACCCGCGCGCACGATGTCACCCAGCGGCCTCCTCAGTCGTAAGTGTCCAGTCCATCTCCACTTTCTCCTGCATATTTGTTGGGCGGCGATTGGTTCTTGTTTTGTTTGTTCCCAGCCATAGTTTCTTGTTGGTGATTCTTTCCGGCCCGGTCATCTCATCTTCAGTATAGAGCCAGCGAAGAAAGTTGTTGGTGGATAAAGGTCTGCAACAAGCTGTTGGAAATATTCTTTGTGACCCACCAGCCAAGTTTCTGATCCGATCCGTATAGAAGAACTGACTGACTTGACGTTGTTTGTATTGAAAATCCGACTGGATTTTGTTGTTGATGCTGAGTGGCGAAGACTTCCAGATTGGTTTCAATCAGCTAATTTTAATTCCGGTGTTTTGAAGTGATTCTGCTTTCTGAGATGAGATGAATTAAACGGGACCCACCGCTAATATGTCATACTTCGTAGAACTCTGAAGACTGATTGTCAGTAGGGTGAGTGGTGGTATCCCATTGGGCCACATCGATCGCTGACATCGTCATTGATGATAGGCACTTGATGTCATGCGACAAATTTGTTAGGGGGATTTTTTTCAGACTGTGAGCATCCACAGCTTTCACTCAGCTACATCTATTCAGGTAGAACAAGAAATCATTTCAAAAGACTTCATGCGCGCGCACGCCTAAGCATAAAAATCTCGTGATACCAGTCTTGGTGACACGTATTTTATGTGATGAAAATAGTATCAAGCATGAACTAACTAACCTTTTTTTCACTAGTAAATTAAACAATTTTCTCCATCCTTATTCCGTCAAGCTTCATTGTTATTGTTCTTCTTATATTTATAATCCTCCCACTTTCTTTTGTTTGTTTTTCGTAAGTGTAAACATCATTTAAGCTGAGTAATAACTGTTATTTTGTGTTTTTCCTCTCACAATTCTACGTCAAGGGAACATTGGACTCAATACTCTACAACATGCTAAATTCTCCACACTGTATCGACAGTATCGTTTGAAACAAACCCAATGTTATTATAAATTATCATAGTTATTATTTTGACTTTGTACTTTGCACATCTTTGACATTATTCCTACTGTAACTATGGGCAAGTTCCTGTCGTTACTACTTTTATTTACAGTGTTTTGAGTAAATTAAACGCAATATTGTGACAAATGCTGAGAATTACATTCTGTATTATAAGTACTGTCTGTTTTGGAATAAAGCAGACTATTATTATTGTAATTATTAGGACGGCGGTTTGGTGTTTAAACCGCTTTAACCTAGCTGGTTAGGGAGTACTGTTGGCTAACGTGAATGGCATCCGACTACTCACATCAGTTAAGACCTTATGAGTCTGCACAGTCTGACATTAAAGGCTGTGTGTGTGTGCATGTCGACTAAGGGGTGCTAAGCACTATAATCTGAGCAAGAGTCAGTTCCTTATGAATAATTAATTTGCTTGATATTAGATGGTTGGAGGCAATCGGCCACAGGAAGCCTTCGACACTACCTAGGTTTCGTGCTAGTTAGCATTCACCAGTCAGCAAAGCAGTGTATCTGAAACCTCCATGAAGGAACTCATGTCCCTTCTGAGATTCGAACCCGTGTCACCTTCCAGTGCCGCCCGCGGGCTGTCAGAGACGTTACCACTGAGCTATTTGGGCTCGCTATTGACCTCCTGTAGGACTGATTGTATTGGATACTTTGACTGGACACTAGTAACTAGTGTCATGTGTTGCAGATACACCTTACTGACTGGTGAGTGCTAACTAACACGAACCCTAGGTCAGTCAAGGCTCTTTGTGGCCGATTGCTTCAACCATATAACATTATCAATTCAAAGTGCACGAAAGTGTCGAGCTACCTAGAATGGTGGCCATATTGCAAACCTGACTGAAAGAATTCACTCTGAACCAACAAAACAAAGGACTAGACACACCACATTAGTTACTAACTAATCTCTAATCAAAGTATTGGTTTGCTTATTGACAAATGACTTAGAAATGTTGTAGAAAACTGTTCATGCACGTGATGAATTCATTCAATAGACAAAATTAAAGTTAAACATAGAGTATTTTGAAAACATTTCTTTACCATATACCTTGCGGTAGGACTGGTCACATTATGATGTCAGCTTATGATAAAATCCCCCAATCAATCAAAAAATGAATCCCTACAAAACCAATACTTGAAAATTCAACAGGGGCGGACTAGCGACTGGTCCTATTCAGGCAGTTATCTGAGGCTGTAGTGGGAAGCTGTGACTAGTATAGAATAGAAGGTTGAAGATGAGGAAGTAACTGATCATCGAAAAAGACATTGCGAAGTGGTAGCGCTATGTCATGAATTGGCGAAGGTTGGAATTCATGGACTGGCGACTGAATTGGGTTCCAGTAGCTAGCTCCCCTTGTTACGAAAAGGTCCTGGGTTCGAACCCCATTTTGGTGGATGCGTGCTGCTGAAGAGCCCCAAACTAAGCTGAAGAAACATCCCACTGTCCAATACTCCAGTGGTGGTTTTCCAATGCTTCTCTAACTGATATCAGCTCATGATGAAATCCTTCAACTAATCAAACAAAACCCTAACGAAACCAATACTTGAAAACACATCGAAATGTGTTTATCAATTTACATATGTTTTTCGAAGCACATATATTAGGCTTACGGAAAGATGTCTGCTACTTCACATTGCCGAACACTGCTCCAAATAGCTTTCTAGTACTCATAATGGCATTTCACGGAGGTCGATCATACGACATTGATTGGATTGTAATCATCCAGTGACGCTCAGTATAGTCTTTATAGGTATTAATAAGAAGAGTAATAAGAAAGCTCTTGGCTTTACTTAAGACTGAGTAATAAGATTATGGAAATTGGATCTATGAATACAAAGGAAGGTAGCGGTTAGTTTAAGTCTATCTTGGTAGCATACTTTCATTTTACCTTTATAGCTTCTCTTCCCCGTCTTTTTCTTTTTACAATATTTTTCTATTATTATTATGATCATTATTATTTATGACATACTGTTAGGTTTCTTAGAATATGTGCAAATCGAGAAATCATACTTGAGTATTAATTAATCTTGATGAAAAATGTTCTAAATATCTTATGAGTTTAGATGAGACATTTTAAAACCTTGTTATTTAGACACGTATTTAGTTTGCACATGAACCTGGAATTCAAAGGTGATATCGAAGCAGAAATTCTTAGAAACCGCCTTTCTAAATATTTATTTTATTTTTTATTTTATTTTTTTATTATTTTTGTTTACAGCTTGATTCCACACTGTATTTTTGGTACAAGTATGGAATTTTCAGCGTGGATATCGATAGCCCAAATTTTGCAGGCCGACCATAGATATCAGGTGTGCGTCGGCATGGCTCGAACTTCGGACCATGTGCATGGTCGGCGAGAGTCCTAACCACTGTACCACCGACGCACAAAATATCTGACGAAGAGATTTCCAACAGCCACCTTACGCATCATGTTCTCCAGGAGACAGCTAATCCAGTCTAACGTAAGAATAAGATACCGCTTTTGTGTATTTATCAGTTTACTTGATTGTGTGGAGCAAAATATATCAGCCGTACACAACATGCAGTCCACAAATGTATTCTGGAACACTACCCAACTTGGCTAGCTAGCCAGAGGATAAAAGAAGAATACTAGCAGTTCCATTCTCGAAAACTTGTCAACTCTCTAAATCGATTAGCCCCACACAGTGCTGCTACACAGAAACCCTCAGTATCGTAATAAAGGGCTTTGATAATGCCATCTGTACACAGCTGAATCATTGACTATTCGAGATCTGAGACCTTACCACTGCATTATAAAGCACCACATACATTCCTTAGCCCAACAGTGGCCAGAGTAACGTTCTCACTATAATTTTGCTTCTTCTTATTTTATAAGTTTATTACTATTGTAACAACAGAAGACAAGGGCCAGGCAACAGATCGTTTTATTATGAAAATCAACACGTATTTATACATATTTCAACTACATTATTATAGACAAGCTCAGTCATCTGATTGGTTGTTTATCAGAAGTTAGACAGACAAACGCAGGCTTCTGAATGGTTGTTTCGGGATTCCTTGACAAATAGAGTTCTCTATCTGCGAATCATATTTTGCCACGTTAACTTTGCTGTGATTGATTGTTGACTCAGCCTTGTTCACATCTTCTCACGGCCCACATTAGTGACCTAGACCTTAACGTAGATTAGTGCCAACCAATCGGCTAGCAGCCTGCTCTCACCACACTATTACTATTATTCCCATCATCCTTATTCTATTATCACTCTATTAGTGTTTATTAACAGCATTGTGTTTTCACAGTGATTCTATAAAATCACTTTATCATCTTTCCACTCTACACAACTATATTGTTAATTAAAAGTCAATCTGAACAAAGAATATCTTTTCAATACATCCTTCTCCTCTTTAGGTTCTTACAATGTTTGCTGTCGCTACCATAATGGCCAGTTATGCGAAGGATACATTTTTTAACGTAGGATAACAGACTAGTTATGGGGTGTCAAAATTTAATGATGAACCTCCCATTGCAGTCTTACTATCTCTTTTTTAATACATACTGTGGTGATAGCTAGCTGCAAGCTAAAAATTGTAGACAACAATTTACGTCAGTGTTTACGTCCTGAATCTTGGTCCTGAGAAAAAAACAAAAAAAAAAGCTTAATTTTGAGGAACTCACCAACCAATCACAGCAGACTTAACGTGTGCAAATACGATTTGCAGATATATGCCTTAAGTCTTTTGAGAAACGGTCGCAAGCAATACAGAATGATCTCCAGCAAGAAAACAACCAATTAGAAGACGCTGCTTCTACACTGACAGTATGTAAATAAAAATCCATAAATATCTCTTGATTTTCCCAATAAACGATCTGTTGGCTGGCTCTTGTATTCTCTCGTTACAATACTACTTTATACTGGCCACTGTCTCAGCTAACACCTTTTATAACCTTGAAATGAACCGTCAATTCTCCCTACCCCACCCACATTCTACAAATCTATTATCACTACTTGCCACCATTGTCTCCCACTTCACAATATTTTGTAATTGATTTCAGCCTAGCACAATGTTTTTTACACAAATACGATTATTTATTTTGACACCTTCTATGCACTAATCTGTTATTCTAAGTAGAAATGTATCCACCACCTCATAACTAACTAACTAACTGACCGGCTATCATTATTGTGTAACGACAACAAATATATTCTATTTTATAATAGAAGGAAGGCGAAGAGGAGATGGATGTATTGAAAAGAATATTCTTCGTTCATTTTGACTTTTAATTCATGATATGGGAATATTATTTCGCACTATTAAATCTTACAACAAGACTGATAAGTCATTTTCTCACACTTATTACGTCATGCCAACTTCTGCCGTCATTTTTGATTTCTGATTAGCCCCCCCCCCGCCGCCTAGACTATACCATGCATTGAGTAATGCGCTTTTCAAGGGAAAATTTTACCATTATCAGTCAGCAAGGTGGGCGTATCTGTAACTGCCTTTAAGAGGAATTCATGTCCCTTCTGAGATTTGAACCCATGTCACCATCCACTGCCGCATGCAGGCGGTCAGAGACGATACACCACTGAGCTATTAAAGCTCACGATTGACCTCCTGTTAGGCTGTAGGACTTTAACAGTTTTTACTCACAAAACTCATAGATCATATATTTATCACAATGTTATTGTGTTTGTACTTATTTCACCTTAAAAAATTGTATAAATAATAATGTTTGTGGAATACCCAGCTGACGAGTTCCTCTTCCGAAATTTATCAATTCGCTAATTAATTAATACATAGTTGTTGCTTGTTTTAAAATATAGTACTTCTTTTCAGGTATGCGAAGAAAACGGTAAATTAATGCATGGACAGTATATAAAATTCGTAAGACATTTATTCTTTTAATCTAGACCACGTACTGATATTAGTTAGAGAACAATTGAAAAGTAACACTAAAGTACTGTCAGATAGCCGTTTCATCGGCCCAGTTTCGGACTCGTCGGCAGTATATGCCCACCCCACTGCCAGGGTCCAAACCCATGAGCTTCCAATTTACCAGCGAACTAGCTCGTAGACTATTCAGCCACTGGACTCAACTCAATAGCTAGCTCATGAATTCTAACTTCTACTAATTCGTGATTTTAGCATGACCACCAACCAATTTTTTCTCGGTGGGAACTCCATCTCTATTCCCGACTGGATGTACCCCTTGTGGTCATGACTTCTTATTAGAACTCCACTTAACTAGCCCTGTAACCAGTAACTAGCAAGCACCACATTAATTTTTGGGAATTAGTTTGTAGGAAGTTCCTGGATTCAAAACCAGTGAGTACGTACCATCGATGAGTGCTGAACTAGAACAAAATGGTTCTACAGTACTCCCTGCTGGTTTCAGTGGTTTTTTAACTGATATTAATCCGTGATATAATCTGAAATAAATGACAATGTTTGTAGAGTATTCAGCTGACTAGTCCTTCTAGCGAAATTTGAGTTCATTCATTCATAGTTGTTGCTTATTTTAAAATAGAGCATTTTCTAAGTGTATATCAACAGTATATAAGATTCGTTAGATATTAATTACTGCTTATGTCTACACCCAGTGTAACAACAGTTTTGAGACAGAATAAAATTGCAAACATCTACTCAGTGAATAAATAAAGACACCGCATTCTGAATACTTTCTGAAAAAACTAATAATTTCTGCTTAATATCCTCCTCATATTTTACCTTTTAGACAGATACAGATTTCATCACGAACTGATATCAGCTGGAAAGTCATTCGAAAACCAGAGAGTACTAGAGATATATTTCATCCTAGTTTTGAACTCTTCATCATATGCAACCACAGAGGTTTGAACTCAGGACCTTCCACTGGATCGGGTCCCTGTGACTGAGTGGGCTATGAACTCTCCATGTAATTGGAGGTCCCTTGGTGCGTACTAGTGAAGAGTCTTAAATCGGGATAAAACATTTGTTCAGTACTCTCCAGTGGTTTTCCAATGTCAATTCGCGATCAAATCCCTGTAATACCAACACCTGAAAATTTAGCAAGATATACAAATGTGTTTCCAAGCCGTTTATATCTTCAAGGTATACACGGTAGTAGCTAAATACTTGGAATTACTGTAAGAAAACTACCGCTTGCTATTTCTCCATTTCAAACGAAAGCTCGTCCATGATGGAATGAACGAATGAAGGTCAATTAACGATTCGTTGATTTGGAGCTGTAAAACCTCATTGTCACCTTATTTTATAGCCATTTTGCTTTCAGGATAGACCGCGAATTGATATCACTTAGAGAACTACTGAAAACCAGCACTGCAGTACTACTGGACAGCTGTCGCATCATAGTTTGGGATTCATCTGCAGTACTCGCCGACTGGGTTTCAAACCCAGAACTTTCTGTCTACAAGGCAAGCTGGCTCGTATACCACTCGGCCACTGAGACCCGATTCATTGGTCATTCCAAAATTTCTTACTTCTACCAATTCGTGATTTCAGCGCGACCACCACCCAATATCATCGGTGGCGAGCATTTATCCTTACATCCAACTAAGTGAAGCCCACTACTCACGACTTCTCACTAGTCGGTGGCATAGTGGTTAGGACTCTCGCCGACCATGCACATGGTCCGGGGTTCGAGCCCGCACCGACGCACACCTGATATCTATGGTCGGCCTGCAAAATTCGGGCTACCGATATCCATGCTGAAAATTCCATACTTGTACCGAAAATACAGTGTGGAATCAAGCTGTAAATCAAAATCAAAAATCAAAAATTAAAATTAGTACTCCAGGTAGCCTCGTCCTACAGCCAATAATTAGCGAGCATCAGATTAGTTTTCAAGAATTAATTTGTAGGAAGTTCCTGGGTTCGAAATCCAGTAGGCGGCTACTACCGATGAGTCCCAAACTAGGACGAAACACTTTTCCAGTACTCCTATCCTGGTTTTCAATATTTCCCTAACTAATATCAATTCGTGATATAACCTGATTTAAATAGTATTCCTACAAAAACCAACTTTTGAGAACTCATTACGATGTTTTAAAATTAGTCCAATCTTTAATGTTACCTTTAAAATTTAGAAATATTTTTTAATAAGTTTATTTCTTTCTTTATTTACTTGCTAATTTCTCCACTTAATTTCATCATTTTTCTACTTTTGACTGTGTTTCTTATTCATTTGATTTCAAGGTGTGGCAATTTTGAAGTGGTTAGAGTTTACAAAGTGTGTTGTGTGTTTTTGTGCGTTTGAATGAAGGAAAACTATCTTTTTTCGAATGAATCAATATGTGTGTATTTAATTTGGCGGCAGTTTTGATATATATAATGTTCAGGTTGTGGACTAATCACTGAATATGCAATTTTCCCGTCGAACAAAGATATTTTTCCATGAATACTTGTGGTATGTACTGCGCATTCTTCATTGTTGGTTACACTGAAAATTCGAATGGAATTTATATGAATTCTCCGAGTGTTATTCGACGTCGTAGAGAAAGATTTTGATAAATTTCAACTCAAATGAATTCACTTTTGATTACTCATGTTTCTACGTTGTAATATACTTCCAATTTAATTTGTGTTCGATTCCTTTTGTAACTTGAAATGTACTCCAGTGAGAGATGACTTTTATTCGTCTGATGCGTGTTTTTCCATCTGTGTGTCTCTGTCACTTAATTGATGTCATATTAAATGTGATTTTCTCTACAACTCAGACTTATTATAAGCCACACAGTGTAAATCAATCCTCAAACAGGATGCATGGACGTCAGTTAGATAGTTTTCGATTTCGAAATCTTGTTTTCCAAGGACAAATTCTTCACTCTTGTATGATAATAATAATATATAAACCGAGTGAATTTATTCACATTCATAGGACAATGGGTGACTCTCATTACATGAGAGAAGTAAGAGCGCATATCTGCATTCAATTTCCATAGAATAACTCTGGTATTATATTGATTAAATCCTCCGGTGGTATTTCCTTCCATATTGATTCATTGAAATATTTTGGTTTATTAAAACGGCTATCTAATGTGATATATTCACAATATGAATGTAAAATACTCCATAGAAGTATAATGATTAAACTTGGCCTGATATTGAAGTCTGTCATATTAAATGTGAGTTCACAATCGATTTAGGCCAGGCATATATTGATTAAAAAAGTTTGAATCATTTTGTCATGTTAACTTAGTGTGATTTAACACATATTACAAGTTGACATCAAATAAGAAAGGATGAGGTTAAGGTATTGAGTGATTTTTGTTGAATGACAAAATATACTACTTATTTTTTATCTAAATACGGATACTATATGGAAAATGTGGTTTTCACTGGAATATCAATCAGATCACTTAGAAGGCATGTGTTTTTTGATCGGAATGGTTTGGAGACATTGAATTACTGAATATTTTCTGATTTGAGACTTACACTGCTTGTAAGTAGGTTAAATTATTTATTAAATATTTCAGTATAGTTTTCATTTCATTTGGTAATGACAACAACATTGAACAAGCAACTCTGGGTTCCAAGTGAATAAGTGCTATTTAAATTACATAAATTTGATTTATGGTGAAATTATTTGGTTGCTGTCCTTTTTAACATTAGTTTGTGGGTACAATCTGCTGGCTAATCATTCAATGGAGCACATTAAAAATATGGAAATATTGTCTTCGCATTAACAAAAAAACCAAGTATGTGTTGGATGGATTACAAATATTTGGGAAAAAATAAAGCTTGAATTCCTCCATATAACTTTGTTGTGTTTCCATAGTATTCTTTCTGGTACCTCTGACTCGTTCGAAGTATATCCCTGGTCATCTGGTTTACCTCGTTCAGGTTTTTTTCTCAGCCTGATTACGTGTTCTGATACAATCAGAGTGTCCTCTTAGTATGTTTGAAGTCAGATTAACTGGCAACCGGAGTTCGCTTCCGGTAATCATATAATGAGGTGTTTGACGCGTAGCTTTGTGAATGCCTGCTCTATACGCCATTAAGCACTGCAAGAGAAACCAGTCATATTTCCTAGGATTGTTTCGCTCTACGGATGCCTGCAGGGGTGATTTAGGTAACCGACTGGGGCGTTCAAACAAATATTTAACTTGTATGTGGTATGCAGTAGTGTGTGTTTTCCAGATAACCATTATGTGACAGAGTTCTCTGACAACAGTACTTTCAAAGTTTGATCCTCGGTTTGAGTGCAACTAAAGTAATACCTCCAGATGCTGACCCAGTGGTTGAAAATTGATTCTACGATGGTTACAGCATCAACCTGGGGAATAGCGATAGCCTTCCACCATTTGGTAAAATGATCCACCATGACTAAAATAGTCATTATTTCTAGAGGTTGCTGGAAGAGGCCCAAATAAGTCCATTTGCGCTAAGTCACTTGGGTGGCCAGTTATAATAGGTTATATGGCTGCCCTATTGTATTTATGCGGGGCCTTAACAATTTGGCATACCCTGCAGGAGTCACAGGAATCTACTATATCCTTTCTCTGATGAGGCAACTAATAGCACCTTTTAGTCGCCCCCAGCTTTTTTTAAGTTAGGTAGCCAGCTAAGGAATTTGTGACTAGTCAGTACCAAGAAATGTCTACATACGAGATATGCTCTAGAGTGTTTAACAGGACTGCCCAGTGCCAGCATTTATGTGGTGATTGACAATTTCTATCTCTGTATTGTTTAAATACTTACTGTTGATTGTTGATATGTTTCATATATGAATTGCATTAGAATTCCGCTAAATACAAATTCCTGAGTTCTGCCCTCTCTGTGTTTTGTTTGGATTCTTGTAATTCGGTCATCTTGAAATACTAATATTACGATTACAATAAATTACTACAAATTGGCGTCGCGATGGAACTAAATAACCTGGGAAAATTTCCCATTAATGGGTCTCCGCGGGAGATTGCTGATTATTTGGAATGCTTCGATGCGTGGTGCATTTCAAAGAATGTTCGGGATGACAAAATTCCAGCACATTTCATCACTGCTATTGGGCTAGATGCATATAGCCTAGTAAAGACTCTGTCATTTCCAGAAAAACCAATTTCTCTGCCATATTATAAACTACGTGAACTTCTTATAAATCACTTTCATGTAACTACATTTGAGACCAGAGAGAGGGCTCACTTCAACAAACTGGTTCGTGCTCCCAACCAGAAGATTCGAGAGTTCATTCTTCAATCAAAATTCAAGCTTCAAAGTGTAACTTTGGAGATCAGCTGCATACTCAACTACGTGATCGTCTAATTGCTGGAATCAATATTCCTAAGTTAGAGAAAGAGTTAATTCAGATTCCTTCTTGTACCTTTCAAACTGCTAAAGATTTATGTATTACATATGAAGATGTCAACAGTGAATACTCTGCTCCCACTACGTCAGTATCTGATGTTATGCTTTCTAAAGTCGAAAATACAAGTGGTCATGGAAAGCAATCCAAACTGTCGTCCACAGGTAATAGAATGCAGCGAGAGATCAAAAACATTAAACCGTGTTTATCCTGTGGAAAGTTACATCTACGAAGCACTTGCCGTTTTCGAGGTGCTAAGTGTCACAAATGTGGTAAAGTTGGACACATCAAGACTGTTTGCAGAAGTTCGAATACTTATGCTGCTCAACATTCTTATAATTCTCCCAATCTGTCTAGTAAAATGGAGTCAATGTGTCTTTCAACCTTTCAAAATACTCAAGCTAATCCAATGAAAACCTCCACTACAAGTTCGGCAACTCAAGTGTCAACTGTTTTCAAAAATGTGGTAGCCGAGTTACAATGTGAACTGTCGAAAACACGAAAAAACCTGTATGAGATGAGAGAGCACCTGATTAAAATGGAGGAATTGATGCATATGCATAGACTGCGTCTGTTGAATGCAGAACATACAAGTACCCGTGAAAGTCCTGCAAAACTGTTCAAATCTCGAATTCTCAAAAAGCATCTGATGTCCACGACTTCTAATGTACATTATTACAGAGGGAATGACTATAGACCTTCTGTTGGAATTATACTACAAAAAATGGGAAATCGAGTGGTGAAGATATTAGACATCAAAGATCACTCAGTTCATAACAGACACCTGGACAAAGTGACAATAAATGAAATAGGTCGTTCCAATTATTATTTTAATGATTCCGCTAATAATCCTGATTTTGTAGATAATTCAGAAATAGGTCCAGATAATACTGATGAAAATAATATCACAGAATCAGTTAGGTCGCAGCTACTTTCAAGCAAACCGAGACATCGTTATAAGTACGCAAGGAGACATTCGACGTGTGGCGGATGTGGTGATTGACAATTTCTATCTCTGTATTGTTTAAATACTTACTGTTGATTGTTGATATGTTTCATATATGAATTACATTAGAATTCCGCTAAATACAAATTCCTGAGTTCTGCCCTCTCTGTGTTTTGTTTGGATTCTTGTAATTCGGTCATCTTGAAATACTAAAATTACGATTACAATAAATTACTACAATTTATTTCCGCATGGTGCAGTAATTCTTTTAACTCCTGTTGAGTGCTCGACTTACAAAGGCTACCACCCTTTCTAATCTATCAGCATGTTTTTGAGACGGAATATCCCTGATACCAGTGTCGCTAGTGCCTGTATCTAAGATCAGTTGACGTGCCTGGTCAGAAACGTTAGGATATGCAGGAAAAGAGGGATGCATGAACAGTCTTTCAGTCCTTCGAAGGCTTCAGTTGCTGATGCCGTCCAACTGTAATCCTTTTCCTTAAGAATGTCGAATAAAGGAGCTACAAGTAGAGGAAAGTTAAGTACAGAACGCTTATATTAGGAGGCTAACCCCAGAAAACTATATAACTCTGGAGCTGGGTTTGGAATCAACCAGTCTTTGACTTCCTTAGCTTTCTCCGGATCATACTCAATGCCTTCAGCTGACACAATCCGACCTATGAAACACACTTCTTTCCCGAAAAATTGGCATTTCGTTTGGTTCAGTTTCAACCCACCCGTTTGCACCCATTCCAGTACTTTGGAAATATCACTTAGATGTTCACCTATTGTCTTCCTGTCTACGATAACATCGTTTAGATATACCGAGCACTTTCGTGGTATATAATCACTAAAGACTGTTTGCAGTAGGCGTTGAAATGTCTCTGGTGTATTTAACAACCCGAACGGCACTGTTTCATATTCACTCAGGTCGGTTTTTTGTCTGGCTTCTGGGCGTGTTTCCACTTTCCAATACCCATGAGCTTAATCTAGGGAATGAACGAATTCGATTCCGCTAGGACACAAAAAGTGACTTCTCTATGTGGCAGGGAAAAACAGTTTCGTCTGGTTACCTGGTTCAAATTACGGTAATCCATGCCTGACCGAGGTGTTCCATTCGATCTTTTAACTAAAACACTGGTAAGCCCATGGGATACAGATGTTTTGGTTAAATTCTTTTGTGATTGCTCGTTAAATAATTTGTTTAGCTCCTTCTCGTAATGTGCAGGTACTCTCTGTGAAAGTTTTCTACGAGGTTGAGGGTTACTTGCGTCTGTGCGGTGGTGGATCATTTCTGTTCTGCCCGGGGTTTTTCCATCCCAGTTCGGTAAGTGTCTAGAATTTTATCAAAATTGGCTCTAGTGCATGAGACTAGGAGTACTGCAGAAGCTAAAATCCCCAGTTCCGGTTTCGTAATATCTGTAGAGTCCTCAAAAATAAACTTATCCAAATTTTACTATTATGTAATAAATGAACATATTGTACACTACTTTGTTTTAACCATAAACTCTGTACTTTGGACTTTACCTCGGGTTTTGAATAAATATATAGTTCTGCCTTCGACTCTCCGTCTTCTCCACCATCTCAACTGCCGTCGATCAATTTTAATCACCTGCTTTCTATCTCAAATTTTTGCAGGAGCACCGTAGTTCTTCCTACGTACTTTGGTCGACCTCCGGCAACGTCAACATTGGAGAATTAGTACTGGAGCAGTCTTCCCGCAGCACCTGCAGTCTATTACGTTTATTGTGGACTTTGGATCTTTGTAAACCCAAGTAACCAAACTTTAATACATTCTTCCCGTAACTAAACTGATTTGGTACTTTATTTTCTATTTGAATTTGGGTAACTAAGCTAACAGAGTAAAAGGTCCACCACAATAATTGGTGAGCCCGATCAGAACACGGATTATTTTGTCATATTCATATTCTTATTTTTGCTATTTTGTATATTTATCGTGATTTTGTGAGTGGTTTATATTTGTATCCTAATTTGCACCAATAACCTCATATTTATAATGTCATCACCTCAGTCCGGTACATCAAACGAGCAGACAACTAATAGCGAGACAAATGCCACAATAAATGCCATCACTGATTTTCGTTTACCTCAATACGGTTTCGCAGAACCAAGGATTTGGTTTGCGGTAATTGAGCCGTTGCTAGAAGCATGGGGCATTAAGTCCCAAATAGCCAAATATGGTATGGTGCTGGCAGAACTCCCTCCGTCAGTATTGACAGAAATCAGCGATTTCATCGAAAATCCCCCGACGGAACATCAATTTGATAAACTTAAAGCCCTCCTCATACAACGTACCAGTTTGTCGGATGAGAAAAGAATCCAACAATTGCTCACAGGCTGTGAACTAGGCCCATGTAAACCATCCCAGCTGCTCAGGCACATGCGCCAGTTAATCGGACATCATAAAGTAGACGAGGTAGTGCTGAAACAGATGTGGTTGCAACGTTTACCTAGAAATGTCCAGCAAATTTTAATCATCTCAGGAAAGTCGTATGACTTAGACCAACTCAGTGATATGGCAGATAGTATTATGGATGTTTTATCTGATAACACCATAAGTCACGTAGCATCTGATAGTGCCACACCGTGTCATTCCACACCCACGACAGACACACCGATACTCGCCGCCATTGCAGACTTAGCGGCAAGGATTGACAAGTTGGAAACTAATAGGTCGGATCGACGAGTCCGGAGGCGGAGCTCACAGAGAAGGTCACCATCACGACGACGATCCTTCTCATGACAGCGTTCTCACACGTCTTCTCGGGATAGTAATATATGCTGGTATCACTGGAAGTTTGGACGTCATGCCCTGAAATGTGTAAAACCGTGCAGCTTTAGCGAAGCCAACCAGGCTCAGGGAAACGCCTCAGCCAGACAGTGATGGCGACAGCTGTTACTGGCAATCACCCCAGTCGCCTTTTCTATGTGAGGGATTTGACTACCGGCACATTATTCCTGGTAGATACAGGCGCCGAGGTCAGTGTTATTCCCCCCTCACTATCCAGGCGATCAGCCAAAATACCTGGAAAACTTTCACTTCGTGCTGCCAACCAAACCAACATACAGACGTATGGCGAACAGTCAATGATTTTAAACTTAGGACTACGCCGACGTTTCACATGGATCTTCATAGTAGCTGACGTACGTCACGCTATACTAGGTGCAGACTTCCTAAGTCACTTCAATCTGTTGGTTGATATCAGCAAGAAAAAACTGGTTGACAATTGCACCCAACTCAAGATCCACGGTATTACATGTGACTACTCTGTTCATAGCATCTGTATAGAAAAGCCGGAGAGTGAAATGTTCTCTGCTTTATTGCAACGATTTCCTAAAATCCTTAAACCATCATACAACGTCGAAGATATATCTCATACAGTTACGCATAAGATCATCACAACAGGACAACCTGTGAAGGCACGTCCACGACGGTTACCACCCGATAAACTAGCAGCAGCTAAGTCGGAATTCGAACATATGATGCAGCTAGGTATCATACGACCATCTAACAGCCCATGGTCTTCACCTTTGCACATGGTACCTAAAACTAATCATGACTGGCGACCATGTGGAGATTATCGCGCTTTGAATAACGCTACGGTCCCAGACCGTTATCCTATACCTCATCTCCACGACTTCTCCTTGACCTTACATGGAAAGACCATTTTTACTAAAGTTGACTTGGTCAGGGCATATCATCAAATACCAGTCGCTCCAGAAGACATTGCAAAAACAGCAATTATCACGCCTTTTGGATTATTCGAATTCTTGAGAATGCCTTTCGGACTAAAGAATGCTGCTCAAACATTTCAGCGTTTTATGGACCAAGTTACCCAAGGTCTTGATTTCGTCTTTGTATATATCGACGATGTCTTAATTGCCAGCTCATCGATGGAAGAACATATGGAACACTTAAGCTTGTTATTTCAAAGGTTTGAACAATTTGGAGTTGTTATCAATCCAAAGAAATGTATTTTTGGTTCCCCTTCCATTGAATTCTTAGGACATCGAATAACTGCCGAAGGCATCAGACCTACCGAAGATAAGATAAAAACTATTAAGAACTTTCCCGAACCTGATTCCTTAAAGAAACTTAGACGTTTTCTCGGGATGTTCAACTTCTACCGACGTTTTATTCCATCATGTGCCTCCATAGTTCAGCCACTGACCGACCTACTTAGATGCAATTCGAAGAAATTTCAGTGGTCTGAAGAAGCAAAAGCAGCATTTAATAATGCAAAAGATGCCTTATCCAACGTTGTAATGTTATCTCACATCAACCCAGAAGCTTCACTCATTTTATGTACAGATGCATCGCAGGTAGCAGTGGGAGCAGTTTTACAACAAAAGTTCAATAATGACATCACTCCACTTGCTTTCTTCTCCAAGAAATTGGAACCTGCGCAAACTCGTTACAGCACTTTTGGCAGAGAACTGTTAGCCATCTACCTAGCAGTGAAACATTTCAGCTTCTTACTACAAGGTCGACATTTTACTATCTTAACCGACCATAAGCCTCTTTGTTATGCTTTCACCACTTCGTTGGACAGACACTCTCCGAGAGAAGCCAGACAACTGGATTACATCTCACAATTCTCAACAGACATCCAGTTCATCAAAGGAGATTCCAATATCGTAGCCGATTCTTTGTCTCGATGTGACGTTAATCACCTATCTTCGATAGATATTAGCTTAGACAATATTGCCAAGCTGCAGAAAAATGACGCCGAACTCCATACTTGTAGACGAAACTCCTCCCTACAGTTGCAGGATGTACCTATTCCCCTGTCTGATACAACTATCGTCTGCGACGTTTCAACGGGCGTTCATAGACCTTTTGTTCCACTAAGTTGTCGAAAACCTTTGTTTGAACATCTACATTCATTGTCTCATCCTGGAGTGCGTGCTACGGTCAAGTTAATCAGCGAGCGTTTTGTTTGGCCCAAGATGAACTCCGATATTCGGAAATGGGCCCGCCAATGCTTGCAATGTCAAAGATCCAAGGTACATCATCATACCGTCACACCTCCAAAACAGTTCAATTTACCGGATAAACGATTTCAACACGTTCATATAGATATTATTGGACCATTACCGCCATCCAGAGGATTTACTCATATACTTACTGCGATTGATCGATTTACCCGATGGGCTATTGCTTGTCCACTCAACGATATATCTGCAGAAAATATCGCTTTGGTTTTCTTAGATCGCTGGGTGTCAAACTACGGAGTACCCACAACTATTACAACAGACCGAGGAGCTCAATTTCAATCAACTCTGTTTCGAGAGTTTACGAGACTCCTTGGAGTGAACCATATCTCCACTACAGCTTATCATCCTGCAGCGAATGGTCTGGTGGAACGTTTCCATCGACAACTGAAAAGCTCGCTTATGGCACAAGCTGACTCATCTAAGTGGAGTGAACACCTACCATTAGTTCTTCTCAGTATCCGATCAACTGTAAAAGAAGATTTGGGATGTACACCAGCTCAACTTGTGTATGGTACTACCCTCACATTGCCTGGTCAGTTAGTTCCGTCTAATGATTCAACTGAAGTAAATATCTCCGACTTCACCAACCGCCTTACCCAGCAAATGCTCCAGCTTCGACCAGTAGCCCCTCGCCAATCACTTCAGAAAGCTCAAGTTAATAAGAATCTACTCACTAGCAAATTTGTATTTGTTCGCGTCGATGCCATTAGAAAAGGTTTACAACATCCATATGAAGGTCCTTTTCTAGTACTTAAACGCACCGATAAATACTTCACGCTGAACAAACATGGTAAACCGGAGACTGTTTCTATCGACCGTCTTAAACCAGCGTACACCGACAGCGAACATGAAACACTAGCAACGCCGACACCAATGAACAATCAGAAAGTCAATTCAACTCCAACTCTCTCTCTTCACTCTTCCCCCTGTACAGACACGCAGTGGGCGGCAGATCTGTAAACCTGCCCGCTATGTTCATTTTATTGACTGACATAAAACGTTAACCTCATTTAGACATTCTTCTCATTACTATTGTTGTCGACATTCATTTCATTATAACCATAATATTTATTAGTATTATTGTTTGCTGTTCGCTAACTGTACTGCAAGCACACGCATTCACCAAGTATATGTATATATCTATTTATATATGAATTTCACAAATGTTAACGAACATGTCATGGTTTATTATGTACATAAATTTTTTATTTAAAATTATAACAAGTTTTGATTTTTTTTAAATTCCTGTATGTGCTTGTATGTGCTAAACTTTATACGACACGGATGCATTCCATACATCCTGATCTAACTTTGTATCCTTATTGTTGTTGTTGTTATTTTTTGTTATCCTTATTGTTGACATTATCCCTTATTTATATTGCTTATATTCATGTAATCGTCCACGAGGACAGTACTGATGGTCCTCCGGACCTCTAAGAGGGGGAGCCCTGTGGAGTCCTCAAAAATAAACTTATCCAAATTTTACTACTATGTAAAAAATGAACATATTGTACACTACTTTGTTTTAACCATAAACTCTGTACTTTGAACTTTACCTCGGGTTTTGAATAAATATATAGTTCTGCCTTCGACTCTCCGTCTTCTCCACCATCTCAACTGCCGTCGATCAATTTTAATCACCTGCTTTCTATCTCAAATTTTTGCAGGAGCACCGTAGTTCTTCCTACGTACTTTGGTCGACCTCCGGCAACGTCAACATTGGAGAATTAGTACTGGAGCAGTCTTCCCGCAGCACCTGGAGTCTATTACGTTTATTGTGGACTTTGGATCTTTGTAAACCCAAGTAACCAAACTTTAATACATTCTTCCCGTAACTAAACTGATTTGGTACTTTATTTTCTATTTGAATTTGGGTAACTAAGCTAACAGAGTAAAAGGTCCACCACATATCGCCCTGCATGGTAGGCGTGACGTGGTCAAAGTTGCTTCCCGCAATAAATGGAACGAAGTTGTCAATGTGGTTGAAGATTGAACGATCAATTCATGGTTGTTTGCTCAAACCCAACTTTCCTATATTTTCGCGGAGGCATCAATCCACTAGTCATCGTCTCATCGGTCGCCCGTTCAGAAAGAACTTAGAAAAAACTTTCAGTGATATCGTGATTTATTGTTGTAATATTTGTTCTTAGACCTTAGTCTTGAGTTGCCAATCTGTGTTCTGGTTTTTGCGTCCGGTAACACTAAGCGTTTCTGAAAGGCTTCGAGGGACAGTGTGAGGCCCAGCGTAGCAAGAGCAGCGCATTAACGGTTTATGAGACGTGATTGACAGTTTCTGACAGTTGGGTGGTCTCCGTCCGTCCTTCCTGGTATCGGCCAAGTCTTCTGTGAACAACCGTTATCTGGAACTTTTGGTCAAGTTTGATGATGCCTGGGTCAAGGAAGGGACAGAGCGTCTTGGAAGGAAACAGAACAGTAGGTCATGTTGACTTTTCTGTTACATGTAACGATGTGTTTGATGCTAAGCATGACATGGTTGATATTAATGTTTCGCCGTCTTAGGATAATAGGAATATCAAGCTTCCTAAGTATGAATCTCGGTGTTTCGATGGAAATCCAGCTGACTATTTTCAGTTTGTAAAGGAGTTTGAAATCATGTTGAGTAGTTTTTTATTAAATGATGAAATGAAGTTGATGTCTTTGTTGAGGTACTGCACTGGAGTTGCTTCAAGAACTATACAGTGCTGTAAGTTTATGAAGCCAAACGGAGGATACTCTGAGGCTATGAGTATACTGCGTCAAATATTCGGAAGAACTTCGATGATTGTAAGGAACGTATTCGAGGTTGTTAAGGTTAGTGGTGGTCAATTACGAGATGACTCCAAGGCACTCTCTGAGTTTTTGGATAATCTGATGACTTACAAGAATGTGTTGATTGCGATGAATTGCATGAGTGATCTGAACTCCAGTTCCCTACTAGAGGTAATAGCAAGACGCCTACCTACTCAACTGCAAAGGAAGTGGGTGAAGATAAGCTCCCGTATAGAGGATGAAGGTATTGAGTTTGATGATATTCTGAAACTGATGAAAGATAGTGTCAACCAACGAAAGGGTCTCAGAGAAGTGGATATCGAGAAAGCTTTATGGTGTCTAGTAATCCATATAAACTTAATGAGTGTAACAGCTTTCGTGGGACATCCCCAACAGATAGGTTACAAGTTGTGAGACAAACACGGTTGTGTTTTACACGTTTGCGAGAAGTGCATACAAAAGCGAACTGTGAAAAAGTGACCGAGTTTAGTGGTAAGCTAAATGTGAAATCATCGTCATCAAGGTCTGACTCCGAATCGTGTGACAATAATAGTGCGGTGGAGGAGCCTGTAGTTGCAACCAGCAAGCCACTGCTGCAAAAGTTTTGGAAGGGAGAAGGGCCACTTGCTTACTGCAAGAAGAAGGATTAACTTGTCAATGTACTAAAGAAGTGTGACTTAAGCCTTTTCAAAAACTTGGACAGTATCATACTCTTGCCCATTTCAGGCAAAATATTAGGCATTGTCATCCTGGATATCCTAGGAGATGCACTGGATGCAAGAATCCTCCCGGAACGAGTTAGATGAAAGGAAAACAAATCATGTGAGGACCAGATTGCATCATAATTTAAAAGAGATAAGACCATTAGTCAAATCTCTACCTCAACCTAATGAGCTTCTTAAACACCTTTGAAAGCGTTGACTGAGAAGTAATTTGCAGACTACTTCAATAGTACGGGATGTTCCAAACTTATATCGACCTCATTCAACAGCCACATGCGATTCCATTGTAACTTGAAGCGGTAAACAATTGCCTAAAATTACTGACCACAAGAATAGATTATGTCTAAGAGAAGAATTACATCGTGACCATAGGAATCATCAGTGAACATTGGATGCTGACCCTTAGAGTTTAAGTCGACTTGTTTAGCTGATGGCTTCCGGTCAATCATTTCCGCTATTCGGTACACCATCGTGTCACTTTTGTGAACGATATCTAGCCAGCTTAGCTTCCGCTTCAGCCCGCGACTTGGTTCCGAAATTTATCTCGTAATTTGGACAACCATTTGTAGTACACGAGAAACAAATAATATAAAAGTTGTTTGTATAAGATCTTGCGTTAATATACTCCGTACAATTCGCGAACGTCTATAACATCAACTTCGAGAAAATAGATATGATTGTGCGAATAAATTGTCCTCAAAACGACATCAATGAATATTAATCTATGATGATAATAATAATATATTCTGATGTTTTGTACGTAAAAGACGCCAGTTTACAGACATCATCAATATGATAAATTACATATACGATTCGTAAGCATACTTAAAAATAATATAATGAGATATATATGCCAATGTAGTTGAAGATTGAACGATCAATTCATGGTTGTTTGCTCAAATCCAATTTCCCTATATCCTCGCGGAGGCATCAATCCACCAGTCGTCGTCTCATCGTTCGCTGTTCAGTGGAAGATAAAAAACTATCAGAAGTATTATCGTGATTTGTTGTGATGACATTTATTCTTAGACCTTGTGTATAATAACCTTATTGTTGGCTACGTATTAGCTTAATAACAAAGGATTCTCGATTCGCCAATCTGTGTTCTGGTTTTCCGCGTTAGTTATTACAAATTGCCTCTGAAAGTCTTCCAGGGACAGCGTGAGGTCCAGCGTAGTAAGAGCTGGACACTGACTGTCAATGGAGTTGAAGATTGAACGATCAATTCTTGGTTGTTTGCTTAAAATCAACTTCCCCAATTTTCGCGGAGGCATCAATACGACAGTCGTCGTCTCATCGGTCGCTGTTCAGAAAGAAGAGTGAAACATCGTCAGAAGTAATACAGAGATTTATTATTGTAATATTTGTTTTCAGACCTTAGTTGCTTAGTTCGTTTATTCCTTTTATATGTTGGTGTAACAATAAAGAAATAACAAGCAGCAGATCGGTGTTTTGGTTTTTGCGTCCGTTATTACTAAGCGTTTCTGAAACTCAAAGGAACAGCGTGGGCCCGAGCGTAGCGAGAGCTGGGCATTAACGGTTTATGAGACGTGATTGACAGTTTCTGACGATAGAAACAGATCTGGCGGATTGAAACAGTTGGTGAAAGTTTGGATAGTCGCCGTTCATTTTTCCTGGTGCCGGTCAAGTCCTCTTTGAACAAGCAATATCTGGAACTTTTTTGGAATTTGCTCAAGTTCAACAATGCCTGGGTCAAAGAAGGGACAGAGTGTCTTGGATACAAACAGGAAAGTAAGTCATGGTGACTTGTCTGTTAATTGTAACGATGTGTCTGATGTTAAGTATGACATGGTTGATGTTACTGTTTCGCCGTTCAGGGATAATAGGAATATCAAACTCCCTAAATTTGAACCACGATGTTTTGATGGAAACCCGGCCGATTATTTACAATTTGTAAAGGAGTTTGAGATCATGTTGAGTGGTATTTTATTAAATGATGAATTGAAGTTAATGTATTTGATGAGATATTGCACTGGAGATGCTTCAAGAGCTATACAGTGCTGTACGTTTATGAAGCCAAAAGAGGGCTACTACGAGGCTCTGAGCATATTACGTCAAAGGTTTGGAAGACCTTCGATGATTGCAGGGAAATTATTCGAGGCTGTTAAGGGTAATGGTGGTCAATTACAGGATGACTCCCAGGCACTCACTGAGTTTTTAGATAATTTGCTAATTTACAAGAATGGAATGATTTCGATGAATCGCACGAGTGACCTCAACTCGAGTTTTATACTAGAAGTAATAGCAAGACGTCTACCTACTCGACTGCAAAGGAAGTGGGTGAAGATGAGCTCCCGTATGGAGGATGAGGGTATCGAGCCAAAGTTTGATGATATCCTGAAACTGGTAAAAGATAGCGTCAATCAATCTATGAGCAAGTTTTCCAGTCTATAAGATCTCACCCCTAGAATAGAGCAGTCTGAGGGAAAAACGCACTCATTGATGACGAATAAGCCTCAGAGAGGTGGATATCGAGAAGGCACCATGATGTCTAGTAATGCATATAGATCTAGTGAGTGTAACAGGTTTCGTAGTACATCCTCAACAGATAAGTTACAAGATGCAAGACAAACACGGTTGTGTTTTACTCGTTTGCAAGAGGTGCATACAGAAGTGAACTGTGAACCAGTGAGCAAGTTCAGTGATAAGCTAAATGTAAACTCCAGGTCTGACTCCGAATTGTGTGACGATAACGGTGTTGTGAAGAAGTCTGTAGTTGCAACTGGTAAGCCGTTGCTGAATAGAGTGTCACAGAATAGAGTTACTGCTTCAGAGTGGAGTTCTGACTCCAAAAGTTTACAAGGTATTACTAGTCAGTGTGAAGTTATAAAACCTTTTAGGATTTGCGAGGAGGAACCAAAATTGTCTACTTCTGTTATTAAAGAGTTTGAAAATGATGAAGTTGACGGTAAAGTGAATATTCGTGATAATGATCATGATACTTCACAGTTGTCTTTGGTTGATCATGATGAGATGAGGGATATGCCTACTACTGCTAAGTTAAATAAAGGTTCTGTACAACTACAACGTGAAGTAGAATTGAACGCAGATGCAGTTCCAAAAGGTGTGCATACTAGTGAGACAGTCAGTGTAATTGATCAGCGTGTAGCCCACCTATCATCAGATGATAGTGCTAAACCCGAACTAGTAGTGAAAGACAGCAGTGGTGGTAATCTTGCAGTTGGACAACTATCTGAGAGCCGAACAAGAACAGCTTCTGATCCACCACTAAGTTCATCACCTTGTGTCACTCAGTCATCGTTGGTGCTCTCATCCACAATGAAACAGACACCCATCAGCTCAAGTATCTTGTGCAATGACTATGGTAGTATCAGTTCGTTTGAAAGGACGAATATCAATGGTCAGTTTAGTGTGGATAAGCCAAGTGTAAAGGAGAGAGTTATTGTTAAATTGACTTGCACGAATAAAGGCATTTCCAGTTTCAAGTTACTATTTGAATGTTATTATCTTTGGTGTAAATTACTCTGTTTCTACACTTGGTTGATGAGATATGTCGTGTGTTTGTTGGTCATCTATATTCTACGATACAATGACATGGGCGTGTTGCCGTTCAGATTTGAGGATATAGCTGATAGAAGGAAGTTAGCAAATGAACTCTGCGACGATTTTCCAACCTAGGGCGTCAACCTGAGAAGGGTTGTAGGCGTACTGCTGTAAGTCCTACAGTTCTTCAAGGGCAGTTTGTCGTGTCAGAATCGACAACATTTGATGTAGTGATTGTACATATGTTTGTGTTAAATAGTTGTGTGAGTTCCATTTATTGTAATTGTTGAATAATCTTGTTTGTGTCCGGACATTCAACAACTTACAATGGTCAACCTTTGAAGGTTTGTAGGCATACTGGTGTTAGCCCTGCGTTTCTTCAAAGGAATTCCTTCAAGACATGAACTGCGAGTTTGTGTGTACTTTTTGTATATATGTGTGGTGTGTCATATCAGTTGGTGTTTTTTGGATTCATTGTGTTTACACGTTGTTTTCGTACCTTGTTGTTATTGCATAATTTTGTTAAAATTTTCGTCGTGATTGTTTCTGAAGTTGTGTCCACTCTTCTACATCAATGAATGAATTGATTGATGTTAAGGACAGCAGATGGGTCGTATACGCCGGGGAGGCTAGGCTATTGCTGAGAGTGAAATGCACACGGAGATAATTGTTAGCTGCGGTCCGACACGCCGGGGAGAAAGAGTGTAAACGACTGAGGCTCGCATGCGTCACCGCTACTAGAACTGAGGCAGAATGAGTGACAAGCGATTTCAATGGTAATTGGTAGTGAGTAATTAAGAGGATGTGCGTAGAGTATCGTGAGGTCCTGCCATGGTCACTTTGCATTCTGCAAGAGTCATTCTAGCAAATGGCGATTGTGTTGCAAGATGTCAAGAGGAGGTCTCTGTCTGGACGCGCAGGTTGTCATTGATGTGTAAGATTGTGCTGTGGGTATGCCTGTGGTGTGTTGGCTTTTCTGTTTGTTTTCCATTTCAGCTCTGTCCGTGTGACCCAGGTTCTCGCAATGGCATCCAAGTCAACGCGCATTGATTGTGAAGGAAAAAAGGGTGGGATCCCTTTTTTGCCGGGGAGTGTCAATGGAGTTGAAGATTGAACGATCAATTCTTGGTTGTTTGCTTAAAATCAACTTCCCCAATTTTCGCGGAGGCATCAATACGACAGTCATCGTCTCATCGGTCGCTGTTCAGAAAGAAGAGTGAAACATCGTCAGAAGTAATACAGAGATTTATTATTGTAATATTTGTTTTCAGACCTTAGTTGCTTAGTTCGTTTATTCCTTTTATATGTTGGTGTAACAATAAAGAAATAACAAGCAGCAGATCGGTGTTTTGGTTTTTGCGTCCGTTATTACTAAGCGTTTCTGAAACTCAAAGGAACAGCGTGGGCCCGAGCGTAGCGAGAGCTGGGCATTAACGGTTTATGAGACGTAGCTGACACTGACAGTTTCTGAGAGTTGGCTGACAATATATGTATTCCTACCTATGTAGGACACCAGTTTTACGGGCATGGATGAGGACTATTTAAATTACATAAATTTGATTCATGGTAAAATAATCTGTGAGGCTATCAAAATTAATTTTACCCACAATCGGATTATACTCTGTCACAGTGCACAAGTTGTATTCCTATATCAACGAGTTATATACAATACCACATACTAACTGATCCACTACAAAAAATTCTGCGAAGCTTCTAATTATAGATAGGAGTAAAACAACACTGCCTTTTATCACTGATAACATTCCTCAGTTTGGTGGACCGGACCATGTGGGGAGAGAGAAGACAGGAATACATTGGAATGACCGATGAGAAGACTCTAGAGGATTTGATTTCCGCTTGTGGGTAATTGATGTTTAACGCCACACAAACTCGAAGATTTACAGGCAAATACCAGAAAGTAAGCAGAAGAGGCAGGCAGTAAATACAGGAATTCAAATGAACATAAAAGAGATTGAGGCGATGAAGATAAGCAGTCAACAACAAATACTAATCAATACCGGCGGGGAAATTTCAATTGGGTCACTTCTTTCACTTATCCAGGCAACATCGTTCCGACTAAAGGCGAGTGGCACAGACAAGGACATCAAAACCTCAATCGGAAAGGCAAGGAAAACCTTCATCGCTCGGAAATAAGCTTGGGAATTTACTGCACTCAACATACAGAACAGATTTTGTAATTTTAACACCAGTGTCAATTAGTCAGTTATTTTCTATGGGTCATAAATTTGCAGTGTGCATGTCGGTAAGCATTCACAATAAGCCAGGGAAGACTTTTATCAGCAGCCACTTTCTCTGGCTACAAAATGAAGATCAAATGCTTCACTAAGAAGAACTGACACCAAGAAACTCTAGGAACGAGCCAATCAAGAGCCTACTGCTCAACAAATATACTGAAGAAAGTGGAAATGGATTGGGCATACGCTGAGGAGACCACTGGGTGACATCTTGAACAAGTCCTTCTAGTGGAGCGGGAATGCGAAACAGCGAGTTGGCCACTAAGTTTCACATGATATTTATTATTATTGTAACTACACCTACACTATGGCTGAATATTTATTTTGTCCTACTGAGGATTGTTCGGTAAAATATAATCTGTATGATTTCTTCGTTTCACACTTTCTCTATACTCCACAAGTGTTTTTGTCTCATGCTGCGTGTATTGTAAAATCACAGCATTTTAATTCATTGAGGAATGTGAAGAGCTAGTAAGGCGTACCTTTACGCCGCCAGGTCAGTTCGGTTGCTCACCACTGTCAAACAAAGCAGGATATACAGCTGTCAATGTCTGTTACCTCCATTGTGAGTAAAATTGAGGAATCGGATACCTGAAAGCTGATAGGTTAAGATATTAGGCCATTCTACCTCCATGTAGCATGCGTATCCGGTCATACTTATGAAAATAATTCCTATCCACTGCATACTGGATTATATTTTGCTCAACGTGCCCCATTTCGATAAAACTGTAATTTACACATTAAGAAAACTACAGAGGCACGGTCTCCAAACAGTATTGCTGAGGTACGTTTCCCGTGCGCTTTCACTACGACTCACTGCTATGTCAAATAACACTGTATCAACAGCAGTTTTGCATTCAAAAGAAACGGTTTTTAGCCTAAAACTATGCAACGAACACATAAGCACTCTAAGTTAATAACACTGGCACATCATTTGACAAGTTCAGAGCGGGGACAGTATTCAAAATGCAATATCTCCTTTCAATAGTCAGAACACTAGCCAACGAAATGTAGGGAAGACATACTTGAGTAAAAGCCCCAGAAATTCGGAAGGTCAATTCGAAAGTCTACTGAGGCAATGTTTTTAAACCTCTCCTCATTATAAAGTACATAGCTAGCTGGAATATAGTTGATGTTCATAGAAATAGACCAAAAGGCATATATAATCTTTTCAATCAGCATGACATCGCAAACACCTTCCACATATATAAGTGGTAAACAACTCTGAGAAAGAAATTTCTATGATATGTCTTAAGTAAAACTGGCATAGCATCCAAATTATTCACCTTCATAATTTTAGAAATGTTGTAATTATTCATGTCAGCCTAATCAAGCCCAGTGAAAAGTGTGAAGACGCGGCTTGATATACGTTTCCAAAAAAAGAATCGTAAGCTTAGTGTAGGTTCACCTTTGGCAGCAAGCAATCTGTGACAAGCAAATTCACCGACAACCAAAATGGAACTCTGACACTTACTTTTTGAGCGGACAAGTTAGGCTGGAGATACTCATGCACTCTCTGTAGTTAGCCAGGGACACGCCTCGGCCTGGCAATGCTTGTCCTGATTTGTGCGTCGAAGTCGCCGTGCTAAACACGTTCTCATTTGGCCTGCTATCTGTATTAGATCCGTGTGGTATGTTCTCACATCTGCTTCCAACGACCCAAATCTTGAAGTTTCCTGCAAAATCAGAATTCTAATCCAAAACAAGTCGGAAGGGCTAATGAATGCCTAAGTTTTGCTATCCTTAATAACCTGTAAAATGATGTTAACTGCAACTGCATAAATGGAACTAATCTATTTTGAATGTTATGGAATTGTCAATGCTTCTTTAGAGATATGTGAATGAGGCCATAAGTGTGCGTGTGGAAGCTGAAGGCACTTAGTTTTCAGCAAATCAATGTTTACATCTTGATTGTTTTATTGCTCTGTAGTACCTGTCCTTGTGATTAAGCGCTACATTCATCTAGAGTGCTGTTTGATTCGCTCGGTAGGATGTACGGCCCGTCTGGTGTGCCTGGTATGTGTGTTATTTTAGTTAACAAGCTGTAAATATTGCTTAGAAGGCATTATAGAGCTGACAAACAGTGCTCTATCTATAATAAATGTGGAACCCTATATCAAGACAGTCGAAGACATAACACCGTCTTTTGTTCTCGATCTTGCAGTTGTTCTGTTCGGCAGTGATATTCGTAAGTTCAGAGTAAACTATATCTATAGCTCTTAGTACCTTACCCTGACATCGTGGAGCCTGACCAGGTTGAAAACTTTGACGCTATTTTGTCAAAATTGTCACACGAAATCGGAGAGGACCTTGACCATATCAAACCAGAAGAGCTAATGGTTGGAGAACCCCAAGCGTTGTATGACTACCTTATCCTTCTTGCCGCATTTATTTCATACTGTCATGAGAGAGGCCTACTTAAGTTCCCGATTTCCAGCTCTGAGTCCCATTCCTTTGATTCCATTGTCCTTTCACCTAACGACCCTAAATTGAATTCACAACCAAAAGAATATCTTGGTAAGTTGAAGGGTTATTTCGTATATGGATATAAGAAGGTTAAATCATGTGTTTCACGTTGGTTTATTTTTGGTTTCGCTTACATGTCTTTAAAAACTCAAACTAGTCTCGTGAATTTCGAGGAATAAGATTTTCACAGACGGGCCACAACTTTAAACTTGTAATACAACTTGATTCTAGCTCCATTAGCTCATCATGGCCGCAAAATAACTGGGGATGCGATAATTAAGACTTCAATATTGATGTCTAATTTTTGGCGGAATCAGTAAATGTTTTCTGGTTTTACGTATATTTAGTTGCCAGTGTATCGTAAATCTGATGTGATATCAAGGCAAATAACACGTAAAACACATTGTGTACTACATTGGCTGTAATGTGACTCCAGCTTAAGTCAGTAGGTTCGATGTGGTTTAGCTTTAGTCCATGCAACTTACATTGATGTAATTGTCCTGAGGGGGTATGAACTGCCTGACTGGGACCTTAGATATGCCAAAACATTAATAGTTGGACACTGAAATAACTCCAAGTTGTGAACGATAACTGGTTCTGAGTGTTTTCTAATGATTTTATCTCTTCCACGCGCATATCCTCATCCGTTAACGTCCCACAATTTTTTTCTGTCAACATTAGTGAGTAAACTTCGAAATATAGTGAGCTGTGGATTGTTGCTTAAAAAACTAATCGTAAAGACCTCAGCTAACTACAGCTTTCTATGCTAGTATTCATAGCTGTGTTCTTCAGATCGTAGAAGAAAAATCCCTAAGTATTAGAGAAACGCTACATGTATGTACTTGTGGCTCTACAATGCTTTACGATAAGGTCTGAGTGTGAGTGTATTAGTATCTACCTTTTATTCTCTGAAACAGGCAACCAATTTCTTATTCGAAAATTCCTGGAATAGTATCGGCTTATGAAAGTGTGCGGAGAATTTCGCTGTTTAAAAACTGACTCATTCACTGCTTTCAACATAGAACTTAGCACAGATGTGCACCAGTTCGAGTTTTCACACTCCATTTAGCGCACAAGCAAGAGAAGAGAGTGCAGAGAAATTCAAAAGACAGATAATAAACAAAAGTGAGGGAAAATAAATAGTTATATGGAAGAAGAATGGAGTATTATTGGATATGATGAATCACAAAGAGTAAATGCATCTTCACCAGCCATTGACGACGATTTCGCGCCATGTCACCAACTGTCTCCAGCAACTGGTTTCTACCATTCTGAGGATCCCAAACAGTCAGGAAGTCTACACCTCCATACGTGGCTAACTGGATGGCTTAAACTAATTTTTGTGGATTTCATTTCATGCGCAACACATTTCCTAATCATCTCTCACAGTCGATTCATCTGCTGCACAACCTCGTCGATTGATTTCCCCTTCCACTTACCTAGCACTTAACCTACGCCTCACCTGAATATTACCTGCCATATTATACCAGCTGACACAGGAGAGAGAACTAAACACCTAGCCTTTTGATGTCTCCCGCTTTCAGTGGTCATGTCTCAGCCATAAATGAGGATGCAGCAAAGTGACTGCTGAGCAGTACAGACGCCCTTTGGTTGACAGCTGGATATCGTGTCTAAACTAGGGATGGCGTAAGTTGGCAGGCAAATGCAAAATGAGACTTCTGTATCCATGCTGCGATTTCGTCAGTGATCAACCCGTCGGCGTTGGTTGGCTGATGCAACTTCCCAAATAAGTGAAGTGGTCAATTCGGTCCACCACTTCATTCCATATCTTTAAGCTAGGAGTCAATGCAGTCCAGTCCTTATATTTGACGACAGGAGCGAATCGCATGCGAAACATCCAAGGATTGCCGCCCCTCAAGGTTTTTTCAGAAGACTTCGCATTTTGTTTGAAGATATTTTATTCTGACTAATGCAGCTATGTAATTGCTTACTGAGAGGTTTTCATGTGAGATAAAGCCAGTTGTTGATACATTCAAATACCGTTCATTGTTGCCAGTATTTTTAAACTTTTCTATGCAATAATTGAAGTAGACAGACTTCGCATTTATAAATGATTGGTTTGGTATCTAAGTAAGAAGCATTACTCATATGGCAAATAGATTGACAAGACCCAGTTTTTAAGTAAATGTAATGGTAATGCTTAGTAGCAGTAAGCAATGACGACTAAACAAGCAGAGATATTGGTTTCTAGTAGCAATAGACGATTGTTAGACCTTGCTGTATGTTACTCTAGTTGGAGATGAATTACCCAGTGATTGAGACTAAAATCTCTCAAGAATCTTATGCTTACAAAAATGGACAGTTGCCTTTTTTTCGGTTGTAATTTCAAGTTAAAATGCAAGCCTGTGCATAATTTTGAACAATTCAAAGCACCTCTACATCTTAAAAATTTCTATATGTGTTACTCAGTAACTACTTGCAGCTGTATGCAGTTGGCAGTTAGCCATACCTATTATGTGAGGGCTAGTCATATTATCATGACCTTAGGCCATAGGTTTAAAAACGATGTGGTGGTTGCTGCTGTTTCTGTCGAAGAGAACTCATCTCTATTCGATGCAATAGTGAATGCATGCTATAATTAGTGAAATTGTAACATTCCTTAAGTGATGTTTGTCATCGCACATTACTATTCTTTTTCCATGACTCACACTTCTGCCTATTATCTGTCTTTTGAATCTTTCTTCACTCTTCTCTTGCTTGTGTGCTAAATGGTGTGTGACAGCCCGAACTGGTACACATCTGTGCAAAGTTCTATATTGAAAACAGTCAGATCTGTAGAAGCTGCTAAGTTGTTACTAGAGGCAGAATTGAGGTCATGTACCTACATAACGAAGGTATTAATTGATGATCTATACATCTTCATCATGGAAGATCTTTTTGTCACGACTGCAGTTCAAAGACTGAGAGAACCCCAAATTACCCTGTGTAATTGTAATCGACAGTGGAACACAGTTCATATCATGTAATTCCTGGGATTCATTAAAGACTATTAACATCCAACACTTTTAGGTTCTTTCATATCATCAGTCGAATAGTCAAGTAGAACGGTTCGATGACATTCTCAGAAATAGCCATTGCATAAGGAAAGGATAGGGGAAGTGCTACAAACAATTATTTTAAGTTATCGATCAGCACCAACCTATTAAATGGAAATACATTCTAACATACCAAAAACAGAAAACACGTGATATTTGGCGTAGTCTCCGCCAGAAACTTGTTATAAGCTTAATCAGTCTGTCTGTCTGTTTTCGACATAGAACTTTGCAACGATGTGCAACAGTTCAAGTCATTACACTCCATGTAGCACACAAAGCAAGAAAAGAAGGTAGAAGAAGTGCATACTAGAGACAGTAAACAGAGGTGTGAGACAAAGGAATAGTAATAACGAAGAACAAAACAGTTTCATTGAAAATCATAAGTCACAAGAAGTGGATGCATCTGCTCCATTGAAGACGATTTTGAGCCATATCACCGATTGGCTGCAGCCGTCATTGGTTTTTACCGTCCCGAGGACTCCAACCAGGAAGTCTACACCTTCCTACGTGGCTTGGACTAACTGTTGTAGATTTCATTGACTTGCGCCATGTTTTAGTTTGACCTCCGGTAGCTCTTTTCCAGCCTGGCTCTATATCAGCTAACATTGCCCGTCGAGGAAGGCGATGACTAGGCATGCATACGTAACACATGTCCTAACCATCTCAGTCGATGTAACTTCACAACCTCGTCGAGTAATTTCCTCTGCTTGCCTAGAACTCGACGCCTAACCTCAATATTGCTCACCTTATTATACCACTTCACACGAGAGATAAAACGCAGGCACCTATGATCAAAGACAGCTAATCTTTTCATGTCTTCCACTCTCAATGGCCAGGTCCCACAGCCATAAAGGAGGACGGAGCGGACTGATGAGCTTAATCAGTAACTAAGTAAAAGTCACAGAAATGATGTGGTTGCTACATGTGTAACCCACATCAAAAAAATAAGGACTTGGTTACATATATGTTTTTTATTTTTTTATTTTATTGTGTCACTCGTTCGGTTTTAGAAGGATTCTAATAATCTCGTTTCACCTTCATGTTTTGATGTATTTGTTTGGGTTGTAGTAACTTAAATTGTCGCACAGTGTTATTAAAAGTTCTACTTTCCCATTTACTCCTAAATAGAAGACAAAAGAAAATTTGAGCAAGTAATATTCTTTTCGATAATTTCCTCTCCCGGCTCTACACAGTATATTGTAGAATAACCGTTATTAACAATATTAGTGTTTGTTAAGTACTATCGATTTGTTAAGGTCGCAGTGGAATTTCCACAGTTCAAGAAAGCTCCATAAGTTATAATAGGTATTAAAATGTAATCGTAAATAGAATATCAAGTAAAATTAAAGAAATTTCTACAACAACAAATTGAGGATCATTCAAACCTTGATGGCCAAGGAGGTGGTAAGGACAGTGTCTGAACCAACTTCTTTTGGATAAGTTAAGCTTCTTAATTAAGGTGGATTCCAACAGCCAGTCTCAGTAATATGTAATAGACGAACTTTTGAGGTAAAACTAAGTTTAGTTAGTATACGGTAGATGAATTTGAAAGTCGTCTTATTTACATCAATTTCTGTTGTATATCTACGTTATATATATATATATATATATATATATATATATATATATATATAGCAATGATCCACACCTATTGTGTTAGTATTAGCTACCCAAACTTCATTAAACAAAGACGGCTTCAATTTCATATATATCTGGTTCAAAACAGAATGTACATTAATTATCCTTGATCATCTCTTAATACTATAAGGTATTATGTATTGGATCTGTCTTTAGCTTATTATCTTGTGTGCAAATCTACATCTAGGCATTGAATGTGAAACATTTGTCAGAGTTGTTAACATCATTTATTGCATCAGCCAGCGCCAACGGGTTAATCGCTGATGAAATCTCATCACAGATACAGAAGGCTAGTTTTGCATATGCCAGTTTACACCATCTCTACCGCAGATGTGATATCCGGCTATCGACCAAAGGGCATTTGTATTGTTCAGCAGCAGTTCGCTCTATTCTCCTTTATGGCTGTGAGTGAGACATGGCCCCCATAGAAAGTGGAAGACATGAAAAGGCTTGCTAGTTATCTTTGATCATCTGTGTCTGTGTTCTGTCTCCCGTGTTAAGCGGTGGTATAATAGAGTGAATAATATTGATGTTAGACGTCGGTTGAGTGCTAAATGAGTTGGAGGGGAAATCAATCCATGAGATTGTGAAGTCACGTCGATTGAGAAAGATGGTTAGGACATGTGTTACGCATGCCTAGCCATCGATCGCCTTTCTCGACAAGGGGGCATGTTAGCTGACAAAAGATCAGGTTGGGAAAGAGCTAGTACGTGGTGGGTTAACCAAGACATGGGTTCACCAGTCAATGAAATAAATCCATAGCACTTAGTTTAAGCCAGCCACATAGAGAGGTGTAGGCATCTTGGTCGGCGTCCCCAGGACGGTAAATATCAATGGATGGAGACAATTGGTGACACGGCTCAAAATCGTTCTGAATGGCGCGTATGCATCCCCTCCTTGTGACTTAAAATATCCAATAATACTCTATTGATCTTCCATATTACTATTCTTTTTGCTTCTTTTTCTCTGTTTTGAATCTCTTTTTACTTTCTTCTCTTGCTTTGTGTGAACTGGGCCGACTCGAACTGGTGCTTATCTGTGCAAAATTCTATGTTGAAACCAGTCAGTCAGGCATAATTTGTTGGACGCTGGAATTGCTTCAAGCATTTGTTAGCACACTTTTTTAGATAAATAGGGTCATCAACAGGTATGCAAACATCCGTTAAAAACAGATCGGAATAAATATGCATATATGAATGATGCATTGTGAATTAGGAAATAACAAATACATACATACACATGTGATTCTGTCCAGGTGTGATTATTTCATGTAAATAACTAAGTTCACGTGATTATAATAAGCGATACTAACCAATAAGGATACACAAGAAGACCGTAAATGTGGGGTAGGGAAGTCTGTGTTTTGTACAGTGATTGAATAAATTGCTTTGTTTGCATGTCGGTCTACATGCACAGGTGTGTGATATGAAAAAAAAACACAACAACAACCGAAGTAATGGGCTTTGTGAATTGACTGTGTTAGTAGTTTTCAGGGATTTCGGTGTTCTCTAGCTTGGTCACTAACCGTGACTTAATTTAGCGAACTACTGAGAACTAGGGTGAATTGGGCAGATGCTTCCCTGTTGTTTGAGAGTTTCCAGCAGAAAATCGAGCAAGGAATATCCTTTTCGATGAATTCCTTTTCTGGCTCGACAATCGAATATATACTTATATACAGAGAATATTCCAGAATAGTAGTCGATAACAATATTAGTGTTTTTTAAACAATATCGATTTGTAATGTAAGATCACAATGGAATTACAGTTCATTAAAGATGCTTAAATTACAATAATAATAAAGATATAATAGCAAATAGAATATCAACTAAACTTAAGGGAATTTTGTACAAAAAATTGAGGATCATTCAAACCTAGATGGCCAGGGTGGTAAGGGTAATGTCTGAACTAGCTTCTTTTCGACACATAAATCAGGCTTCTTAATGTAGATCCCAACGGCCTCAGCAATATTTAGTAGTCGAAATCTTGAAGCAAAATTTTGATTCGTAGGTATGCGGCAAATGACACTTGGCAATTTGGTTTGCTCTGATTTTAGATTCATATTCTTGTCAATAAACTTTTCAGGATAGCCATTTTCACTCAGCAACCGTTTAATATTATTAAGTTCCTCATCAAGACATTCGTTCGAGCAAATTGCTCTTACTCTGTCAACCAAGCACTTTATCAGATTGCTTTTGTATTTCAAGGACACGAAGCTGAGAAAATGAGTATACTGACAGTCAGTTGATGTAGGTTTTCGATATACACTTCTTCCTGTCATTGTATCGTCCTCTTTTCTGGTCATAAGGACGTCTAAAAATGAAATACTGGAGTCTTTTTCTTTTTCAATAGTAAAATTTATTGCATGATGAACCTCGTTAAATTTATCCAAGATTTTCTTTGCTTCTTCCTCATTTTTCATCGTCAAAAATGTATCATCCATGTACCGACAACAGAATTCAAGTTCATTAATAACATCCATCAAAGGCCCATTTTCTAGTTTCGCAAGGAAAATGTTGGCTAGAATGCGTCCTAGTGGTGACTCCACTGCCACACCATAGATTTGTCTATATAGCTTCTTATTAAACAAAAAGTGAATATTCATTGTACATTTCAAGAGAAGCTCTTTCATAAAAGATATGGGAATGACAACATCGATGTTTCGTCTTTTGAGTTCTTCACATACAAAGTCCACTATTTTCATAAATGGTACATTGGTGAATAAGGAAGATACCCCAAATGATATCATGAATTTATTGTCAACATTTAAATCTTTTATCCTTTCCAGCAGTACTCATCCATGGTCCCACCATGGATTGGATCTGGTAACACTATAGATTTTGTGAAATATGTTTAGTAAGAAAGATCAGTGTAAAGTGTGTGTGTGTGTGTTAATCAGTAGAAGGTATCATGAGGCATTTGTTATTGGTGGTAATAGGACAAAGTGAAAGGTAAGCTTGAGTCAATTCATGCAAAGCCCAAAGTTATAGCCCTATTATGGATAAGATTTTATTTTGATAAAGTGTCACACAGTGTAGTGTTATACAGTAATGTTAACTAATGACTACGTTCGGAGCACAAATTACTACTGCTCATAATCATATCAAGGCACTACTCACACAACTTTTTCCTTCATTTATATACATGAGTGAAATTGATGATTAGACATTTGTGTAAAAACCAATATGGGATAATGTACATTCAGAAATAATAATATGAGTGTTATCAATCAACCAAATACAATCAGATGGGAAATAAGACGAGTGTTTTTATAGTCAAAATAAGTAACTTGTTAGAATGTTATAACTGATGCATGTGAATTGAAATAGAATTTTAAGATTATTTATTATCCTCCTTCGATTGACTGACTGACTGACTGGTGGTAATAATATCTCCCATATTTCTGTTATTTGCTTTGAGTCACTTCTATTGTATGTGTTGGGTGTAGACCACTCGATGAAACAGGCAGGATTCAGTGATCAATCTCTCTTGCTCTCTCCACCTACATAGATTACTTCTTAGAATCTTAACCCTCTCCCACTCTATTGTGTGGTTTTTGTGTTAATGCATGCTATTTAGGTCAAACTAGTAGATCGGTGGTAATCAGATTGTCGGAAGATAAGAATTTAGCTAAGGTAAGAATGGTTGACCCCGAGAAGATGAGTAATTTAGAAAAAAAGCTCAGCAATTTCATTGCATGCATTAACACAAAACGACACACAATAGCGTGGGAGAGGGTTAAGATTCTAAGAAGTAATCTATGTAAGTGGAGAGCGAGAGAGATTGATTACTGAATCCTGCCTGTTTCATCGAGTGGTCTTCACCCAACACATACAATAGAAGTGACTCAAAGCAAATAACAGAAATATGGGAGATATTATTACCACCAGTCAGTCAGTCAAATCGAAGGAGGATAATAAATAATCTTAAAATTCTATTTCAATTCACATACATCAGTTATAACATTCTAACAAGTTACTTATTTTGACTATAAAAACACTCGTCTTATTTCCCATCTGATTGTATTTGGTTGATTGATAACACTCATATTATTATTTCTGAATGTACATTATCCCATATTGGTTTTTACACAAATGTCTAATCATCAATTTCACTCATGTATATAAATGAAGGAAAAAGTTGTGTGAGTAGTGCCTTGATATGATTATGATCGGCAATAATTTGTGCTCGAAAAGTGATCATCAGTTAATATTACTGTATAACACTGTTTGATTCATCAAAAAATATCTTCCATAATGTAGTTATGCTCTACCACAGTGCCCAGGTTTTATACTTATAGCCCAAAGTTATAGTTGTCTAAAGTTTCTTCAGTCTGTATACCTTAAAGTCAGATGAAAAAATTGCTGTGTCTTCTCAGCGTAATGGTTGTATTGTACATTTTTTTGTGCTTCTCTGTTTGACATTTACCAGTGATAACATTGATTAGAGACATTTGTGACAAAAGAATCCTTCTTCATTTCACTACTGAATAGTAGTCATTCTACTCTAAAAATTAGCTAGCACTAATAATGTGATATAGCTGTTGTAACATCTGATTGGCAGGGAGTTCTTGTCCAAGGTTCATTAGTTCAAGTCGGAGTAATCTACCTTAAGTGAGTCTAAGATGCAGTGAATCTCTTTATCAGTAGTTAATCTGAGAATTTTCGACAGGCGATTTGCTCCTGCCAAGTGTAAGATGACGCTACAAGACTGGACTACATTGACTCCTAGCTTAGAAGTAGAGAGCGAACTGGTAGACTGTGTTGATCAATTCACTTATTTGGGGAATTGCGTCAGCCACCCAACGCCAACGGGTCGATCACTGACTAGTTCTCATCATAAATACAGAAGTTTCGTTTCACGTATGCTAGTTTATGCCGTCAAGTGAAGAAAGACAGTGTTTAATACATTTAGATAAACGACTTTTAATGACGTCGGCAAAAGTGTCACCTTTGAACGAAAAACTCGTACACAGAGTGCCAAAGAAGACACTTTGTATTTTATGTATTTGTTACTCAATTTTACCCTTTGTCTCACACCTCTGCTCACTGTTTCTATTATGTTTTTCTTGTTCTTTCTTCTCTTGCTTCGCGTGCTACACGGAGTGTGGCGACTTGAACTTCCGCACATTTGTGCAAAGTTCTATGTCGAAAACAGACAGACAGACTTGAATTCACTGCACATCGCTTCATCTTCGCCGTCTTTACTATTATCATCCTGATCATTGTAGTGTTAATTTTTTAGACAACACTTGACCTACAATCTTAAAATCTTTATACTAGTTCACTTATTGAATAATCTTTAAAAGTTTTGTAATTTATCCACTTCAACTCTACCGCCTGCCCAGCCCCTTAATACATCGTTTTAATTATCTTTATTCTTATCATCATGTGTGCAAAATATTGACTGAACAATTTCTAGTGCCACTTAGTACCATTTCTATCCGTGATATAAATATGACTGTGTACAGCTGGTTGTAAATGAAGTCATTAGAGAGAAATTCTCTCTTCGCTGAATAAAGGCACTGTATTTTGTCTTGGATGTTATAAAATGCTATCCAGATCTGTTAAGTGCTTTTGTTTTACACTTACCAGCCTGATATCTGCCACTGTTTAAGGTTTTATCGGGTCTCTGGGTTTTCACTTTGTGTTAATCCATATCATACATTTGACAACTTTACCACCTTGAGATTGCATGCATTCTGTGGATATGTGCCCTATAAGCACCAGGTATCCTGCAGTTTAAGACTGCCCTCCATTGTCTACCAACATGTGGGGTGTGCTAGCTAAATTTCTCACTGAAAACTAATGACCACACTAAACATCTAGCTGTCGATCAATGGTCGTGTGTACTGCTCAGTAGTTCGCTCTGTCCTCCTTTATGGCTGGCTGTGAAACATGGCCATTTAAAGTGGAAGACATGAAAAGCCTGGCTAACTGTCTTTGCGAATAGGTGTCTGCATTCCATCTCCTATGTTAAGTGGTATAATAAGGTGAACGATATTGAGGTGCTAGGTAAGGAGGAGCCCAAATCAATCGACGAGGTTGTGAAGTTACGTCGATTGAGAGAGATGGTCAGGACATATTTTACGCATGCCCAGCCTAAACATCTTCCTCCACAGTGGGTAATGTTAGCTGACATGGTAGCAAAGAGTTGGCTAGTGGTGATCAAACCTAAAAGTGGTTTCATCGGTCAATGAATTAAGTCCACAACAGTTACTGTAAGGCAGCTAACCAGCTCACGTAGGGAGAGAGGTGTAGCCCATCTGACTGACTATTTGGGGTCCCTGGGATGGTAAAAATCAGTGACTGGAAACAGTTTGTAGTCTGGCTCAAAACCGTCGTTCTCATTGTCTGGCGAAGATGCATTCACTCTTTGTGATTTATCATATCTATTCTATTGGTCTTCCATATTACTATTCTTTTACCTGACTCACACTTCTGTTTATTATTATTATTTCTTTTAATTCCTAGAGGAACATAGGGCTTCAGCCGCGCATCTCCATTGCGTTCGGTTTTCTGTCTACTTTTCACCCCGCTCCAAGTCATCCTTGGACAACCAACTCGCCGCTTCCCTTTCGGGTTCCACTCGAGCAATGGCTTGTCTAGTGATATCACCTGATGGTTTTCTCAAAGTATGGCCAGTCCATCTCCATTTCTTCCTGCCTGTTTGTTTCACAATCGGTTCCTGCTGGGTTGGTTCGCTCATTGCCAGAGATCCCTGTTGGTCATCTTTTCTGGCCATCTGATCTTGATTAGTATTGAGCGAAGACAACTGTTAATGAAGGTCTGAAGTTTGTTTGAGATGCTCTTTATGACGCGCCAATTCTCTGATCCGCATAGTGAGTAGCACTGACTGACTTCACATTGGAGTTGAAAATCTGGATCTTATTTTCATTTTCATGCTGAGTGCTGTTGACCGCCACACAGACTTGAGGGTGATGAAAGCTTGTCTTGCTTTGATATCCTCGTCAGCTCCGCCTGTAGTTGAAGCTATGCTTCGAACGTAGGTAGGTAGATAGGAAAGGGAGGTTGCTTCTTTCGTATTTCTCCCATTTATGCTGGCTGATTGTTGTCTGTTGCTGTTGGCCAAGAATCTTCATCATCTCTATTTTCTCTATGTTTACTTGGAGTCCTATCTTTGATGCTTCTTCTGCCAACTTGTTACTTTTCACTCGCATATCTTCCAGTCTGTGGGAAATCAGATATATATCATCGGCGAAGTCTAGATTCTCCAAGTTTCTTGTGCGGGTCCATTTTATGCCTGTTTCCTCGCTGCCCGATGTCTGCCGCATTATCCAATCTACTGCAATCAGGAAAATCATTGGCAATAGTAGGCAGCCTTGTCTTAATTCTGTAAATTTTCCGTTGTGAATTACTTGGCATGCAGCATTGTCGTATAACTGTTGGATGAGATGTATAATTGTCGATGGGACCCCTTGGTAGTAGCGAAGTAGTTGCTAAATCACCTCTCGATCAACTCTGTCGAAGGCCTTTTCAAAGTCGATGAAGTTGAGTGAGGTGGAGAGGTGACTGCGATTCCAAGCTTTGTTCAATGATAATCCGTAGTGTGACTTGTTTCTCCTGAATCCAGCTTGTTCCAGTCGAAGTTTTTCATTCAGGTTGGCGTGTTTGATTCTCTCCAGGATGATGCGGCTTAGTATTTTGCTTCTGTTGCTTTGTGTGCTATATGGGAGTGGGAGTGTGGCAACTCGAACTGGTGCACATTTAACTGTTGACAGTATTTTCGATGAACACAAATCATAACTGAATAATAACATTGATTAGAACATTTCTATATTTATTTTTCGCGAAATACAAATTATGTACCCAATATCACTAAAATATTATTATTATTTCGAATGAAAAGTGGTATGACCAACTTCCACCTTCCCCCGTCCCCACGCGCTTACAGTATCTCTATTGATTTTTTCCATCTGAAAATAAAACCTTGCCCTTCAAATAGAATGAATTAGAATCATCAGAGATGAAAATGTTAATGTTATTCTCTGTTAATGTTGTTGTCGTTGTTGTTTCTTTATTGATTTTACTATTTTTATTCGTTCGTTCATGGAATTCAATCGATAATTGCATAAATAATAACAAGAATAATATACAAACATACATACATTGTTCATGTTCGTGTGTGTGTGTGTATTCAGAAGCTGGATAATTAAATTTCATGACTGCCATTAGTATTCACCAATACTACAACTTAGTGTCAGGGCGAATGTGTATGACAAAGGTCTATTTGTATCCCTTAGACGGAAATGGCTTATTTTTATTCGAAGTGTTCAAATTAAATAAAGACTGACAGATTTCACGGAATATACACATTGGATCATATGAGTTATTAAAAAGAAGATAAGAAAGGCTATGGGATGGTCATTACTAAAAAAATTACCTGTTTATGATGGCCATGGCAGGGATAGGCATTGGACTTATTTCTTTTGGATACAAGGCGTGGGTTTGAGCTTTTGGATAGCTAGCGCCTACTCGGCTATGCCCAGATGTCTTGATTTCACTCCCTTTGATAGGTTTGATTGAATCTTTTATATTACTTTGACGGATTTTTCGAAAAGCGCTGAATGTCCTGAATTGACCAGATGTTTTCTCATCACTGAACTGTATACACACTTTTGGTCTCCTTATACTAACCAGGCTGGGTAGTGTTCACGAGCGCGTTTTCCAAGTCGGCGCATGGTACGGCCGATGTATTGAGCTCCACAAGAGCAACTAATATGGTATATGCACGTTGAGGTGGCCCAATGCGACAGCTTGTCTTTCGCCTTCTAGCTGAACAGTTTCTTGCAGGAAAACGTCAGTCGTAGGCTCGTGGTGAAGTATGTTTTCCTCAACGATTTGGAGAGGCGTTTACGAAGGATTTCTGCTTCAATATCAGCTTTGAATTTTAGATTAAGCAGAAGTATTTTCTTTTAAACGAACTGGACTTGTTCGGAAATCTTCCTAGATTTGAGATTCTTGTCTATGAACCTGATAGTGATTTCGACAACTGATATTAATGCCACCACTACTAAAAGTCTATATATATATATATATATATATATATATATATATATATATATATATATATATATATATATATAACATGTGTAAAACTTAATTACTGTGGTACTGTGTGGTTCTATATCAATATGTCTCTTGAATATATCACACAGTGAGTGAAACAGTATTACTTAGTGGATGCATACTCACTGGCTGGTCTCGACGTAGAACTTTGCACATATATGTGCACTAGTTTGGGTTGCCACACTCCCCCCCTCCCCGCTTGTAGTACACAACGCAAGAGAAGGGAGTAAACAGAGATTGAAAATAGACAGAGATAAGAAAGAGACAGAAAAAGAATAGGGAAGAACAGTATAGAATGTTATCGGATTTTTTTCTTCTTATATTTATAATCCCCGCAATTTTTTGATTTTTATTTGTTTATTTTTTCATAAGTGTGAACATCATTTAAGCTGTGTGAATAACTGTCAATTTAATATTTCCCCTCACCATACTGCTATATCAAGAGAACATTAGATTCAATGCTCTATAACATGCTAAAATTGCAAACTGAATCGGCAATACTGTTTGAAACAAACCCACTGTTATTATTGTTACTACTATTATTATTATTATTATTGTTCCCCTGGATTCCTAGTGGAACATAGGGCTTCAACTGTACGTCTCCACTTGCTTCTGTATTCCTTCTGCTGTACTTTTCGCATGCATCCATCCATGTTAGTCCATACTGTTTCAACTCCTCTTCACACGATCTCCTCCATGTCACCCTTGCACCGACATCCCATTCGCCGCTTCCCTTTCGGCCTGGTTCCACTCGAGCAATGGCCTGACGCGCGCACGATGTCATCCAGCGGCCTCCTTCTCAGCCAGTGTCCAATCCATCTCCACTTTCTCCTGTATATTTGTTGGGCGGCGATTGGTTCTTGTTTTGTTTGTTCCCAGTCATAGTTTCTTGTTGTTTGTGATTTTTTCCGGCCCGGCCATCGGATCATCAGTATGGATCCAGCGAAGACAGTTGTTGGTTGATAAAGGTAATGTCTGCAACAGGCTGTTGGAAATATTCTTTGTGACCCACCAGCCAAGTTTCTGATCCGATCCGTATAGAAGAACTGACTGACTTCACGTTGTTTGTATTGAAAATCCGACCGAATTTTGTTGTTGATGCTGGCTGAGTGACGAAGATTTCCAGATTGGTTTCAGGTTGATGAGTGAATGTGTTTCTCGCTGGCCTTCCCGATTCTCGCTCAATTTGACATCCTCGTCCGTTCCGACTGCCTGTGGTTGAGACAATGCTCCCTAGATAAGTGAATGAAGTAACCTCTTTCAAATCCCTCCCGTTGATGGTGATTGACGCTGGATGTTGCTGTTGTTGGTTGGTTATTTTCATAACATTCGTCTTGTCTATGTTCACCTGGAGTCCTGTCTTCGCTGGCTGCTTCTTCGACCAGTTTTTCAGTTTTCGCTCGCTTGTAAGTCTTCGATTTTGTGTGACATCAAGCATAAATCATCCATGCGCGAAATCCAGGTCTTCTAGGTTCTTCACGTCGGTCCAGGATATCCCTGTCTGCTCGTTTTCCACTGTCTGACGCACAGTCCAGTCCACTACAATTAGGAATATCATTGGTGATAATAAGTACCCTTGTCTGACTCCTGTGTTTACTGCAAACGCCTCTCTGAGTTTTGCGTTGTGGGTCACTTGACATGTGCCGTTGTCGTATGTGATATTCTCACTTCGTACTTCGAATATTTTTGACTTTATGCCGTAAATGTGGACAAATTCCTCTGGTTAATTTTGTTTCAATTTTTAATTTTATTTATATTTTGAGAAGTAAATCAGATGCAAGGTGTTGTGACAAATGCTGATAATTCCATTCTGTACTGTCTGTTTTGGAATAAAGTAGATTATTATTATTATTATTATTATTATTATAAGTCACAAAGAGTGAATGCATCTGCTCCATCCATTGAGAACGACCTTATTCAGCCTTATCAATCAACTCACTGTTATCCATTTATTTCACTGACTGGTGACGTAATTGGCTGAAGAGGCAGTGAAGACATGACTGACTCCAGGTGAACATAAGGAAGACGCAGGTGATGAAGAGATAACCAACGAACGGCAATACCAACAACAACCAGCACCAATCACTATCAACGGTAGAGATCTAACAGAGGTTACCTCCTTCACTTATCCGGCTAGGAAGCATTGTTTCAACTACAGGCAGTCGAAACGGTTGAAGATGTCAAAACCAGCCTGTCAGAATCGGAATGGCAGGATACGCCTTCAACCATCAACCTGATACCAATTTGCAAATCTTCTGCACTCACTTAGCACCAGGAACAAGATTCGAATTCTGTTCAACACCAATGTCAACTCTATTCTTCTATACAGGTCAGGAACTTGTACTGCGTGTAACGAAAAAGACTTCCAACAGGTTGCAGACTCTCATTAACAACTGTCCACTTCGCTCCATACTGAAGATCAAATGACCAAAAGCAATCAGTAACAAAAAAACTGGGAATAAATTAACCAACGAGGAGCCGACCACTCAAAAAAATATGTAGGAGAAAGTGGAGATGGATCGGGCATACATTTAGACGACTGTCGAACGACATCAGGCGCCAGACCCTTGAGTTGAATCCCAATGAAAACTAACTAGTGGGTCGTCGATGCGAGAGTTACATGGAGGAGAGTGTGTGAGGAAGCGATGACAGTTTGTGGGCGATCGTGGACCCAGATGAAGAGGATGGCAAAACAGAACAGAACAAAGTGAAGATGTGTTGTTGAAGCCCTATGTTCCACTCGAAACCCAAGGAAACAATAAAATAATAATAATGAAGCCATATTTTCGTTTGACCACCACTGGATAACTCTTTTCCAACCTGATCCATCCTATTACAGTCAGCTAACATTGCCCATTGTCGATGAAGGCAGTCGATTGCTAGGCATACATGCGACCTCTGGGTGACGTGTGGGTTCGAATCTGGGAAGGGACATAAGTTCCCTGAAGGTTGCAGATACATACACCTGCCTTGCTGATGAGTGCCAACTAGCACGAAACCGACGTGGTCGAAGGTTTCCTGTGGCTGGTTGCCTCTAACCATCTAATACCAACAATTCACATTGCATCGTGATGATGAGCCATACCTAGTGGGGTATGTTGGTCACATTGCAAATTTGGCTGATAGAATTCAGTCTGCACCAAAGATAGGATCAGACACAAACACAATAGACTAGTTACTGACAGGTGTTCAACCGAGACTATAATACTGTGTCTCACTGTGCGATATGTCCAATAAACAAATCAATATGGAATTACTAATATTACTACTGCCACCACTAGGTGTAGTATTCATTATGTAACTTTTTTATCCAGTTTTTTGTACACGCATTTACTTAATGTCTCCTGAATTTTTCAAATCGAGGTTAAGTTGCTTGTTGGACGTTCAATTTAGGAGGCAGTATTCCACATATCTGAAAAGCAATGAATAGTTGTTTCAGGTCATGTATGATAGATAGATAGGCAGACATCAGGCACATTGTCAGTATGCGTGTTACATAATGACGTATTTGTCTAGTTATCTTATCAGTGTCACATGAATCTGTAGGAAAGACAGACATTCTGTGGACGGTTTTATATGTGTTACGTAACCTATCTATCTCTTGTTATCGCTCAATGTCTAGCCATGATTATAATTCTAAGTATGTTTTGTCGTAATCAGTATTATCATTATTACTATTAGCGACATTAATTTGTCTAAATTGCCTCACAGAATAGTATTCAGAAATGTAACAAAAATGCGAACATACAGCTTAACAATACAATCATCGGGAAGTGTCTTCACTGGGTATCTTGTTCAAGTATTGGTTTTTAGGAATTTTGATTGATTGGTTACAGAATTTCATCTTGAGCTGACATTGGTTAGAGGACCATTAAAAAACCAGCTGGGAGTACTAAACAGCCAACTGTTTCGTCCTAATTCGGGACTCTTCAAAAGTGCTCACCCACCGCCAGGGTTCGAACCCTAGGACCTTCTGGTTACAGGACAAGCTTGTGGATCATTAAGCCTCCAGGACGTGATCCAATGGCCCAGCAATTCCAACTTCTGTCAGTATTTCTTGCTTACTGTTGCGTCACTGCCTAACCAATGACTCAATTCATCAAACTTGTGTAATAAAATATCCAGTCACACGGACGAATTCGGTTATGCTTCGTTTTGAATTATCTGTATGCTAACTACTGCAGTACGAATTTAATCTCTCTCCTGATGTGGTCAAAAATTTGAACAGCTACTTGGATTCTTATCAGTTGGTTGCATGTTAATGTGCTCCCTGTCTCTTTTTGTGCCTTTCTATAAGGCATAACTGCCCAGGATTTGAGTGTCTAGAATCCGATTCTCCTCAGCTTGTAAGGAAATTTGTTTGGCAGTCAATCAAGTCCGCATAAATCTAGAAAGTTAAGTTGTTCTCTCCTTGTATTAGTTCCACCATGCCAGACAGCACACCGTGTACATTATTTTGTGTAGACAAGTTATTCTTCACGATCTCTCTATTGTAAATAACAAACTGTTCCAAGTTTTGATCACGGATTGATGTCAGTTAGACGACCCTTGATAACTAAGGAGTACTGGCTAACTGTTTCGTTCTAGTTTGGGACTCTTCATTCGTACTCAGTGAGGATGGAGCCGGCCCCTAGTGGCTTTAGAGGTCAACGATTTTGGTATCTTAACCTGAAAGTCCTGAGTACGTACTGTTGATGAGGATTCCCAAACTAGGAAGAAACGGTTGTCTGGTATTGATATCAATTCTTGATCAAACTTCCTACAAGCTAACATTGAAAGATAAAAACAGTTTTTGTTCAGCGAAGAAATTTCTTTTCAACGACTTCATTTTCAAGCTGTACAGTCGTATTTATATTACAGAAAAAGGTTATTAAGTGGCACTAAATAATTGCTCAGTCAATGTACGTATATATGTGATAAAAGTTATAAGGGGTAGAGTTGAAGTGGATAAATTACAAAAATATTAAAGATTGTTCTTTAACAAAAATGTCAAGTGTTGTCTAAAAATTTTGAAAATTAGGAGTACGATTACGATAAGAATGAAGATGTGAAGTGAAGTGGAAAGAATTCAAGTGGTAAGATAAAATAAAAACTAAAAAGAACATTATTATGACCAAGGTAAAGAAAGGGGTTTGACAAAACGCTTTTGAACACATAATTTAGGTTTCTGTTCACGTATAGCTAAAGCTTCGGCTATGCATAAGTGAAGAAAACGTAAACTTTTGGATTGATTCGATTTTGCCATGTATATAACTTCGAAAGATGAATCACGTGGGCTAAATGACTAGACTCTAACAGGTGATCACAAATATACGACTTTGCAGTTCTACGTTCGCCTTTCATTAACCAAACCGGATAGTGTTCAGCTACACGTTTTCGGAGATTACGCTTACAACGTCCAATATAAACAGCTCCACAAGAGCAAGTAAAAGAGTAAATGCACATAGATGTGGACAAAAGCGGTAATCTATCCTTGACGCATTGTCTGATCATATTTCGGCTGGTAAAAACTAGTTGCAGGTCAGCTGCAGGGAAAGTGCTTTTAATACATTTAGATAAACGATTTTTAATCAATTCTGAAATGGTGTCACCTTTGAACGCCAGACTCATAAACAGTTTTTTTTGGTACTGTGACTTGTCTCGGGGCGGATTCTTTCTTGATGTTACGTTCAATGAACCTTGTGGGATAAGAAGATTTGATCGAAGGTTATCTAGTTCCCTATCGATTGTCTCTGCAGAGCAGATTTTATGAATTCTGGAGCATAAGGAATGAATAAGATTTCTCTTTCTCCCTAAAGGTACCCAACTGTTGAAGTTAGTGTACTGCCCAGTCTTTAATATTTTTGTAATTTATCCATTTCAACTCCATCCCTTATAACTTTTATCACATATACGTACATTGACTGAGCAATTATTTAGTGCCACTTAATAACCTTTTTCTGTAATATAAATACGACTGTACAGCTTGAAAATGAAGTCGTTGAAAAGAAATTTCTTCGCTGAACAAAAATTGAAAGATAAACTGTTCGTCTGTGTGAACATTATAAACTGAAGAAAACAAGAAAACAGGTCAAACAATCTGAATTGCTTACTCACCACGGAGAGAGCACGTGTTTAATCTTACCAATCTGTGATTGAAATTATTAATGATAGTCTTTCTTTACGTTGATCTAACGTTGACACAAGTTTTTCGCACATACGTGTTTTTACCTGTGTGTGTGATTAAATTAAGGGCTGTCATATTCAGCCTTTTAATTTAATGTTTATTCACGCACACACACGCGCGCGTGCACAAATAAACAAACAAACAAACCCTCATTTTCATCAAATTTTTTTCACAACCATATGTTTTGCTTTTTATATGTAGATATGAAAGATTTCTTATTCCGCTTTTTGTTTTATTCCATAATGTTATCTTATGTGTCATGACATAGTTAACAGAATTTCAGTAACTAGATCACCTTTGTTCGTCCGCATAAAGATGACATATGCACACACAAATACATTAACAAACAATGTCTGTGTGTGTGTGTTTATCAACCCGTAACGTTTTTATTGGTTTCTTATTTTCCGTATTCACGGGTATCCTTGTTGGAAATAGTCGCATCGTTTTACACATTTACAGTAAGATTCGAATGGAACATATGGGGTGATGTTGTCTTGGTGATCGATAAAAACGTGTGGTATATTGGGAAGGAAGCCGTATTACATTTGTCTAGGAGATGTGATATACTTTCATAGTCAGTTGTTTTCATCACTCATCGGTAGAAATTAGTCTGTCCGTCCGTCCGTCTGTATTCAACATAGAACTATGCACCGATGGACAGCAGTTCAAGTTGCCTCACTCCATGTAACACACAAACCAAGAGAAAAAAAAATGCAAAATTGAGACAGTAGACAGGGATATGAGACAAATGGAATAGTAGTAACGAAGAACAACATAGTTTCATTGTGTATTATAAGTCACAAGGAGTGGATGCATCTGCACCAGCCATTGAGAGCGATTGTGAGCCATATCACCAATTGTGTGTATCCTTCATTGGTTTTTACCGTCTTTGAGGACCCTAACTAGGAAGTCTGTTGTGGATTCATTTCATTGACTGATGAAGTCATGTTTTGGTTTGACCACCCTTACTGGTTCTTTTCCAACCTGACCCCTGTGTCAGATAACATTGCCCATTGTCGGGGAAGGCGATGACTAGGCATACCTAACACATGTCCTAACTATCTTAGTCGATGTAGCTTTACAACCACCTCGTCGATTGATTTCCCCTCCCACTCACCCAGCAGTCGGCGCCTAACCTCATTATACCAGCACCTAACACGGAAGATAGATCGCAGGCACTTATGACCAAAGACAGCTAATCTTTTCATGTCTACCTATCTCAATGGTCAGGTCTCACTGGCAACCATAAAGGGAGACGGAGAGGACTGCTGAGCAGTACATACGTCCTTTGGTCGATAGCCGGATATCACGTCTACGATAGAGACGGTGTAAACTGGCATATGTGGAACTAGCCGTCTGTATCCGTTCTGAGATTTCGTCAGCGATCAAGCCGTTGGATTTGGCTGGCTGATGCAACTACCCAAATAAGTGAGGTGGTCAACGCTCTCTCTGAACCAGGAGTATAAATGAGCCAATGCTTGGAATAGGAAAACCAAGGGACCCTGGATATATGGTTTATTTTCGTTTGGATGTTGTTTTTTGTATTACTGTTTACTCTAGACCCCACATATAAGATAAAGTCACTCGTCGTTGAGGTCCCATAATGATAAGGATGTTACGTAACTGTTTTTGGTAATCCTTGAGTTCCCACTGGTTCAATTTTTTTTAATGAGAATTACCTTATGTTCTTACTCTCATGTTGTACTGTGTAAAACGTGATCATGTAAGTAAATCACAGTTTCTGTTTTGGATCAATCTTCATGACGGGCTAATAATTACATGGACAGATGGCCTCTCTTGGCGGTAGAAATTAAACTCTGGTGAATACTGTGTTATAATAAAAAAAATCACCCTAGTAGTGTTATTATTAATCTGCTGATTGGTGGAGATGTGGGGTTCAGCGGCTTAAACACTCAACTTTTAGTCAGTGAACCTCTCAGCCTCGAGTCCCACTCGAATTACTTCAGATACTACAGCCCTGATGTGCAGTCTAAAGCAAGTGGTTTTCCTAAAACGGCTGCATACCGAGTCTGATTTGAAGTCTCATCCACAAGGCGGCGTTGAGCAGCGTTCTCATGCAACAACAAATGAAATCGCCAGACACAATTGACCCCGGAAATCGATGTCCAACATCATCTATAGTGAAGAACGGGTCATAAGGTTGGTTTCAAGAATTCCTTTGAGCCCGTATATAAAACAAGGTTGGGCCACATACCTTAATTCATTGAAGACTTAGCCGTAAAAATACTTATGTGTGTCTTATGTGTATAAAAGTTATTTGTTATTACCTTAAACCTGCCTTGGTAATCCAATTTAGAGCCAAGGATCAATTCACTTCATAATATTTTCGACCCCTTCTTTTTTTCCGTTTTCTTTCTTACCCACACCTCTGCGTCATCTCCCTACCCATTATTTGTGACCTTGACCTGTACACAATCTGACGTGTATTGTAATTAGTTATGTCTTCTTGCCTTCTATAAAAACTATGTATGACAAGTACGTGTGTGTGTGTGTGTGATCAGAATGTCCGAAATGTGTTGCGCCAATACACATGACACGTTCCAGACAAACTACATCTTCTTATTGTGTTGTCGAAGTTCTCATATTTCTTGGTGACGCAGTTGGATCCCTTTGGATTCTGCAGCCCATGTACACCATAGTCTTGGAGTCAGGATTTTCCAATTCCCCTGTGTAGACATGCATGCCTCCTAAACTGGCTGAAAGTGCCAGACGTTCTCATTCTCTCAATTTTACAAGGAACACCCCTTGTTGCGTGAAGGTAGAAGCCATGACCATGTGACCACATGAGAGCATTTTGAGAGGAAGACCACAGTATACCCACCCAGTAGTAGTAAGATTTTAACATATAAAAAGTACACAAATAGTAAGAAGAGTAGCCATAGTTTGAGAAAGTCGGCAACATTTCCCGAAACAAATTTAAAACAAGCAACAAGAGTTGATGAATTCATCAAATTTCGATAGAACTCTTCCTCACATGAATACTCTACATATAGGGATACATATATACTATTAGAAATACATTGAGGGATATAAGACTTATAATTAAGGGAATAACCTCCATTGAATTAATCATGCAGAAAGACAGGTGTGAATGTTCAGATCAGGTCATGTTCAAACAGGTAAGGTTAAGAGATTAGGAGAGATTAAAATTTTTCTTAAAAATTGAGCAAAGAATATTCTTTTCGATAATTTTCTCTTCCAGCTCTACAATTATATATCTGTTCATAGACATAGGATGTTCTAGAACAGTCTTCAATAACAATATTGGTGTTTTGTTTTAAATACTATCGATTTGTCAGGTAAGATCACAGTGGAATTACCACAGTTCAAGAAAGATGACGCATAGGTTATAATAAGCATAAAAGTAAAATAGTAATAGAATATCAAATAAGATTAAAGAAATCTCTACAACAACAGATTGAGGATCATTAACACCTCAATAGCCAAGGTAAGGATAGTGTCTGCATCAACCAACTTCTTAAGTTAGGCTTCTTAACTAAGCTGGATTCCAATAGCCAACCTCAGCAGTATGCAGTGGATGAACTCCAGAGATAAAATTAGCCTTAAATGATATATGTTAGATGACTTTGAAAGTCGCCTTGTTAACATCAATCGTGTGTGCTTTATCCACGACATGGATTTTGTTTGTCCCTTTCTTAACCACTATGCAGCATGGTGTTTGGAAATCTAATGATAAACACGCCTAATTGTACGGTCTATGCAACTAACTGGCTCACTCTACATGAGCAGTCAAATTGGTGGGTAGATACGCATAGAAAGAAGAAACGAAGTTAGGTAGTTTATCTCTAACTACTCCGGAACATTAAATAAGGGGGATGTGGGTTGTATTGAAGACATATCATACTTGAGCAGCACTGAATACTGTTCGTTTTACCACTGTATTCCTTTGGCGTTGTGTTAATCAATATCTCACCGATGAAGTGAAGTTGGCATAAGAAGGCCTTCCTTTTTCGGAACTGTTGGTACTTTGGCCTGTGACCTCACTTAGATAAACAACTAGTTATTAGATAAAAATGAAGAATTGAGAACTGAGAAATATTTATAGTAATAGTTATAATAATATTGAGATGAGTCAAGATAATGCTACTGATAAAAGATAGTTTCAAATGAATCAGGAATAGAAATAAGAGGTAGAATAAAATATTAATAATAAGAGTTAATAAGTAAAACATAAAACCATGGTAGATTCAGAGTGACGACTGTTTCCTTTTATACACAGACAGCAGGTTTACGAACTCTAATTGCACAAGCCTCCTCAACCGCAAGCAACTTCCTGTTTCTTTGCTTGCTGACAACAGTGAATGACTTGATAGCATTGATATCATGTCCGTAGCCTACAAGATGCTCTGTTATTGAACTTTTCGACACTTTGACTTCAACCGTTTTCAAGCACTTTGGAAAACGCTCCATCATGTGATTAGACAATCGCCTTTCCGTACCTATGACCTATGCATGTGCTTCCATGAACACGCTCAAGCTGATATACTCAGTTTTAAATGTCGAAGACTGATGACTAGTCTTTCGCAGATTGTTGAAATACATCATCTCCTTTAACTGCCGAATTGATTTCTTTTGAACTGTTAGGATAGTTTTGCATCATTTCATCAGAGTATTTATTAATGGACTTTTCAGGTTATCCATTCTTAGATAACATGTTCTTCAGAGCCTTTGTCTCATGTTCAATTGTACTGTCAGAACAAATTTTTCGAGCTCTGTTGGGTAGTGTTCTGACTATGTTCTTTTTATACTGGATTGAAAAACATTTTTTGAAGACTTTTTAAATATAGATCTTTCGAATGCGCTATCAGTCCTTTTCACTAGACAGACAGACATCCAGGAATTAAATAGTGGCATTTTTCTCGTGTTCTTTTGTGAAGTTGAGATTTGGATGGCATGAGTTGAATTTTATCAACAGGTCTTCTGTTTTTTATCTACTTTCACAGAAAATAAAAATATCATTAACATATCTTAGGTATAATTCTGTTTGTTGTATATTCTTTTGCAAAATACCGGCCTGTAGGCCTGATAGGAATAATACTGTCTCTTGTTCATGTGGTTCCTGCAAATCCTCTTCATCTGGGTCCACGATTGCCCATAACCTCTCATGTCTCCCCCCCCCCCAACACACGATATCCTCCATATCACTGTCATACCGACGACCAACTCATCGCTTCCCATTGGGATTCCACTCGAACATTGGCCTGCATTGAGCGCGATATCATTCAATGGGGTTGCCCCAGAGTGTGCTCAATCAATCTCTACTTTCTCGTACATATTCTTTGAGCTATCTGCTCTTCCTTAATTGGTTTGTTCACCGCCAGAGTTTCTGGTTGGCCGGTCAGCCTGCCATTTGATCTTCAGTATGAAGCCGGCGAAAGGGGCAGCTGATGTGATAAAAGTCTGTGCTAACATGTTGGAAACACTTTTCGTGACACACGATGCAAGCCTCTAACCCGTGTAGAAGGACCAAATTCATACTTGCGTTAAAAATCCGAATCTTGTTCCTTATGCTGAGTGCCCAACCGATAGCTGCTACTTTGATGTGATGGTCGGGCTTGCATATCACAATGACCCAATAAGCTGGAGCTATCGTTCCTGCATGTCCTACCATGCCAGGAAGGTTGTTAGGATAGCGGTTAGACTAAAAGCAGTTACCACCAGTATAGTGTACGAATTTCTTTCACACCATGCGGGGGGGGGTCTGTAGGCGAAGTCGTACTGCTGTCTCTCCACTCTGGAGAAAGTCGGTTAGGAAAGGTAGACCCCAAAAATTGTAAATCCTGACTTACCCCACCTACGGTGGTCCGCAACCGGCGGTAAATCTACTAATACGACACCAACCCAAGAGACCAGTTCATACAGGCTGTGTGTGACTGGCCTCAAGCAGTTGTCCTCTGACCTCTGAAGTCATGCAACACTAACCCTCTTTTTGCTTCAGGTGCCCGAAGAACCAACCAACTTCCACGGTATGGGCAGCCGGGATGTAACAACAACCGCCCATACACTTCCAAAAGCTATGCTGAGTGCAGAAGATTTCCAAACTGGTTTCAGGTTGATGAAAGGTGTATCTCGCCTTTCCGATTCTGGCTGGCTGGTTGGCCGGTTTTGACATCTTTATCCCTTCTGACTGCCTGCAGTCAAAACGATGCTTTCTAGATAAATGAAGGAAGTAACCCGAGTGACCCGGCCCAAGTTCGAATCTCAAAATGAACATGAGTTACTTCAAAGGCTGTGGATACACACACCTTGGTGTGATCATTGCCGTCTACATGCAGATCATTCTGATAAATATGAATTGTGCAGTCACACTGTTCTTAATTTTATTCTTTTATTGTCTTTATTTCCTAAAATTAATGTTACTTTTTTTAATTATTATAGAATTCAAATTGTCTATTACTCCAGAACTACCTCGTCACAGTGTCACCTACTGTGCTCCTACCACCTTGTCGTCCTCATCTTTTCATCAATCTAATCGATGTATAGAACAAAGTACACCGTTGAAACGTACTCCAGCATCTTTTCAGGTTAAAAATTCTTCTTTCTATCCCGGTGATAATAACAACAATAATAATGATCATGATGATGGTCTTACTTCTTTGTTACACAAATCTAATCTATTCCCAAGAATACAATCAGATAATATGCTGAAAACGAATTATCATCATCCTTCAATGATATCATCGTGTCATCCTAGTCGATTAGAAATGCACATCGATTCATCTCCACCTGCAACACCAAAGGCAATGAATGCTTATTTAGAAATTGCTCCGTAAGTTATTATTATTTTTTCTTATGCTTAATACATTACAGAGATTATTTGATTGATTTTCAAGTGTTTGATCATGCATTGAGTTGAGTTAGAGAGAAAGAACCAGTAGAAACTAGGAAGTATTTTTCTAGAATTATATTTTTAAAATCTCAACGAAATTGAAATGATTAATTCCAACGTTTCCTGTGTTCGGCAATCTGGTCAGTTCAAACTTCTTCAGAGAAATTAATCGAAATTAACACAACAGAGGTTTACATATAACTTTGTCCAATCATCTGAGTCATGAAACAGGCATCAACATGTATAATAAACAAAATTGTATGAACTGTGATCGAAATTTGACCTCAGACTTTCAAAATTAGTCTACTTTTGTTAAAATGTATGTGTATATGCAGTATACAATGGTGTGTTTGGGTGAGCAGCCATAAAACATTTGTTAGACCAAATGTGACTAATTGTTGATACCTATCCAATTTTTATTTATTTATTAGTCAGGATTTGCCATGCATCAGCTAACATCACACCTTCACGTCTGTTTAAACTGTTGGGATTCACCCATATATGTAGGGTTTCTGCAGTCAGTCTTTCTTGATATGAACCAAAACCTTTCTGTAAAACCTTAGTCTTCTCAAAGTCAATTTTGTGTCCCGTTTCTGTCGAATGCAGTGCAATCGCTTAGTTGTTTTTCGGCTTCTTCAAGTCTGCAGAGGTCTTTGAAACCATCTCTAGACAGTGTTTATGCTCTTTCACTCTTGTATTTACTTGTCTGGAAGTTTCTCCTACATATACGGCGTTGCGATCTCCACAATTGATCTGGTTTTCCTGTTCTGTTTTTATCACAGTTGATACAATTTTGTTTATTATACCTGTTGATACCTGTTTCATGACTCACATGATTGGACAAAGTTTTAAAAACAGGAGATGTTCCTTTTACATATAAACCTCTGTTATGTTAATTCCGATTAATTTCCCTGAAGAAGTTTGAACTGACCAGATCGCCGAACGCAGGGAACGTTGGAATTAATCATCTCAATTTCGCTGAGATTTTTACAAATATAATTTTATAAATTTCTACTTCTCACTCGGCGCTCAATTAATTTTTGGCAACTACCCGGTCAAATCTTGATCATAGTTCATAGGAAGTATTTAACTGACAGTGTTGTTTCATCGTTCTAGTTTTGTGACCTACTGACTGTTCATCAGTATGTATCAATCGTCATGAACCGAATTCGAGATCTTTAGATTGTGATGAAACTATGCTTGCTGACTGACCAGTCAGTCACACTTGGTTTGACCGGAATTTATTGACCCGTTAATTCTAATTTCTGTCAATTGATGATTTTCAATTTTAAGCCAAAAACGTAGAGAGTTGTAGACTTCCTGACTGACTGGTTAAGGTCATCGAGATGGTAAGGACCAATGTTAGCGGTTGGAGACAATCTGTGACATGGCTCAAAATTGTAGTTATCAATGGCTGGCGAAGATGCATTCTCTCTTTCTAATTTATCATATCCAATGAAACTCTATTGTTCCTCCATATTACTATCATTTTTCCTTAACACTTCTGTTTATTGTCTCTTTCCCTTATGAATCTCTATTCTCTTGGTTTGTGTGCTATATGAAGGCTGTATGACAACTCGAACTGTTGCACATCTGTGGAAAGTTCTATGTTGAAAACAGTCAGTTAGTCAATTGGTGATTGTAGCACGATCACCAGCCAATCTAATTGGCGTCCGAGTATATCTGTCCCCCCCATCCTACCTGGTGTACCCTACTAGTTACAACGTCTTAGTAAAATTCCAGGCAACTTTGTCCAGTACACCTAGTTAATTTTATAGTGTTAGTTTGTAAGTTTTCAGTGGTTGTTTAAGCGAAGGACTAGACAGGATTACATTGACTCCTAGCTTAAAGATAGGGAATAAAGAGTGGTTGGTGTAGCTTGTTGATCACTTCACTTATTTGGGAAGCTGCATCAGCCAGCTAACGCCAGTGGGTTGATCTGATCGCTGACGAAATCTCAGCAGGGATACAGAAAGCTAGTTTGGCATTTTCTACCAAGTTACTCCTTCTCTGGTGTAGACGGGATATCCGGCTGTCGACCAAACGGCGTCTGTACTGCCCAGCACTCCTTTCGCTCCGTCCTCATTCATTTATGGTTGAGACATTGCCACTGAAAGTGGGAGACATCAATATAATCGTGAGTAATATTCAGGTGAGACGCCGGTCGAGTGCTAGGTGAGTGAGAGGGGAAATCAGCCGACGAGGTTGTGAAGTTATATCGATTGACAGAGATAGTTGGGAAGTCTGTTGCTCATGAAATGAAATCCACAACAGTTAGTTTAAGCCAGTCAGCTAGCCACGTAGGGAAGTGTAGACTTCCTGACTGACTGGTTGAGATCCTCGGGATGGTAAGAACAAATGAAGACTGGAGACAGTTGGTGATATGGCTCAAAGTCGTCGTTGTCAGTGGCTGTTGAAGGTGCATTCACTCGTTGTGATTTTTCATATCCAATAAAATTCTTCCATATTATTATTCTTTTTGCCTCACTCACACTTGTGTTTAATATCTCTCTCTCCCTTCTGAATCTCTCTTTACTCCTTTCTACTGCTTTGTGTGCCATATGGGGGTGGGCATATGGCAACTCGAACTGCTGCACCTCTGTGCAAACTTCTACCTTGAGACCAGTCACTCAGTTACAAGGGTGAATAGGTAAAATGATCACCTACTGACTTTATCTTTATTACTGTTAGAATATTTTCATTTTTTGTATGTGTTTGGATCAGTTATGATGCATAAAGCATTTTCTGTAGAAGGTAAGTTAAATGAGGCTAAATCGGTAGCATTTATTTGCTCATGCATAATCTATCGAACATTGACCGGATTATAATTTAATTGGTAAATGGTGACTAGCAGTGGAATCCAGGATAAAGCGCATTTCGTCTTATTTGGGACTAATTCGTCAGCCAGCGGTGGTACCTGCATTCCCCAGTCAGTCAGTGATGATGTTCAAATAGGATGAAATGCTCTTTATCCTGGATTCCACTATTAGTCACCACCCACCAATTAGCTTCTAATTACATGCCCAGACATTGTCGAAGCATCTGCACAAGAAGCCGCCGACATGTCAACCTGAGACCGAGCACTTCGGTTCAATCAATCAATGGAGGGAAAATCTAAAATTCAGTTCAATAACTGACCGGATTGCTTTTAGAACTAACTCGTGCATGATATGCGTGTGTAGTATTAAGCATGGGAATTCACCTCAGGGTAGTAGTATTAGTACAACAACAACAGCAGCAGCAACATCCAGCGCCAATCCCAATCAACCGGAGGGATTTGAAAGAGGTTACTTCATTCACTTATCTAGGGAGCATTGTCTCAACCACAGGCAGTCGGAACGGACTAGGATATCAAATCAAGCGAGAATCGGGTAGGTGAGTAACACACACATTCATGAACCTGAAACCAATCTGGAAATCTTCGTCACTCAGCCAGCATCAACAACAAAATTCGGTCGGATTTTCAATACAAACAACGTGAAGTCAGTTAGTTCTTCTGTACGGACCAGAAACTTGTCCAGTGGGTAACAAAGAATATTTCCAACAGCCTGTTGCAGACCTTTGTCAGCAACTCTACTATCTTCGCTCTATACTGAAGATCAGATGGCTGGATCGGAAAGAATCACCAACCAGAAACTATGGGAAGAAACAAAACAAGAACCAGTCGCTCGCCCAACAAATATGCAGGAGAAATTGGATTGATTGTACACTGGCTGAGGCGGCCGCCGGGTGACATCGCGCGCGTGTCAGGCCATAGCTTGAGTGGAACCCGAAAGGGGAACGGCGAGTGGGTCGTCGGTGCAAGGATGACATGGAGGAGATCGTGTGAAGAGACAGGAGCTGAAACAGTATGGACTAACTAACATGGATGCAGATGAAAAGTACGGCAGAAGACAGAAGCAAGTGGAGGCGTGCAGTTGAATCCCTGTGGTTCCACTAGGAACCCGAAGGGAACAATAATAATAATACTAGTAGTATTAGTAGTAACAGGTTGAATATTAATTTGTATTGACTGAAATATTCGCAATAAATGTTGACTGTAGTCATCCACGGCAAACCTTCTGTACATGGTCTTGAAGGCAGTAGAAAGTCTGAGAAGGACACGATAGTAAAGAATGGTAGTCACTCATAAAGCTTTTAATTATAGGATTCGATGTAGCTCAATGGTTGAATCACTTGACATACTCGAATCTGGACAAAATCGGTAGTATCATCGGCAGCAGCCTGTGGTACACACGGTAAATCTCTTTCATAGCCACTGAGTTCAAAATTGAGCCAACCAGAGAGAATTAGTGGTTATTATTATTATTATATGTCCTGGATGTGTTATCTAATCATTTGTTATTGTGCCTTTATTATATCATAGAGAAATATTGTTCTTCACATTGTTTCTCATTATTTTAGTTTCTCCTGTTGTGTGTATGTGTGTGCGTGTTTTGTTTCCGTTGGATTACATTCCATAGTAGTGTTCTTTAAAGGTTGTTCATCTATTCCCTAGTTAACTGTAATTCATCGATTCTTCCTGTATTAGAAAATTAAAATACAAACGAAAGGATACTTGTACTTTTGTTTCTCTATGCGTAAATAGGTAGTTTATCGATTTAAATTCACAAAATCAATGAAGTGTTTGATCAGAAGTAGGTAACATTCTTCTATCTTGTCTCTTACAGGTGTAGGTTTAGATGGAGAGTGCTTCAGTGAAATTTGTCCAAATAAACGTTTAGACTTCTTTTCAAGAGTCGGTGTGTAAAGATTAGAATTTTTTTACACTTTTGACTTGCTACAGGACGGAGTTTCCTGGAGTTCTAGTGAAAAGTTGTGACCAGTGAAGTCCAACCAGTCGGGAGTGAGGATGGATGTGTCCCACCGATGACGCTGGTTGTTGCCAGTCCCGCTAAATGCATCACGAATTGGTAGAGATTAGAATTCATGCACTGACCACTGTAGAGTCTGGTTCCAGTGTGCGTCAGTGGCACAGCGGTTAGGGCTCTCACCGACCATGTACATGGTCCGGGGTTCGAGCCCACACCGGCGCACACCTGATATCTATGGTCGGCCTGCAAAATTTTGGCTACCGATATCCATGCTGAAAATTCCATACTTGTACCAAAAATACAGTGTGGAATCAAGCTGTAAATAAAAAAAATAAAAAATATATATTCTTTTCCTCTCGCACTTCTGTTTATTATGTCTCTCTCTCTCTTTTGAATCTCTTTTTACTCTCTCCTCTTGGTTTGTGCGCTACATGGAGGGAGAGTGGCAACTCGAACTGCCGCACATCTGTGCAAAATTGAAAATTGTCAGTCACAGAGGTTGAATTATGAGAAACAGTAATAAATGTTATAGTGAATTATAAGTGAGGTGTTCTGGTGATTTTCCCTCTCTTTCTCTGTAAGCTTAGATTTGTTGACGTAACCACTTTCCTCATAAAATAGTCTTTTGGGTGGTGGTGGGGGGGGGTGTAGGCGTACCTGTCTGAAATACATGAAGAAAAATTATACAAATCTTCTAATCTTTACTATTCTTTTTCGTCATATTTTCTAGTCTGTATAGAAAAAAAACAACTTTATGAGTTAATTCGATAGTGTCAAGTTTTATTTTTAAAAATCAATAATAATCACGATCGCGTTGACACTTTAACTCTGGACATTTATTTATTCATGGGTCATTGATTTGATTTTTTGCTATTTCGTCGTTCGGCTTCAGTCTAATTACACCCACCTGAAACAATGTGAATGAGTCATTTTTTTATATTTCAAAGGTTAAAATAACCGAAAAGTGATTGTGGTGTGGTTAAGCCTATTTTTTTTTACTACGAAAATATGTCAGTTATGCGTTGTATTTAATCCTTCATATTCTCGGAAGTGAACTGGACTGAACTCAAGAATTGATTTTGTCTGATTGAAGAAAGACTGACATAATTACTTAAAATTAAAGAAAAAACAACAACAAAAGTTGACTACATTTTTTTATCTTCAAGTATTGGTTTCGTAGGGATTTTGTTTGATTGCATGGAAGATTTCATCATGGGAAAGCGGGACCAGTAGGGTACAGCAGATTGAAAATGAGGCAGTAACTTATCGAAGAAGACATTGCGAAATGGTCGGACTATGACGTGAATTGGCAGAAGTTAGAATTCATGAGCTTACCATTGGATTGGGTCCTAGTGGCTCAATGGTCTACGAGCTAGCTCGCCTTACAACCAAAAAGTCCTAGATTTGAGCCCCGGTGGTGAGTGCGTACTGCTGAAGAGTCCCGAACTAGGACGAAACAGCAATCCAGTACTCCCTGGCTGGTTTTCCAGTAGTTCTCTAACTGATGTCAGCTCATGATTAAATCCTCCATGCAATTAAATATTTTATAACTAGTACCTTTTCTATGAATCAGTTTCTGATAAGAATGGATTAGTTGAATGGTACTCATTAAGTTAGGGTTTCACGTAGAACATAATGTTTCAGCGGTACTTATTCATTTCATCTTGTTTTTTGCAGTTCTTCTTTTCTCTGACTTCACGATTGCCGATAACCTCCCGTATCCTCCGTTTCAGCCTAGGATCACTCCGCTCATCTCGTCGTTCGTCATTTGGATCCTACTCTAGAGTCGGAGGTCTTCTCATCATATGTCCTATCCGACATGTATTAGTCGATATGTTCTTGATCGGTTTGTTTCCCAGAGTTCTTTGTGGCTAATCCTTTCTGGTTGTCTGATATCTTCAGTGTGGTACGAACGCAGCTGTTGATGGAAGTCTGCAGCATCCTGTTGGAAATGCGTTTGATGATGCGCATACCAAGTCGATGGACAGCCATATTAAAAGCATTGGGTCGACAGTGGTGTTGAGGAAAATATAAATCTTGTTCCATATGTTGACTGCAGCGCATTTCCACACTGATATGATATTAATTAAGGTCTGACTTCTTTTGACATTCTGATTCGTTTCGTGAATGAGTGAGTGAGTGACTGAGAGGAGTGATCTCCTTCAAATTTCTTCCGTTGAAATTATCATTGTACATGCTGTGAAATAATTCAACGTATCAGAAGAGGGTGCTAGGTTTAAGTCTTAGCGAAAAAAGCATCACTCAATTTAGATATAAGTACATTCAGTTGAAGAGTCCTAAATAAGACGAAATTCATCTGCCTAAATTCTACTGCTAACCGCCTTTAAACAAGATTTATTCTAATTTTAATTCGTTCGACTACTAAGATATTATCGATTTTGTTTCTGCTATGGCATCCTTCATTTTCAATGTTCACCGTAATAATGAAAAAAGTCATTTGGCACTGAGCGAAACAACCAATTCGTCCTGCTGACGTCTAACTCAAACTTAGTTAACCAATGTGTGTAAAAAGATATTTAGACTTAAGAAGGCCTATATAATCGTTAATTATAGGTAACTAGGATCGCTGGTTAGACCGTGGCGGTGGGTGGGAGGAAGAGAAGGGAAGGGAAATTTGGCAAGCTTATCGTGTCTTGCAGAGGTACACGTGTGGCAAAAATGATACATTTTTTGTTTTTCCTCAGGACTAATTTGCTCTTTTTTTATCTCGTCTAACTGGCATTTGATTGGATATCTCGTTCTACTTTCTGATTGGTTGATTAACTGATGTTTGTTTTTCGATTTACATGCGGCGTGAAAAAGCTGCCCTTGCTTACACCCACCGGCTTAAACACGACACGACATGATACGATGAAAAATAGTCTGTAGATCGTGATTATTATACACCGGGAAGCTGTGCTGGGAGATTTTCTCATAACCCACCTACCTCTTCAAGCTGCAATTCTTACTTTGTTATTATTATTAAAAAATCTAAAACAAATTGAATACATATATATATCTGTATATTGTATTGCTTCTTTGATTTCGTCTTATGCAGTTCAAATTCGCCTGATGCAGTTGCTCCTAGTCTAAAGAATTCTCCAAATATTCAACAACACGCTGTTCCTAATTGTCAGGTGGCGACTGAATTCGAAGCTATCAGAGAGTCTACCTCGCCTTTAATTCATTCATCATCAAAGAAGCAAATTTTTGGGAGCAAAGAGTCTGTAAGTTTTCTTCTTTTCTTTCCTTTTCTTTTTATGAGTAGAAGGAGCGTCTTTCAATGTATACGTAATCAGCTTTCTATTTCACCTTAATCACTCGATTTAGTGGTCACGGATTTCATATTGTTTGTTTGTGGGGGGGGGGGGGGGGTGAGTGGTGAGTGAGTGAGTGAGTGAGTGAGTGAGTGAGTGAGTGAGTGAGTGGTGAGTGAGTGAGTGAGTGAGTGAGTGAGTGAGTGAGTGAGTGAGTGAGTGAGTGAGTGAGTGAGTGAGTGAGTGAGTGAGTGAGTGAGTGAGTGAGTGAGTGAGTGAGTGAGTGAGTGAGTGAGTGAGTGAGTGAGTGAGTGAGTGAGTGAGTGAGTGAGTGAGTGAGTGAGTGAGTGAGTGAGTGAGTGAGTGATATTTAACCTACCATATTTATTTCAGATGGTTCCATCCATCCATCCTCACACGTGACATCTCGTTTCCAATGGTTCTCTAACTGATATCAATCCGTGATCAACTCGTAAAAAAAACAAAATTAACTCTTACAAACCAAACTATAGAAAATTCATCTGATGCTAGCTAGTGATTTCCTACAGGATGGAGTTTCCTGGAATTCTAGAGAGAAGTCCCGATCAGTGAGGTCCATCCAGACGTCACGTGTGAGGATGGATGTCCCACCGATGACATTGGTTGGTGCCAATCGCGCTAAATCACGAATTGGTAGAGGTTAGAATTCATGCACTGACTACTGTAGGGTCTGGTTCCGGTGTCAGAATAGTATACGAGCTAGCTTGACTTGTAACCGGAAGGTCCTGGGTTAGAACCCTGGTGGTGGGTGCGTACTGCCGATGATACCCAAATTATTATTATTATCATTATTATTATTATTATTATTATTATTATTATTAATGTGTGGTGCATCTTCTTGGTGTCATATTTTACCAGGTTTGGTGTTTTAAATAAATAAATAAGTAATAACAATAATTCTCTAATTACTATGGATGCATATAACTATAGAACCTAATGAAGAAAAAGTTATGCGAAAGAATATTCTGTGTTAACTTAATACTCAGTCTTTTGAAGTCACAAAATGACTTTCAGTCATAGTCAAGGGAAAGTTCACCTCACAACTTGAAATTCAATATACATATATTATGTCATTTCTTGTTACCTGTTGGTGTTTTATACAAACTTTCTGGCGGTCTGCTTAAAGCACCAAATTTTTTCACTATTTATCAGAATGTATCATATTTACTGTGTTTCACATGTTTTTAACCACCCATCCTACTATATTCATGAATTGTAACCTACTCTGTCTCTCTCTCTCTCTCTCTGTCCTTGACCACAGTTTTGAAATTGTTGCAACCTACTACTAGGAATTTTTTCTACAAAAAATGAGAGAAAACCTTCCCAGGATAATGAAGCACACTTTGCGTGGAACAATATTGCTTCAAGTGATGCATTATTGATTATTTTATACTAATCAAAGATTTTTCACGAGGCGTTATTTTATTTTGATTACAGCTTGATGTCACACCGTATTTTCGGTACAAGTATGGAATTTTCAGCATATGATATCGGTAGCCCAAATTTCGCAGGCTGACCATAGATATCGGGTGTACGTCGGCAGGGGATCGAACCCCGGACCATGTGCATGGTCGGTGAGAGTCCTAACCACTGTGCCACCGACGCACCTTGCAGTAAAATAAGCTGAAAATTCTGTGCCTTTCTTTTAAAATGAACTTTCTGGAATAAAGCTTTTGTTTCAGGATTTCATCATAAATTGATATCGGTCAGAGAACCAGCATTTGACAGCCAGGTGTTTCGTCAGCCTAGTTTAGGACTCTTCCTCAGTACGTACCCACTTTACTGCCAAGGCTCGAAACCAGGACCTTCCGTTTACAAGGGGAGCTAGCTCATAGACCATTAAGCCACTAGGACCCGCCAATTCAGTAGCCAGTTCATGAATTCCAACTTCTACAAATTCACGATATGGCGCAACCACATGATAAAATCCTGAAACCAATCAAATCCCTGCGAACTAATACCCGACTTCAATATCAATCTGACGCTCACTATAGGCCACTGGCCCTATTCAGGTAGATAATTACCTAGGTTCTAGTGAGAAGCTGTGATCAATGGGGTACAGCAGGTAGGGTGTGAGGGGAAATACTCGCCAGCGATAACATTGGCTAGTGCCAGTCACGCCATATCATGAATTGACAGAAGCTGGAATTCATGGAGTGGCTGACATTGAATCGGTGTCTTAATGGTCTGTGAGCTGACTCTCGCCTTGTAACCAGTAAGTCCTTGGTTCGAACATTGGCATTGGGTGCGTACTGATGAAGGGCTCTAAAGTAGACTGACGAAAAACAACTGGTTGTCCAGTACTCCAATTCTAGTTTTCCAATGGTTCTCTAACCGATGTGTCAGTTCATCATGATGAAATCCTAAAACCAATCAAATCCCCCTTTACATTTCAGTATCCCATTTTCTTTTTCGTTTCTGTAATCAGATTGGATCAATGGATTCTGTGTCTATGAATGCACTTATGACTTCACCATACCTTGAGACATCATCACCACGTCAACATGAAATACGCCTTTCTCCACAAAAACGTACAAATTACAATCTTAATAACAAGAACAGTAATAGTGCTACTACTACTAATAATAATAAAAAAAATGGTCCATTAAGGCATAAACTGCTACCACCATCATCATCATCAGTGAGTGATAAACACGACAGTACAAGTAGTGGACGTGGTTACAGTCTAACAGGTACACAAACTGTCCCGTGTCAATCATCGAATATTGCGTCAATCCGATCAAGTCTACTAGAATTACACACTTATCCAGATTCACCGAATACATGTGCAGTGGTTATTGACTCTCCAAACCATCATTCCAGAAAGGATAACATAATGAATGAAAGCAACAGTACTAGTTGTGGTAGTAGTTGTGATTCTATCGGAACAAGTAGTATACTTGCATGGGATGATGATCGTGATGAAGACCATGAGCGTCGTCGTCCTCGTCATCATCACCACCATCATCATCATCATTCAAAGAAAAGAAAAGGCGATAAGCGACACCAGCAACAACGCCAACTTGATGGATCATTGGATGAGCTAACGTCTATATTGTCAGCTAGTTTATCAATGGATGATGATGATGGCGCGAATGCTGCTGATGACAAGATTCCAGCGACATCTCGATTGTCGTCTGATGGTAGGAATGGTGGTTGGCCACCGACGACATCTGAGTTAATAAAAGAAACAAATGTCTTTGCACATGCACTTGAAAAACGATTGGAATACTTAAAGTAAGTTGTATTGATGAGAATTTTTATTTTTTAAAAAATTTAATTTTGGACTCCTTATTTATTGTACGTTTTGTTCCACAGATGTAAGGGGTGTGGTTTCAAGATAATAAATGCACAGTCTCGGTTTAAAAACTAATCAAATCCCTACAAACCAACACTTGAATATCGATGAGGTGCTCACTAGCGACTCGCCCTGGGGTTCTAGTGAGAAGTCGCGACCAGTAGGGTGCATCAGATGGTCGGGTGTGAGGACAAATACTCGCCAAAGACATTGGCTAGTAGTCGCGCAATGTCGTGAAATGGCAGAAGTTGGAATTCATGCACTGACTGGCCATTGAATCGGGTCCTAATGGCTTCATAATCTACGATCTTGCTAGCCTTGTGACCAGAAGGTCTTGGGTTCGAACCCCGTCGGTGGGTGCGTACTGATGAGGAGTCCCGAACTAGGACGAAACAGCAGGCTGTACAGTACTCCCAGGTTTTCCAATTATCCTCTAGCCAATGTCAGCTCATGATGAAATCTAATAAAAACTAATTCTTGAAATTGAGTCTGCTGTTCGTTAGTGAAGGTGAAGTTGCCTGGAGTTCGAGTGAGAAGTTTTGACAAGTGGTGGTGTCTATTAGCGTTCGGGCGTGTGAGGAAAAATTACTCGCCGATAATGATGACATTGGCACTAAAATGGCTAAAATGGTTAGCGAACTTGACCTTGTAACTAAAGGTCATGGGTGGTTCATACCGATGAAGAGTTTCAGGCCAGGACGAAACAGCTATACATTACTGGGTGGTTAGGCTGAGGTACACTTCAATAATTATAATGGCTTTATTCGAAAACAGTACGTATGTGATATAATGTGGAATTTTCAGCATATGGAAGAACATTGCATCTAATTAACCTTTACATTTACATAGTAAAGGGGAAGTAACTAATAAGGAATTTATATATTGATAATAATGTCAGTAAACATGTGGCAATATCATTTCATGAAAAAACACGTACTGTTCAGCGAAGAGACTCTTTTCGTCGGCGAATTCATTTTCACAACTGTAAAATCGCAAATATATATATGGGTTACTTTGTATGCAAATGTGTACATTAAGTTTGTCAAACGAAAATACAATTGGTTATGGTTATTTTAACTAAACAGGTGGAGATTGGTAATACAAGTCAAGAAAATTAGATGTTAATGAAATTAGGGTAGTAACAAAGGTGATGAGTTGTCACAAACAGTTGTTAAAAGAAGTTATGTAATAATAATATGAATAGTTTGGTGATTGAGTTGTACTCGGTCAGCATACACATAGGAACAAAGTATAGATAATACGAAATTACGTAAAAGTTCTAACTGAATATACAAGAATTATAAGCAATTAAAGAAACAGGCAAACAAACAAAATCAAGTCATTAAAAATCAACAAAGTTTTTTACCATGGTAGTAGAAGTAGTTGATTAATTGATTCTCTTATGTATGCACAGCCCCGGTTTTTCTAAGTGAATGGCCAGAGCTTCAGCGACACAAAGAAGACGAAACCGTATTATCTTTGGCAGGTTGTTCTTGTCTGTGTAGATTACTTTTAAGCAGGAGGCGTTTATTGAGATGTAATGATCAGTGTTAAGCAGGTGTTCAATTATCGCACTCCTTATTGTACCACTATTGCCTTTTTGCAGCCATGTTGGATAGTGTACTTGAGCCCTCTGGGACAGGTTGCACGTCGAACGACTAATGTACCTGGCTCTACAGCAGCAGGTAGACTGATATATGCACTTAGAGTAAAACTCATTCATCAAACTATTCATATTATTATTACATAATTTCTTTTTAACAACTGTTTGTGACAACTCATCACCTTTGTTACACTACCTAATTTCATTAACACCCAATTTTTTTTTGACCGATTTTGTATTACGTAGCTCCAATTACCAATCTTCACCTGTTTAATTAAAATAACCATAACCAATTGCATTTTCGTTTGACAAACTTAATGTACACATATGCATACAAAATAACCCATATATATATATATATATATATTATTTAAATTTAGTAGAAATTATGATTTTCATTCCCTTGGGTTCCGAATGGAACATAAGGCGGCCTCAACAACACTTGTCCACTTTCTTCTATTTTCTGCTGTCCTCATCACCTGGTGGTTGGTTTGAAGATCGCTCATAATCTGTTACCTCCTACATGTCACTCTCGCACCGATGACCCACTCATCACTTCCCATTGGGATCGCAATCGAGTGATGGCCTGTATTGAGTTCGAGGTTATTCGACCGACGACCTCCTCAATGATGTGTATCCCTTGTCCATCTCCATTTTCTCCTACATATATGTCGAGCAATCGGCTCTTGCTTTGTTGGTTTGTTCATCACCAGACTTTCTTGTTGCCCATTCTTTCTGGCCAGCCAGCCAGCCATCCTGTCCGCCATTTGAAGGCAGCTGCGTGATTGGCTGCATACCCTACCCCGTAAAGCCATTCAAACCGTTACAGGAACTTCAACTCAAGAAGGTATTTTGAATACCACTCACCAAATATCCGATAAGAATTTCGACTTAGTGTATATGTACATACAATTTTTTGACATTAATTCTCATTGTGTAACTTTTAAGGGTGTGAATTTAAGACCACTTGAGTTAACCTGAGCAAAAACTAACCAACTCTTCATCAAAGATAAAATTGACTAACTACTGTTGATTTCAGCCATACAGATGAAAGCTTTTGAATTTTGATTAGGCGTGGTGTTACTTTCTACGAGGTGGGATTGCCAGTCTTATTTACATCCATTCCTACCCCCCTCCTTTTTCTCGGGTGTATTACTGATAAGGTTAGGTTTAAAGAATGTATCGGCTTCAAAGTCGAACCCAGACTACCTATGTGTGTGTATGTGCTTGGCGAACATTGTTACCACAGCATCACTGATGCAAACTGTAATACGGTCCTTGCAGCTAATGTTCAAAGGTTCGAACTGTCACACGACTTTAAAAAAAAATTAAACATCCTGCTATCAATTTCCTTTTGTCAACTATTATTCGTTCATGAATTGATTACGAACTGATATCATTTACAGTACCATTGGAACTCTTCATCAGTGCTCATCCACCCCACTGCCACGGTTCGAATGCGGGACCTTCCGGTTACAAGGCGAGCTAGCTCGTAGACCATTAAGCCATTGCCACTCCCGAGCCTGTCGTCCTTAAATTCCATTTTTTACCGATTTGTGAATATATTTGGCGCAACCGCCAGTCTATATCACAGGCGATTAATTGTTCTCTTGCCTGACCTGGTAGCCGCCTCTGCTTACGCCTCCTCACTAGAACTCCAGATACGACAAGTCGCTAGTAAGCATCAGATTAATTGTCAAGTTTACAGGATTTACAGGGATTTGATTTCATCGTGAACTGACACATTGGTTAGAGAACCATTGGAAAGCAGGTACTGAATAGTCAGTTGTTTCGTCAGCCTAGTTTAGGGACTGACTGACTGACTCTTCAGCAACACGCACCCACCGTACCGCTAGGGTTCGAAACCTAGAGCCTTTCGATTACAAGGCGAACTAGCTCCGTAGATCATTATGCCACTTCATTTGTGCACACATTTTCTTTTCTTTCTTCCTTCCTTCCTTTTTTTTAAACTCATAAAATTATACAATTTAATTCAAAAACAACCTTTGTTATTCTTTATTTTGGCCCAGAATTTTATTCTACTACATTTGTTCAACATATCTTGTTTTTTTGTAGTCATAATTCTTGTAGAGCTTTGTGATTTTGCTCCTTCCCTATATGCCTTAATTTGTTGCCTCTTGTCTTGTTAATCGATGTCTAGACAGAAAGACACACACCTCGAGTGATGAAGATGGTGAATACAGAATACCATACCGGTAAATCGATCCTATATATATATATATATATATAGGCATACATACAGACAAACAAATTGAATCGGTTTTATGGATTGTGGATTATTCTTTCGAGTGTATTATGTCGAATAAAAAATAAATGTTTCTCTCCCTCTCTGTGTTTGGTTATGTGTATATACGCGTGTGTGTGTGTGTGTGTGTCTGTGATGTACAAGAAAATCTCTAAATATTCCCATCATTATTAATACTTGGGCCAAGACATACAAGTGAACAATGTTATTGTTTTCAATTAGATCTTCTTCAGACTTTGCCCTTATTTGCATAGATTTATACATATAAAACAGAATTATCTCAGCGTCAGTCAATAAACTCTATGGGTTTTAAACTACACTAGTCGATAGTTGTCAGCAGTATGGAAACAGGAATCATTGTAACAAAATCAGTCGACGAGGTGGCAGTCAAGCCACGTCGACTGAGATGGTTAGGACATGTGTTACGTATGCCTAGTCATCGATCGCCTTCCTCGACAGTGGGCAATGTTAGCTGACAGACTGACCAGACTGGAAAAGAGCTAGAGGCGGTCAAACCAAAACATGGCGCCAGTCAATGAAATCCACAACAGTTAGTTTAAGTCACGTAAGAAGGTGTAAACTTCCTGTTTTAGGGTCCTCGGGACGGTAAAAATCAATGGTTGGAAACAATTGGTGATATGGCTCAAAATCGTTCTAATGACTGGCGCAGATGCATCCACTCCTTGTGACTTACGATTTTCAACGAAACTATATTGTTCTTCGTTATACTATTCCTTTGTCTCACGCCTCTGTTTACTGTCTCTATTATGCATTTCTTGTACTTTCTTCTCTTGCTTTGTGTGCTACATGGAGTGTGATGACTTGAACTGCTGCACATCGTTGCAAAGTTCTATGTTGAAAACAGACAGACAGATTGCAAAACCCTGTTGACTAAACGGCATCGAGAAGCTCTGAGAAAGTTAGGGAACCGTGAAAACATTATAATCATTGGGCTTGATAAGGTGGTCGGAGTAGTAGTAGTAGTAGTGGTAAGTGCGATTACGTTGACAAAGCGAATTCTCCTAACAAAATTCCAAAAGCCTAAACAGCTCAACATATCTAGACAGAAAGGCTGAAAAGCAGCAGCTAACAAAGATACTTATGGAGGTGAGAAAAAGTGGAGGAATTTCAGAGGCAACCGACAGTCGTCTTAAAGCCTACTGGAGTGAAGTAATACTTCACGAGTGTATGGTTTGCCTAAAGTACATTAACCCAGGAGTGACTGTTCTCCCAGTCCTAGATATGTCTAATTCTACTTACCATGGAGTGACAAAATATTTAGGTGAACTCTTCCAATCGTTAAACAAGAATGTGGTAAATCATAGTGATAATTTCGTTTGCTGATTTTTCAGTCCTACTGTGTGGATTAATCCAAACACCTCAACTTTTACAGCAAGACACACGAGGGAACAATAATGCATTCATTTAGATCCTCAGGCTTTACTGTAATTTACATAGATTTATTTAAAAAAAAATTTAACCAATGACGGTTAGTTTGTGGATCAAATAATATTAAATAATGTGGTAAATGTTTTGAATGTCAGTGGTAATGATGATTATAACGATAAGAAAAGTAGTGATAATACGGGTTTATGCACGTGGCGATAGGATTAACGAAAGTCAAATCTTAAAAGTTACGCAATACTAAAGGTGAAAGTACGAAGGAAGTGGAAACTAAGAAAGGGTTGTAGGTTTTCTTTAAATCAGAATTTACCCAGCACAAGGGAGAGACAAAAGTAGAACAAACTTCTTATGTTGTGTATGCAAAGTCACTAGGATTGTTCTCTCGAATTAATACCCATAACTCTGGTTATGTGTTTGACAGGCGGGTTCGAATTCCGTACGAAATGCTTGATGGAATGCTTATAGGCAACATTGAAGGCACTACTTCTGTCCACTTGGTGACTGCTATCACCAATCAAATGAGACAAAATACAGCATCTTATAGATTTTATTTGACCTTCTTTCGAACCATGAAGGAAGAAACTCAGTAACGCGTTTGTTAGTCGGCAGCTGAAAAATGACAGACAAAAGGTGGCAGCAGTATAAATCCGTTTTATGGCTCTAGATAATCTTGGATGTAGGACTTTACTACCCACATTCCCATGAAATTGAATTTTTGGAAGAGTTGTTTCTTTTTAACCGTTGTCAGTTTCTCTGGTGTTCATGTGTTTGCTTACAAATCTATTAGGATAATCCATATGGAGCAGCGTATTCTGAATGTATGTGTCCGAATTCATTTTCTAGGGAGTCATCTTATCGCCCTATTTGTGAGGCATCTGACCAGACTGAGTAAAAGCTGAATATCTAATTGAAAACAGTACTGTTCGCTTATATGTCTAATGCCACAAAATGTCTCATAGTTTAGTCAAAAGGTGTATCTCTGTGTCTGTGTGTGTGTGTGTACATACATTAATTATGAAAACATCAGGCAATTTACCTCAATACCTCATTTTTATCTCATTTATCTGTCTTATTTCATTTTATCGTGACTTCTGAGTGATACAGTATTCAAGTATTTGGTTTGCAGGGATTTGATTGGTTTCAGGATTTCATCATGAATTGACACATCGGTTAGAGAGCCAATGGAAAACCAGTACTGGAGTGCTGCATAGCTAGCTGTTTCGTCAACCTGGTTTGCGACGCTTCATCAGCATGCACCCACCCCTCTGCCAGGGATCGTACCCAGGATCTTCCGGCTACATGCCGAGGTTAGAGACCATTAAGCCACTGGGACCTGATCCAATGGCCAGTTCATGAACTCCAACTTCCACTAATTCACATACGATATATCTCGACTGGTGGTACTAGCCAATGTCAACGCTGGTGAATATTTATCTTCACACCCGACAGATGAAGAGTACCAAACTAAGTTGACGAAACAGCTGGCTGTCCAGTACTCCTGACTGGTTTTCCAATGGTTCTCTGACCGATGTCACCTTATGATCAAATCCTGATACAGTATTTTTTATCGATGACGTATTGAGTACAGTTTATAATTTATTATCGGTTCTATCTCTTATATTAGATGGTAGTATATTAGGGTGAGTAATAAAGAGATTTGGTGTCGAGTTTTGTGCGTAATTGCAGAGTGGTAAGCTGATCGTTGAGGTTGTGAAGCTACATCGATTGAGAAAGCTAGGACATGTTTTATGCATGCCTAGTCATCGCCTTCCTCGACTACGGGCAACGTCAACTGATGTTGGATTAGCATGGAAAAGAGTTACGGGTGGCCAAATCAAAACGTGGAATCAGTCCATGAAATCTTTAACAGTTGGTGGTTTAAGGCAGTCACTTAGGGAGGTGGAAGCTTCTTTGTTTGGCATCCAGTGGGGTATGCCACAAGCCATTGGCTGTAGACAGGCTGTCGGAGATTATCACTCACTGGGGAATGCAGCTACGTCTAGTTGGCGAGTCCTAAAACAGGACGAAGTGCGCATCCTGGATTTTACTGCTAGTCACCATCAACCAATTGACTTCAAGTTACCGGAGATATGTTGAATGGGGGGCAGATGTATTCACTCTTTGTCATCTGCCATATTTATTAAACCATCACATTTCTCCATGCTACTATTCTTTGTCCCTCACATTTCTGCTTATTATAATAATTTTTAAATCTCATCCTCTCCTATTCTTCATGAAATGTGACAACTTGAACTATACAAAGTTGTATGTTGAAACCGGTCGATTTATTATCCTAGAAATTTCTTTTCAATGTCTTTATATGCCTTTATTGGTTATTAAATTAAGCCTTTTGAACATGCGAAAAATGATGTCACATCCCACTGTACTTACCAATTTGAATGTACTTGTGGTTACACATACACAGGGAGGGCTCGCTCATCGATCTCTGCAAGCAAGTAAAGCCTGGCTTAACAGCATATCCTTAAATGGCCCCAGAAGCAAGTCGAATCCCCAGAATCCATTAATGGTGGGAAAGAGCATTATGAGGAGCAGTTTAATTTGCCCACAGCCACGCTCAACCTTCCGAGCATCCAACACCTCCCTGAATGGGATATAGATACAGGTCCTCCGTCACTAACTGAGGTTACTAAAGCTGTCACCAATCTGAAACTAGGCAAAGCAGCGGGACCTGATGGAATGACGCCAGAGGTATTTAAGTACGGTGGAGACAGCTTACTGTCCGGATTAACTGAGGTACTAGGCAGCGTTTGGGAATCAGAAGAAGTCCCATCGGGTTGGTGTAAGTCACTGATTATCCCCATATACAAGAAGGGAGACAAGTCTTCCTGTGATAATCACAGAGGGATTAGCTTGACTAATATAGTATCTAAAGTCTTAGGCTCAATAATCATGCGTAGACTGAGTGGTGCTCGGGAAGCACAAACACGAGAGAGCCAGGCAGGCTTTAGACCAGGAAGAGGGTGTATTGATCATATCTTCACCCTCCGACAGATTCTAGAACATAGGCATTCCTACCGGCGTCCAACAGTCATTATATTTCTTGACCTAAAGGCAGCATTCGACTCTGTCGATCGGGAAGTTCTCTGGAGATGCTTGGCTGTAAAGGGAATTCCAAGAAAATATATTGCACTGATTAAGGCACTCTACTCGTACTCATACAGCCAGGTGAGGGCTTACGGCGAGCTGTCATCTGAACTGATGACGACCAGTGGTGTCCGTCAAGGATGCCCATTATCTCCTTTTCTATTCAACTTCATCATAGATGTGTTAATGGACTTAACCCTAGGTGACTTCAGCGATTCAGGGATTGACTTGCTACCTGGGAATAATCTCGTTGACTTGGAATATGCAGACGATATAGTCCTTCTAGGCGAAGACGCTGACAAAATGCAGAGTCTTCTAAACACCTTGAACAGCAATCTACGAATGTTTGGCATGCGATTCGCTCCCGCCAAATGCAAGATGATGTTACAGGACTGGACTACATCGACGCCTAGTTTAAAAATAGGAAGTGAAGTGGTAGAGCACGTTGACCGCTTCACTTATTTGGGAAGTACCATCAGCCCCAACGGGCTGATCTCTGACGAAATCTCAGCACGAATACAAGGGGCTCGTTTCGCATTTGTTAGTTTACGCCGACTCTGGCGTAGACGAGATGTTCGACTATCGACCAAAGGGCGGGTGTACTGCTCATCAGTCCGCTCCGTCCTCCTTTATGGTTGTGAGACCTGGCCACTGAGAGTGGAAGACATGAAAAGACTAGCTGTCTTTGATCATAGGTGCCTGCGTTCTATTTCCCGTGTAAAGTGGCATAATAAGGTGAGCAACATGGAGGTTAGGCGTAGAGTTCTAGGTAAACAGGGGAAATCAATCGACGAAGTCGTGAAGCTACAAAGACTGAGATGGTTAGGACATGTGTTACGTATGCCAAGTCATCGCCTCCCTCGACGAGCTATGTTAGCGGATATAGGGTCAGGCTGGAAAAAAGCTAGCGGCGGTCAAACAAAAACTTGGCACCAGTCAATGAAATCCACAACAGTTGGTCTAAGCCACGTAGGAAGGTGTAGACTTCCAGGCTGGGGTCCTCGGGACGGTAAAAATCTATGGTTGGAAACAATTGGTGACATGGCTCAAAATCGTTCTCAGTGGCGCAGATGCATCCACTCCCTGTGACTTATGATCTTCAATGAAACTGTTTTGTATTTCTTTATTACTCCTTTGTCTCACACCTCTGCTCACTGTTTCTATTATGCTTTTCTTGTACTTTCTTCTCTTGCTTCGCGTGCTACACGGAATGTGGCGACTTGAACTTCCGCACATTTGTGCAAAGTTCTATGTCGAAAACAGACAGACAGAAGAACGGACCACCTAGCTCCTCTATCACGAAACATATTATAGAGACAGGACATAAAATTGGTGTTTTCACACGTCTTTTAAACCTATCTATAGAACGTGTTTAGGAGAGAGCATATCCTAAGGTTAGTGGAAGAGCCCAAGCTGGCAACTAAAAAGTTTAAACCGCCTTTATGCTTTCAAAGCAACAATTCGTCATTACACTAAATCACCTTGCTTGTGTAGACTAGGCTTTGATACCAGTCGGGGAAGGGAGATGTACTATTACCTCTGTCATTTGGTTTAGTGATCATCATTGTTATTTTCACCTTCAAGATGTCCTTTCAATTTGACCTAAGTCTATTTTCTCACCTCTTAACTCTTTATTCCTATGACAAGTCTGTGTATGATCAGATTGTTTGAAATAAGCGCTACGCAAATGCTATTATGCGATTCAATTATATCATGTCTTGTTATTTTTTTATTTCTTCACGTTCCCAGTGGAACATAGGCTTCAACCTAGAGACTTGAAGTTTCTGTAGCAGTGGTGATTATTTTTACAGGATGGGGTTGCTAGCCTCATGCCCAACCTTTACTCCTTACCAGCTTTATTACTGGTTTGGCGAGGTGAAGGAGCTCATCGGCCAGACCACATGAGGTATGGGCGGCCAGCGTCCTAACCGCTGTGCCACCGACGCTCATGTCTTCTTACTACTTTGTCTAAATTCATAAAGGGAACCAATTGTCTTTAATATTATATTATTATAATTTCTATTACCATTGTATATGTGTTTAATTAGAATTTTTTTTGTATCTTTATAGATCTGTGTATGTTCGTGCACATTCTGAAGCTGAAGCATTAGCTAGTCTTGCTCAATTGATTACATCAAAAAGTTTAACTACTATTCATCGAATGAATGACATTAAAGTCGACTGTCATATCTGTTGTAATAGCAACGACAACGATGAGAACAACAACTACAATAACAACGCCAATACAAACACCAACAATCAAAAGACTACTGAATTACATAAAAGTCAGCTAAACAGTATCTATGACAGACACTTAAATTTAGAATCTTTATTAGTTCAAGCAATTGATCGTATCGATATGCTATTAAAGTCCACTTCTCCTGCTGCACCTGCTCCCTCTCCTACTCCTAGACCTACTACATCGAATGAAACTAATTTAAATCCTTCTTCTTTGAATTGTCAACTGAAATCTATAAATTATCCTAACCCCAAGTTACTGCCGTTATCATCATCATCATCCGCTAGTAAGAAACTGTCATGGGATAATAGAAGCACTGCTTTGAAGAATGCTGATTCATCATTGTATGAGTACAATTCATGTTCAAAAGAAACAAAACATCATCATCATCATTTATTATCTGATAATTTAGATTTAACAGAGTTAATGAATCTTAAACATGAGTAAGTCACTTTGTCAGTCAATGTTATATTATTTATTTTCAAATTCCCATTTACGCATTTAAAAAGAAAAAACATATTAAGCGAAGAAATATGCATTCCTTTTCATCGGATGTTTTTTTACCACTCAAGTGGTTATTTTAGTTAATCAATTTTAGGTATACCTAGACGGGTGTGTGTGTGTGTGTGTGAAATTAAGAGGTTAAAGGTCATCAAAACATCAGTTAACTAATAGATGTTAGTAAAAAAAGACATCTAATTTTCGAAGAAAAGGGAGGGAGCGAAACTTAGTTACGCAATTCAAGATAAGTTAGTTTCTTAGGCGTCATCAACAAGTTATTACATAATCAAGAAATATGTAAAATAATGATGGTGACCAAGAAGAATACGATGACTCAGAAGAATTGCGTAATACGCAAACAAGCTATTAGAATTAGCTAGAATTGTAAAAATAACAAAGTCAAAGGATAGTTAGTTACAAGGAGATGGAAAAAATCGTTTTTAAAAACTTAATATATATTATGTGTTTTACGAGTTGATCACGGATTGATATCAGTTAGAGAACCATTGAAAACCAGCGCTGGAGTACTGGCCAGCTGCTGTTTCGTCCTAGTTTGGGAGTCATCGGCAGTACGCACTCATTGGAGTTCGAACCCAGGACCCTCTGGTTACAAGGCGAGCTGGCTCGTATACCATTCAGCCACTGGGACTCGACTCCAAAATGGCCAGCTCATGAATTCTAACTTCTACCAATTCGTGATTTAGCGCAACCCCAACCATTGTCGTTGGTGGGACATCCATCCACATACGTGACATCTAACTGGACCTCACTGGTCACAACTTCTCACTAGAACTTCAGGAAACTCTATCCTGTAGCAAGTCACTAGCGAGCATCAGATTAATTTTCAATGGTTCTCTAACTGATATCAATCCGTGATCAACTCGTAAAAAATAAAATTAACCCTTACAAACAAAACTATAGATAATATATTATGTAGTTGGTCATGGCAAAGAAAGGGACTGTACGAATTTCTTTTGAATTCACACACATATACACAGATGTGGCTTGTTCAAAGGAATTTCGATTGCGTTTGCTGTATCCATGACAGTCGTGCTCGTAGACCATGTGGTGAGAGTTTGGGTGATATACGATTGATAAATAACTTTAAAAGCTTTGTTAGAGTCGACTTGATGTCTAGTCAGTATCGACGAGATGGTATAGTACTGGTTTGCGTATAACTTTATTCGGACCTTTTAACTTCGTTACTTTTTACAATTCTTTCTATTTGCATTAACTTGTTTGCGTATTACGCAATTCTTCTGAGTCATCGTATTCTTCTTGGTCACCATCATTATTTTACATATTTCTTGATTATGTAACAACTTGTTGATGACGCCTAAGAAACTAACTTATCTTGAATTGCGTAACTAAGTTTCGCCCCCTCCCTTTTCTTCGAAAATTAGATGTCTTTTTTTTACTAACATCTATTAGTTAACTGATGTTTTGATGACCTTTAACCTCTTAATTTCACACACACACACACACACCCGTCTAGGTATACCTAAAAGTGATTAACTAAGTGAACCGCTTGATTGTTCAAAAAAATTTTGATATGAAAAAACTATATATTGAATATTACAAATCACAGAGAGTGAATGCGCCAACCATTGACAACGACGATTTTGAGCCATATCACCAATTGTCTCCAGCCACCGTCATTGGTTCTTACCATCCCGAGGACCTCAATCATTCAGTCAAGAAGTCTACACACCTCCCTCCCTGGTGGGTGGCTGGCTGACTTAAACTAACTGTTGTGGATTTATTTCATTGATTCATAAAGCCATGTTTTCGTTTAACCACCATGTGCTAGCTCTTTTCCAACCTGATCCATCCTATGTCAGTCGGCTAACATTGCCCGTTGTCGAGGAAGGTGATCGATGGCTAAGAATACATAACTCGGTGTAATTTCACAACCTTATCGATTGATTTCCCCACCTTACCTTGCTCTCGACTGACGTCTCATCTCAATATTGTCCTCCCTATTGTACTAATTAACACGGGAGATAGAACGCAGACAGTTACCTATGATCACAAAGACAGCTACCTAACCTCTTCATGTCTTCCACTTTCCACGACCATGTCTTACAGACAGCCAGATATCACGTCTACGCGAAAGATGGCGTAAGCTGGCAGGCAAATTTCAAACGAGCCTTCTGTATGCTTGCTGAGATTTCGTCAGCGATCAACCTGTCGCCACTGGCTGGCTGGTTGATGCAACTTCCCAAGTAGGTGAAGTGGTCAACACGCCCTACCACTTCACACTCCTCCCTATCTTTAAGCTAGAAGTGAGTTGATTTAGTCCAGTTCTGTAGAATCATATCACTTCATTCAACAGCTGTCTATATGATAATGTCTGCCACGTGTCAGTTGATCCATCTAGTTCTTATATTCTTTTTACAAGTTGATCACGGATTGATATCAGTTAGAGAACTATTGAAAACCAGGGAGGTTCATCCAGATGTCAATTATGAGGATGGATTTCTAACTGATGATATTGTTTAGCTCCAGTAGCTCTAAATCACCAATTGGTTAGAAGTTAGAATTCATGGACCGGCCATTGACGAGTTGGGTCCCAGCGGCTGATTGGTATACTAGCCAGCTCGCATTGTAACAGATATGTCCTGGCTTCTAACTCTGGCCGGTGGGTTTGGTGCATACTGCTGATGATTCCCAAACTACGATGAAACAGCAGCTGTCCAGTACTCCTTGATTGGTTTTCAACTGGTTCTCTAACTGATATCAATCCGTGATCCACTCGTAAAAACAAAACTAACCCTTACAAACCAAACTATAGAAAATCTTATAGTTTTGTTTCAAAATCATAGAATCTCACGAGTAATGAATAAACATTGAACACATTTACTGTTCAAACTACAGTAACCAGAGAGAGAGAGAGAGATCGAAAAACATGCGAAAATCGATAACAAGTGAGAGAAAAAAACATCAAAATAAGCATATATACATATATTATAGTTGAAACATTATATGGTTTAGTAGTAAAATAAATTAGTTGATCAAATCTGTGACAAATGGAAAGATGGTGAACATGTGACTACTGTTACTGTGCATTTCGTATCCATCGATCGATCGACCGGGTGCAACTAGTTTTTATCTGTATTGGGAACGAAAATAGTATTTTATTTATATGTATATAATTACTTTGTCACCTTTCTAATTCTAATAAATATTACATCATGACATTAATAGATTAGAGAATCAATAATGAAGGATAGATAGATAGATGGGTAGTAAGGTCAGTCATATGATCGATAGGGATAAATTTGAAGAGTATATTATTATTATTATTATTAATCTTGGCAAATCAATCAAACTACAATTAACATAGAGAATCAAATGTGATCGGCATTATAAATGACGAATATTCTACTGTACTACTGAGCGGATCATTGTAGGGAATAGTATAGAGAGAGGCATATAAAGACAACCCGATTAGCCAGTACACTTCTTTAGGCGTGTGGAATGTGCGTACTTGGAATAATGTAATTTTTACGTAGAATAACAGATTAGTACGTATAGGGTGTGACAAACGTCGTGTCAAGCTGAAATCAATTACGAAATATCGTGAAATGAGAGACAATGTGGTGGTGATTAGTCATAATTGATTCAGAAATGTGGGGTGGTGTAGGAAAAATTGACAAGTCAGTTCAAGGTTATAAAAGGTGGCAGGTGAGTCAGTAGCTAGTACAAAGTAGTATGTTTTTAAGAGGCGAAGATAGTAAGACTACAATGAGAAGTTCATCATAAACGAACTAATGTGTGAAATGAAACAGGTGGAGGCATATACTGAGAAAAGAGATAATATCACTAATAATGTCCGGATAGTATAAATGGAAAATTCGATAGCATTGAGAGAATGTTGGAATGAAGGAATAAGGGGAAGAGACACTCTTGGTGGGAAGAAGAAACATTAATCCAAGTTTGGCCACGGTAGGTACAACCTCTCAACGTCTTCTTTTTTGATACAAGGATCCAAGTTAGTCCATGGTATTACAACAGCTTCAGCTATGTGTAAGAGACATAAGCGAACTGTACGTGATAACAACCGCAGAATTCTTAACAATGCAGGCAGGAATAAAAGTGGCTGTCATTCACTCTGCTCACAAACTCAATTAGAAACAAGCTTTGTCGGTTTAAGGATTAATCTTGTGGAGCCTTTAAAACAAAACAATTTATTTTATCTAATACCCTGCTGGAATGATTGTGAGGTTAAATACATAGGTCAAACTAGTAGAACAGGGGCAGTCAGTCAGACTAGCCGAGCATAAAAACCTAGCAAAATCTAGATTGGTTGACCCGAATAAGATAAGAAATTTAGAGAATAGTTCAGCTATAGCACCACATGCAGATGCACACAACCATACAATAGGATGGGACGGGATAGGATGACAGTTTTAAAATCTAATGTCACAGGATGGAGGGGGAGATTGATAACAGAAACTTTGTTTATCGAATCAACTGCGAATCAACACGTGTAACAGGAATGGTTCAACACCTCTACAACCAGATATCTGGAAAATTCTACTGCCCCAATGACGACAAATAGAAGAGGACAAAGAAAACTATAAAACTCAAGTTTCAAAGTCGTGTGATTACTATTGATATGATTATGAACAATCAACAATTGTGTTCAAAACCTTGTCATCCAGTAAATAATAATATTGTTTCACTGACTGTGTGTGATATATCTAACAAACAAACTAATATGGAATCACATAATACCATGGTTCCCAAGTTTTACACATATATTGATCGTAGTTCTTGTTTTTATTCGTCTGATTCGTTTTATATTTCTGCTTTGGTTTTTTCTTTATTTTCTCTTGTAGATATATGATGAGAGCCTTCAATTTATGCTTAGATCAATTGCATACACGCGTTGAGCCGTAATTATCCGCGTCTTCCCTCTCTCTCCGTGTGTGTGTCTCTCGTTGTTAGAACAGACGAATTGAAAGTCTTCCTTACAAATTCCTCATTGTTTCAGTATTACTATTTATTATTACTGAATCTTCTATTTAGTTTGTATATGTGCTTTTGCCTGTGTGTGTGTGTGTGTGCGTGTATTTTTGTCTTTCGTGAATTTATGTTCAATTTGATTTTGTTTTTATATATGTATACATATATTTGCGTTTTATATGAAAAAAATACACACACAACAGAGCCAACGAGTACAATCTTACTTTGTTTTGTACTCACTCTTCCTTCCTTCCTTCCCTCCCTCTCTCTCTCTCTTTTCTATATAACCCTTTTTCACTATGATGATGATAAAGACATTTGTTGATTATGCATTTTTGCCTATTGTTCCTTCCCCTCCTACTCCCCGTCGTCGTTGCTGCCACAGCTGCCGTCATTGTCGCCGACACTCTTTTCTATATCATGTGGGACGCCTTAAGAAAATATTTTTCTTCTTCTTATTATTATTATTACTATTAGTATTGTCAACCACTTTTGACAGGATAATGTTATGTAATGTTGTTCTCAATGGTGTCAATATTATTTAGATTTCAAATATATACATTTATCACTAATATCATTATTGTTCCCTTGGGTTCCTAGTGGAACATAGGAAGGCTTCAACTACACGTCTCCACTTGCCACTTCTGTCTTCCTTCTGCTGTATTTTTCACCTACATCCATGTTAGTTAGTCCATACTGTTTCAACTCCTGTCTCTTCACATGATCTCCTCCATGTCACCCTTGCACCGACGTCTGACTCACCGCTTCCCTTTCAGGTTCCACTCGAAGGCCTTACGTGCGATGTCACCCAGCGGCGGCCTCCTCAGCCACGAGTGTCCAATCAATCCATCTCCACTTTCTCCTGCATATTTATTGGGCGATTGGTTCTTGTTTTCAATATAGTTCCCATAGTTTCTTGTTGTTTGTGATTCTTTCCGGTCTGGCCATCTGATCTGCAGTATAGATCCAGCGAAGACAGTACAGTTGTTGATAAAGGTCTGCAACAGGCTGTTGGAAATATTGTTTGTGACCCACCCGCCAAGTTTCTGATCCGTATAGAAGAACTGACTGACTTGACGTTGTTTGTATTGAAAATCCGACTGAATTTTGTTGTTAATGCTGAGTTGAGTGACGAAGATTTCCAGATTGGTTTCAGGTTGACGAATGATGTGTTTCTCGCCTTCCCGATTCTCGATTTGACATCATCGTCCGTTCCGACAATGCTCCCTAGATAAGTGAGTGAATGAAGTAACCTCTTTCAAATCCCTCCCGTTGATGGTGATTGACGCTGGATGCTGCTTCTGTTGTTATTGGTGTTGGTTGGTTATTTTCATAACCTCCGTCTCCACCTTGTCTAAGTTCACCTGGAGTCCTGTCTTCGCCGGCTGCTTCTTCGACCAGTTTGTCTGTTTTCGCTTGTAAGTCTTCGATTTTGTGACAGTGACATCAAATATAAGTCATCCACGCGCGAAATCCAGGTCTTCTAGGTTCTTCACGTCCGTCGGTCAAGTATATTCCTATCTTCTCGTTTCCCACTGTCTGACGCACAATCCAGTCAGTCCACCACAACTAGGAATATCATTGGTGATAATAAGCATCCTTGTCTGACTCCTATGTTTATTCCAAACGCCTCGCTGAATTTTCCGTTGTGGATCACTTGACATGTGCCGTTGTCGTACAGCCAGCTGTTGAATAAGGTTGATGAATATTTGGGGTACGCCGTAGTACTCGAGTAGTTTCCAAATTACTTCGTGGTCAACGCTGTCCGTCGAAGGCCTTCTAAAAGTGTATAAAGTTGAGGTAGAGGTTTGATCGCCATTCAATGCTTTGTTCTGTGATGATGATGATGCGTAGAGTTGCAATTTGGTCAGAACATATTATTATTATTATTGGTGTATCCTTTAGTTCCTAGAGGAACATAGGGCTTCAGCTGAGCACCTCCATTGCCTTCGGTTTTCTGAAAACTTTTCCACCCTGCTCCAGGTCTGTCCACATGCTTTCATCTCCTCCTCGCATGACCTCATCCAAGTCACCCTTGGACGACCAACTCGCCGCCTCCCTTTCGGCTTCCACTCGAGCAATGGCTTGTTTAGTGATGTCACTTGATGGTTTCCTCAGCGTATGGCCAATCCATCTCCATTTCTTCCTGCCTATTTGTTTCACAATCGGTTCCTGCTGGGTTGGTTCGCTCATTGCCAGAGATCCCTCCCTTTTGCTGATCTTTTCTGGCTGGCCATCTGATCTTGAGTATTGAGCGGAGACAGTTGTTAATGAAGGTCTGAAGTTTGTTTGAGATGCTCTTTATGACTCGCTGGCCAAGTCTCTGATCCGTATAGTAGCACTGACTGACTTCACATTGGAGTTGAAAATCCGGATCTTATTTTCATTTCCATGCTGAGTGCTGTTGACCTCCACACAGATTTGTGAGTAATGAATAAAAATGACAAGTGAGATAATACCTTCAGTGTTAGTAATGAGGGACGTGGATATACAGACTAAATCAATGAGACTGGAAATAAATAAATAGGGTCACAGTAGGAATAGGGATTATAAATGCTCTAGCATAGACGTATTAAGACCACTTAAGAAAGACTAATGGAGGAATAAACTATCTGTGTATATACAAATCTCTGGCTTTTTTTATTGCTACCGTCAAAGCTTCAACAATACACAAATGTGTTCATATACGTAATGATTTCAGACGGGTTATTTTTTATTGTCTTATATAGATAACTTTGAAGAAAGTAACACTGTAGAGATGAGATGACCAGTACAGACCAAAAGTTGTTCAGTTATTGTGCTCACCTCTTCGTTAGCTCACACAGGATAGTGTTTTTTAACACTCTTCGACAAATCCCTTGTCAAATGGCCGATGATACACAGGAGCAGGTGAATCGGTAAACGCACACACACAGAGTTGGTCAACTGCATGATTTTGACCTTCAGGTTATTTGACACAGTGTGATGAGAATACCAACATCGAAATGATAACTAAGGAGTTCAAAGGCTGCCATCATGCTATCCGATTCATGTCGGAATCAGAGATGAACCTGGAATTCCATTTTTTGTTGTTGTTGATGTTTTTCTAAACATAGAGATCTGATGGTTCTCTTCAATGATCGATTTATGGAATGGTCAATACACAAATTTTCATAGTTGGCTCCCTTTGAGAAAACACAGAAACCTGATCCACTCGTTCTCCTCAAGAATCAGAAGGATATGCACCGGTGTGTGATACAATCGATGGGGAACTGAGGCGACTCAGACAAGTTCTCATAGAAAATTCATATCCTCCAAGATTCATCAAGAAAAACATGAAGTTAAAGCAAAAGCCTGAAAGAACCCAGACGGTGACGAAGAAACTGCTACTTAGAAAGAACGTTGAATTCAAAGGTGATACCACAGCCGAGAACCTGAAGAATCCCTTATGCAGATCACTTAGAAAAGTCTTTTTCTCTACAGCCAACAAATGATCAATGGATGTGTGAAGGCTATAAACTGCCGCTTTGGGCCACTTCAATGTGTGTTTACAAATTCACCTTCTTCTATGGAGCTAGTTATATTGGCCGCCTGCACAAAGTGCACACTTTCCAAACGCATCTCTGAACATTATCCGGCATGGTTAACACAAGGACAATACAACCAAGGCAGTTACTAGTTCAATCCTCGAACACTTAGTGAACTGAAGCCACACAGCTCCACCAGAGTCGTCTTTCAAGAACATCTACAAGGTGAGGCCAAATAGTACAAAGGGCATTAGGTTTCGGCTTTTGTATATTGCGGAGGCGCTGATGATTCGTTAATACAACGCCGATCTTTGTATACAAAAGAATTTGTCCAGTCTCTTATTCTACCTTGGTCTTAACCTCCTCATTAGTCGCTCTGTGTAGAAAAAACTTTTTTTTTATTAATTTTTATTAATATTCACTTTTACTTTTTAGTTTACTTTAATAATTAATTCACTGTTATCACCCTCATATGTTCCTTTTGTACATTTTCACACATGTTAAATTGACACTCAAACACCTTTAAGCTTATCAAATTCCTAACCCTTTCTTCATTCGTGCCGTTGAGGACCATGTAGTTTACAACTTTTATTTTCACTTCTAAAGACACTTCTGAGTAATTATCTCTTACTATGTCTTTTCAACCCGACCTTCCAAATTATTACACATTGTTTTCAGGATTTCATCATGAACAGACATTGGTTAGAGAACCATTGGAAAACCTGGGAGTACTGGACAGCTGTTTCGTCCTAGTTTGGGACTCTTCAGCAGTACGAACCCACCGGGATTCGAACCCAGGACCTTCCGGTTACAAGGCGAGCTCGTATACCATTAAGCCACTGGGACCCGATCCAATGGTCCTTGAATTCTAACTTCTGCCAATTCACGACATAGCGCGACCGCTAGCCAATGTCTTCGGCGAGTATTTGTCCTCACACCCGACCAGCTGCACCCTACTGGTCACGACTTCCCACCGGAACCCAGGTAACTACCTACCTGAATAGGGCCAGTCGCCAGTGAGCATCTCATTGGTATTCAAGTGTTGGTTTGTAGGGATTTGATTGGTTTCAGGATTTCATCATGAGCTGACATTAGTTAGAGAACCATTGGAATACCAACTGGGAGTACTGGACAGCTGTTTCGTCCTAGTTTGGGACTCTTCATCAGTACGCACCCGCCGGGATTCCAACCCAGGTAGGTAGTTACCTGGGTTCCAGTGGGAAGTCGTGACCAGAAGGGTGCAACAAGTCGGGTGTGAGGACAAATACCCACCGAATACATTGGCTAGTGGTCGCGCTATGTCGTGAATTGGCAGAAGTTGGAATTCAAGGACCATTGGATCGGGTCCCAGTGGCTTAATGGTATACGAGCTCGCCTTGTAACCGGAAGGTCCTGGGTTCGAACCCCATGGTGTGGGTGCGTACTGCTGAAGAGTCGCAAACTAGGATGAAACAGCTGTCCAGTACTCCCAGTTGGTATTCCAATTGTTCTCTAACTAATGTCAGCTCATGATGAAATCCTGAAACCAATCAAATCCCTACAAACCAACACTTGTATTACACATTGTCATATTTAATATGACCTTTGACCTGAAATATTTCTAGAATAGTACCACTACCTAACTTCCGCTTATTACACTTAGTAATTTTATTCATTTTGGCCTTTGATCAGAAGTAATTCTGGAACTTTCGCACACATTTACTACTATAAATACACTAATGCCCAGCCTCCTAGTTGACGGTGACTTCTTCGAAAAGGAAATTTGCTTCTTCGCTGCCACTAACCGTCTTTTATTTTCTTCATGACACTAGGACATATGAGACGGATAAGCAAATAAACTATATTGAATTAGAAAATCAAAACAAGTGATTCAGCGAAGAGACTGTTTTCAACGAATTCATCATCAAGGGAATTGAATCATAGATGTGAATGCATATAATAATAATAGTAGTGTGAAATGCAATTAACATCAAAATGTTTATGATTGAAATGATGATTAAATGTCAAGTGGCAAAACATAATCTCCACCTTTAAAGTCATTTACAAGGCAAAGAGTAATTTACCGAAATCCCTATGTGCCCGACTCATCTGTATTGCTGAAGCCGTCTTTGGCCATCGAAACAGAAAAGCCAGATCTCTGTGTACAGAAAAAAATTCGTTCAACCCCTCCAACCTTCATGGTCTTAATCCCTCTATGTTAAAGTATGATAATCCCTAATCATATTTTGTCTCTGCCAACTTTTCATTTTGTCTATTTAATTTGTATACTCTTCCTTATTACGTCAATTGTTATTATTACTATTCTCACTTTGAAATGTCCCCGGTACTGTTTCACTCGTTCCACTTGTCATTCTAAATCAATTCTCTTTTACAACGTTAACTTCCATGTTATCAAATTTCACACAGTATTACGTAACGTTTCTATTTTATTCGATTCGCCTACTAATTCTATAAATGCACACCCTTTTTCAAGTTCTATCCATCCTATGAATTATTCTACATATGATATTAATTTGCTTTGCCACTTGACATTTAACTATGATTATAATCACAAACATTTTAGTTTTTAATTGCATTTCATACTACTACTATTATTATTATTTTGTGCATTCACACGTATGATTCAATTCCCTCACCGGATATAACTCCTTAAAAACCATATATATATACGATTGTACAGCTTGATGATAAATTTGTTGTTGGAAAGAGTCTATTCGCTAAATCACTTGTTTTGATTTTCTATATGTTACAATGGGAATTTTCCATGAGTTAAAAAATATATTGAATTAATCAGACAAAATGAGAGGCGTGAATGTTCAGATCAGGTCATGTTCAAATGTATAAGGCAAAGGGAGTATGAGAGATTCAAATTATAATAAAAAATGCATTACGGTTCAATGACATAACTTAGATAAACAACTAAAGAGCAGTGAATGAAAAAACTTGAATATATCGCCAAAAACTGAGAAATGAATAATACTGATAATAATATTAATAATAATGTTGAAATGATTTAAGATAATCCTACTGATAAAAGATAGTTTTAAAAGTGTTGATAATCAATAAGCAAAAATCGGAAAAGCAAGACAAGCTTTCATTACTTTCAAGTCTGTGTGGAGGTCAACAGCACTACTCAGCATGAAAATGAAAATAAGATCCAGATTTTCAACTCCAATGTGAAGTCAGTCAATGCTAATATACGGATCAAAGACTTGGCCAGCGCGTCATAAACAGCGTCTCAAGCTAACTACAGACATTCATTAACAGTTGTCTTCGCTCAATACCCAGGATCAGATGGCCAGCCAGAAAAGATCAGCAAAAGGGAGGGATCTCTGGCAATGAGCGAACCAACCCAGCAGGAACCGATTGTGAAGCAAATAGGCAGGAAGAAATGGAGGTGGATTGGAGGGCATACTCTGAGAAAACAAACCATCAAGTGACATCACAAGACAAGCCATTGCTCGAGTGGAACCAGGCCGAAAAGGAAGCGGCGAGTTGGTCGTCACATAGTGGGGTGACTTGGAGGAGGTCATGTGAAAAGGAAATGAAAGCATGTGGGCAGACTTGGAGCCAGGTGAAAACTCTAGCAGAATACCGAACGCAATGGAGACGAGCGGCTGAAGCCCTATGTTCCTCTAGGAATTACAGGATATAATAATAATAATGATAAAAATACAGCTCAACTAAAATCAAAATTGAACAAAATTCAGGTTAACAAGAGTGGTATTAAGAAGCAGAGATTTAGTACACAATGGGGTGTGCGAAGGAAATATTATACAATTAAGAAACAGGCAAGGAGGAATGGGACAAAAAAAATGACGTATTCAGTTTTAAGATAGATCATCACGTACATTTTAGTTTTAATGATTGAACAAACTTCCTTTTATGTATGCAGAGTTCAGTTTTTAACATGTGAATTGCCACCACTGACGCTTCTGCTCTGTTTGAGGAAGTTTGTTCCATATTCCTTTTAGCAATATTCCCAAGCATTCTGTAGATAGCTTCGAATTTTTTATGGTGGGTTTGCTCAGTGTTCCAGAATAGAGCTTCGGGGAGGGGGAGGAGACATTTGTTCTCCTTTGTAATACTATGAGGGTATGTGTTCGATGACACGTTATGATAGAAAATGCTGGATACAGCTGACACACCTAGCTCCACAATTGGAGATGGTGAACTGAAGAGACATATTGATAAGGCTGGCCAACAATAACACCGTATCCTTAGCGTTCACGTGAATCATTGGTTTTGTAGAGAAGGTTAGTTGAAGTCCTGTTGCGAAGATGGTTTTCTTCGTCAGTGAGCGGGACAGGCGGTTTCTCAGTATGTATATTCATCTTATTTCTAATAAAATTTACTATATATGTATACGACTGCAGAGCTTGAAAATACTATCACCGAAAAGAGTAACTCTTCGTTGAACGCCTTTTATTTGTAAAATTTATTGTCCACCCGTGTGAATTCACTTAAGTTGACTTTACAGCAAGGCATATTCATCATGATTGTTGGATTTCTGAACATCGTCCTTGATGATTAAACAAGGAACAAACAAGATCTATTCACACACACCTTTTACATCTTACGTATAAAGCTAAAGTTTGTAAAGGATTTACACCAACTTATCGCATTCCAATTAATCGTAATTTCGCTCTACGTATCCATCTTCTACTCAAAACTGAGGCCATTGGAAGCCACCTGAAGAAGGCAATTCTGTGTGTTCAGAATAAATTTGTGCAGACACTTTCTTCACATTGTTGTCCATCAATATATTATTGTCAACAACTGGCAATCCCTCCTCTCCCATTCTCTTCTATGACATTTAATCGTTATAACTTTCCTAATTATTTTATTATTCTGACTAATTCACCTTGAATCGCTGAATACATCATCGATTCAGTCACTCATCTGTGTTTTGATCACTACTCTTATTTGTCTAAAATTATGTATTATGTAATCTTGTACTCGTCGCTAAATTATATATTATGGTGAGAATTTAATAGTCCTGACGCAAGAAGGCGGAAATCAGAAGACCACTAGGTTTGCGATGATACTTCTATTGTCCAAACACAAGGAGAAGCAATAAGTGGTATCACACCAAAGTAGAGTCACACAAGATTGTGAGAGAGAAATATATATGAATGTCCAGACAAGTGTGTGAACAAATCAATAGACAGTCTTAACATGAATGGCTAATTATAATGGAGTGTCGATCCAAATATACATAGCAAAATATAGCAGACATGTCAACAACCACCATATATGGATATATGTCACCAAGCAACGGACTGTCAACAAACACTCATATTATATATAATATAATATAAGGAGAATATACATTGTTAAGGAGACAGGTTCATCAAAGTGAAATGGTCACAGACTAAGAGAGCAATAGAAAGAGAGATCACCATACACACACACATAAATATATATATATATATCGGTACATATCATAATCCATTTGTTTAATGTTTGTAAGCTTGTTCTACCCTCAAATTGTGTGTATTAACATTCTTCGTAAATTAACACCCACCTTGTCGACATGTTGGTACTGACTAATTATTGTTAAGAAAATGAAAAATTTATAGAGGGGAAGTATGATTAGGGATTAATTACCATACTATCGATTTTTCGTTTTGCTTATTCAGTTTAATATACTCTTCCTTTATTACATCATTTGTCATTGTTACTATTCTCACTTTAAATTGTCCCCAGTATTATTTCACTCATCCCGCATGTCATTCATTCTAAATTGACTTTATTTTGCAACGTTAAATTCTATGTTGGTAGGAGGATTTCATTATGAGCTGATACCAGTGAGAGGACCAATGGAAAACCCTCAGGGAGTACTGGACAGTCAGCTGTTTCATCAGACTAGTTTGTGACTCTCTTCATCAGTACGCACCCACCGTGTTTCGAAATGAAATCCTCCAACCAATGAAACAAAATCCCTACGAAACCAATACTGGAGAATTCTATGTTATCGAATTTCACACGTGCATCCGTGACACGGCGCTTAGGACGCTTAGTGACCATGCACATGGTCCAGAGTTCGATCCTTGGCCGGCGACGCCGTACTCCTTTACCTCGCTAAGCCAGAAATAATGCTGGTGAAGAGCAAAGATTGGATATGAGGCCAGAAACCCCATCCTGTAAAATTAACCACTGCTACAGAAACTTCAAGCCACTAGCTCGAAGGTGCCCTATGTTCCAATGGGGAACGTGAAGGAAAAAATTATTATTATTATTATTTTAATTTCACACAGTGTTACGTAACGTTTTCATTTTTGTTCTATTTGCCTGCTAATCCTATCATTTGACACGCCTTTCAAGTTCTATACACCCTATGAACAAAATTATCACCACTAGAGTGATGAATTTCCCCAGTGTATTGAAATTGCTATTTAAATGTATATTAGAGTAGATGCATGGTTGAGAATCCAATTGAAATTTAAGTATTTCTTTTATCAATCCTCTTGTATTTTAAAATGAATGATCTCCGGTTCCTTTTGATCTTAACTTTTATGTTAATTTATGACCTTTGTTGGATCAGTCGTTTTATTTTTGTTGGTTTCTTCGTTCCTTTTATGTTTGCTTAACTGATGACCTACAATGCGACAAAGTTCAACATTAGCGTCCCGAGAAATTCAAAGGTACAAGTGACCTTTAGCCGACCAATGATAAAAATAAGTGACTTTTGCACAAAAAATGACGTATATTTGCAATAAAATGCGTGAAAACATCTTAAACAGGGTATGCTTTCTCTGACATGAATTAAAATCACGTCCCAGTTATAATGAGGAGTATCAGTTGCTAAGTTAGACTAGTTTCTGTACATGTATTCACCGAGGTGACTGAAGATTAGCTGTTTTTGTGAATCATTTATCTCTCTTCTCATGTTGTGCAGTCTTCTCCAAAAGCCTATGGTTGGATTATTATGGTTTCCACTAAGAGGATCGACGACTATACTTATTAGGAAAATGTGGATAAGAAAACAAATTGAAATAAATGTCATCAACTCTAAATCTATTCCTAATCGTAACCGTAACCTTAGTCCTGACCTTAATTACAATCCTCATCCCAACCCTAACCCTAACCCCAATACTTAACCTTAATCCTAACCCAAACGAGATATTAACACATTGTCCAAACAGTACTTAAGGAACGTGATCTGGGTGAAATTTGCTGCTTAGTTGGTGAATAGCGTTGATATTTCAGCTACGATAATGACAGGTGACGACAGCCAGCGACGAGTATGCGTTGAAGGTCATTTGATAGTTCTCACTCCTGGGACACTATTGTTGAACTTCGAAGAGGCTACAGTCAGTTTCTAGGTCATGATGAGTTCCTGCGCCGGCTAGTTATATGTTTTCGTGAATTCGTTTTCCATTGAATTTTAAAGGTTTTTCTGGATGTTTTGCTCATTTTGCAGTGTGTAGGTCAGTTTTTGTCACTGGGTGCTACTATTTAGCTTATTTTTAGCCTGAAGTTCACAGTTATTATGTTGGTAGTCAAAGATTATTGTAAACCTGCAATCATTGAGCTAATTAACGTATACTATGCTAACATAGTAACATAGACTATGCTAGTAATAGTAACATTAAACTCCCTTACTGTTTTGCCATTGTTTGACAGTGAAACTGTGCGCTGATTTTTCAGCATGAGTGGCACTAAATCGAACCTACTGGGTCTGCTTATCAACTTTGTTCCAGCCCGCACAGGACATATTAAGCATGGACTAGCGTTTCTCCTTAGCGGAAAGTTTTGATTCAGCACGCAGCTGTCTTTTTAAGCACGACCTATGTCATTTCAGAACATAGTGGGTAAATATGTTCTTCAGTTACCATAAAAAGGCATTATCGAGGAATAAGTTAGAATAAATTTAGAATTGTTTTAAGCTTGGTGGTGCTGCGGTCTAAGTGATAAATCGTATTAATCACCGTTATTCAGGATATGCTATGAACCGGAAATCCTCAGCTGAAAAACGTATGAATAAGACACAGATCGGTGTAATTTATAACTGACTCCAAATTGCTTTCATCACGAAATAATCAACCAAGGTATGCTTTAAACTGTCGCTCTCAGCCGTTTGAAGGGAAATTTACTTGATTTATGCTGACCTAGTATGCACAAATCCCACATGTCATTGAATTGACGACTTAAAAAAGTAGATTAGTTACTACATACATATTTATACATGTAATAATTCAGGACACATTAAATTTATAGAAATGGTAGTTGAATTATATTCGCCTAGTAACCAAAATGGCATACATCCTATTCTGGACTTAAAATAAATGCATCAAAATTATTGTTCATTTATATTCACTTTCTGGACATTCTCATACATATCAATATACTTTAAACATCAACAATGCATCCAAATAGCGTGTGACTGTCACACTACACTCACACCAAAAAAATTAACACGCCATTATATTATGGTAAGGTAAGTCCGAAATTTTACTGACTGTAAATTTCCGTGTAAAAATAAAGAGATTGGCGCTTTAATTTATATTTTAGACCAATAAAAAGCCAGCTAGCCAACAGCCAATAAAAAACTGCCTATATCTATTTTCTTGAACTTCACCTGACAATACGTTTGAATATCATCCTTCTACTAGATATTTTGGAGTGTTCGAAGATGTGAAGTCTAGTTAGTACCTAGCTGTTGTAATGATGTTGCTTGTTATTGCTATTGAATTTAAAGAATATTTTCAACAAATCACCCAGCAGTCAGTCCTGGAATTTACGAATGCATTATTTGCATATTTTAGCTTTCGACGACTTTCCAAAAATATAAAGCAATTTAGTTCCCTTCATGAATTTCGACAACACAATAAGAAGTTTGTCTGGAACGTGTCATGTGTATTTGAGCAACACATTTTGGATATTCTGGTCACACACACACACGCACGCACGCACACTTGTCATACACAGTTATATAGAAGGCAAGGTAGCATGAATTACTACAATACAGGTCAGTTTGTATACAGGTCAAGGTCACAAATAATGGGTAGGATGAAGACGCAAAGGTATGGGTAAGAAAGAAAACGGAAAACAAAGAAGGGGTTTAAAATATCATGAAGTGAATTGATCCTTGGTTCTCAAATGGATTACCAAGGCAGGTTTAAGGTGATAACAAATAATTTTTGGACTTATTAGACAGACAGATTTAAGTCTTTTTATGACCAAGGCTTCAATGAATTTAAGTATGTAACGCAACCTTGTTTTATGTATGGGTTTAAAGGCATTATTGAAATCAACCTTGTGACCCATCTCTCTATTGTGTGCTTCACTATAGACGATGATGTGGACATCTATTTCCGGGATCATTTGCATCCGGCGATTTTATCTGTTGTTGCAGTCACTCTGGGATATGTTCCGTAGCCCTAACCTGCAGATACCGATGGGTCCTCCCTATACACATGTCTCCACACATACATGTAAATTGACCCTATCGTCCAGGACAGCATACATCTCCTTTTATCAATGAAGACAAGTTTGGCTGCAGGGAAAGTTTCATTAATTACCACCCTGAGTCTTTTTTAGTGAACGGGCTATGTTGATCACTCCTGAACGCCAAGGAGTTGACTGAATCGGTAGAGCTCTTTGGTTGACAATTCTGTAGCGCCTAATGAACCTCAGCAATGCCAAGCTAATATATCGCGTCTAGTCAAATTTACAGTAATCAGAGAAATCCGTAGCTTGTATAGACTATATTGTGTTACGTTTACTTTGATAATAATAATCGTCTTTATTCCAAAAAAAGACAACTTATAATACAGCATGCAATTCTGAGCATTTGTCACAATATTTCATCCAATGTACTCAAAATATAAATCAAAGCACACATGGGAATTTGTCCACAAGTACAGTAGGAATAATGTCAAAATTATGTAAAGTACAAAATGAGAATAATAAGTATAATAATAATAATATTAATAACAGTGGGTTTGTTTCAAACAGCATCACCGGTAGAGCATGGAAGTTTTGGCATGTTATAGGGTTTTAGAGGTTGACGGTATAGACGTTCGCGCACAGTACTGACTATACTAACGCAAGTTCTTATACCGACAACTTCCAATGTATTTCAATCTCGCGTACCAAAAGCAAAGCAAAAGACAGTATTTGATCGTTCAAATTACGCGATATATTTCAGGACCAAAACGAGTTGTTAGACGAACGCTTAGCTGGTTAGTGATCGTGCACGAACGTGACACGATGGAGTACCAAATGGCGGGGATGCTTGACCGAAAGCCTTCAGCTAAACAAGTCAACTTAAACAGTGGTGTTTAGCATCCAATGTTCAGTGATGATTGATGTGGTCAATAATTTTGGGGAATTATTTACCGCTACAGGGTATTGAATCTAATGTTCTCTTGACATAGCATGGTGAGGGGAAAAACAAAAATGTCTATTAATAAAGAACTTAAATGGTGTTTACAATTATGAAAAAATAGAAACAACAGCAGTAAGACTTGATGGTACAAGGATGGAGAAAATTGTTTATTTACTGGTGGAAAGGTTAGTTGGTTAGTTACTTATTTAGTTCTTGCCTGACACTATATTCATCACATAAAATACATGCCACCAAATATGGTATCGTGGAATTTTTATACTTAGACGTGTGTGCGCATAAAGTCCTTTAAAATGACTTCTTACTTACTCTACCTGAGGAGATGCAGCAGAGTGATGGCTGCATGTGCTGCCAAAGATGCCCACAGCCTGACAAAATCCCTTGTGATTGACAATTTCTATCTCTGTATTGTTTAAATACTTACTGTTGATTGTTAATATGTTTCTTATATGAATTGCATAAGAATTCCGCTAAATACAAATTCCTGAGTTCTGCCCTCTCTGTGTTTTGGTTGGATTCTTGTAATTCGGTCATCTCGAAATACTAATACTACGATTACAATAAATTACTACAAATTGGTGTCGCGATGGAACTAAATAACCTGGGAAAATTTCCCATTAATGGGTCTCCGCGGGAGATTGCTGATTATTTGGAATGCTTCGATGCGTGGTGCATTTCAAAGAATGTTCAAGATGACAAAATACCAGCACATTTCATCACTATTGGGCTAGATGCGTATAGCCTAGTAAATAGCAAATTTGTTACATGAAACCAAGTGCCTATCACATCAATGATGATGTCGAGGATCGATATGGCCCAAAGGGATACCACCATTCGACCTACTGACAGTCAGTCTTCGGAGTTCTACCAAGTATAACATGGTCTTTTTTAAGTAATCCAGGAAAGAATAATGGTGAACAGTAAAGAAGAATTGGTAAGATGTACGAGTTGACAAACTGTAAGAGTAGGAGGGTTTGAGTTTTGCTCGGGTGCCTCAAGTTTATAATGTAAAATGTCAGATGGAATATTTCTTTTAGAAATCTCTAAGACAATGGAAGACCAGGATAGATCAGAAGAAAGAACTAGTCCAAGATACTTAATGTCAGACTTGATTTCTATGTCATTATCATTAATGTTTCAGCGGTCGTGGGAATTAACACCTTCATTTAAGTTTCTTTTACATCAGAAACTGAAATTATTAGTCTGACACTTGGAAGGATTCAGTTTAAGACCATAAAACAAAGGCCATTTATCTGACTCTGATAGAAAGGTGTTCACCTTAGCACGGTCTAACTAGGGTTTAACAGGCATTGAAACAGTTAGATCGTCAGCATACTTAACAAAGTTGATTTCATCTTCAGAGTGAGGCAAGTCATGCAAGAAGAAAGAAAACAAAAAAAAGAGAAGGAACAGCGCCTTGAGGAGTGAATCTTACTGGCGCCAAACACTTGAATTCTGTCAGTTGTATGTTCCTGGTACTTCTGAAAAAATCAAACCTTAGAGCGAGTCGGTATGCATCGGTAAAATCCAAATACTCCCTTCCAGAAGGTCAAAGTCTTCGTGAACTCCATAATTTGGAAAGGTATGATCAAGTACGTTAGATGATTATTAATTAGTGTAACTACTGGAAATATGGATATTGCAGTGAATAAACATAATTTTCAGAGAAGAACATCATATTAGCATCTTAAACTAATTAAATTATGAAAGGTGATTAACTAAACAGTCTTGCTTGTTAAATATTGAAACTAGTGCGGTTTAACAATAATGGATGTCCGATTAGATCCTATTGCATTTCCCTGACCCTAAAAAGTAAATAATAAACCTCACACGATGATATCAGAAAGTGTATTCTTTATTTTATTGACCACATTTGTGCTATACATAAGTTGTTTTTCTCACGCTCTGGTGAAACCCACCATTCGAGGCTCCAGTCACTAGCCATGTGCGAAGATTTCAGTGGCAGTTTCGAGTCCTATTTTGATTTTTGATGGCATGTCAGAACACTTAGTTTCTCTTCGAGACCTGTAGTGACCCATTTACATATTCATCATCATATTATACTTTCACTAAGTAATTAGATTTTGATTCGTTCGTCACTCTAAAGATTGCATGATGACAATTGACACATTGTACTCGCTCAACTTTTGAATTTTGACTTCTGCGAGAATACACATTCATATTACTTCTCAGGTGCCTTTTGATTTACTTTGTGGATGTCGACTAATCACAACGTTGCAACACAATAATAAACGCAAAGAAGTGTTGGTATATACGCGTATTCTAGTTTGGTCGAATAGAGCAACACAACAACATCGTGCTACGAGCTGTCTGCTGTTTGCAACCATAAACCACTTCAGACAGCGATTATGTGTTGTGTATTGACTCATTCTGCGCCTGGTTGTTTCATGGGGTTCTAAATATGACTCAACGATAACACTATAGTATACCCACCTTTTCACATTCTGCAGTGTGCTAAACGCTATATGTGATCAGAGACGAACAACGAGCATTTATTTTTTTATTTTTTATTTTTGACTACAGCTTGAGTCCACACTGCATTTTTGGTACAAGTATGGAATTTTCAGCATGGATATCGGTAACCCAAATTTCGCAGACCGACCATAGAAAGCAGGTGTGCGTCGTTGTGGGCTCAAACTCCGGACCATGTGCACGGTCAGCGAGAGTCCTAACACTGTGCCACCGACGCACAAGTAAAAACTTGAAAATATGTATTGTCAACGAAGTCAAATTTTGAAGCATGCGAGGCAAACGCAAAAGTGCGTCGATGGCACACTGCTTAGGACTCTCGCCGACCATGCACATGGTCCGAGGTTTAATCCGACGCACACCTGATATCTATGGTCGGCCTGCAAAATTTGGGCTGCCGATATCACATGTTGAAAATTCCATACTTGTACCAAAAATACGGTGTGGAATCAAGCTGTAATAAAAAAGTGTGTAACCGTAGAAAAAATAAATATGTAACAAATGAACGCCAATGTCCAATAATACAATGGCGAATATTCCACAAACATATGTAAAATCAATTTCTGCAAACGTATAATTTCGGCAAATGAACTAGTTTTATTAGCGTACAGCTAGACAGTGAGTAATGCAGTGAGGAGATAATATGCATGACAGAATGGATTTAGTGAACTAACAACTATTACCTGTAACTGTAGTTTCCAATATACTATGGTGGGAGTAAACGTCAGACAAAAATCTGGAGTCCTCGGTGTTGTTGATGGGATGGTCTACAGTTATTCCGAAAATGCTCCCACGCCATCTAAACGACCAGTAAAGTTGTGTAAATATTAGGTCACAGGCTGTCAAATGATGGTCACGATGCAGAAAGCGGTCGGTGAGGATTCTTTGCTGACATTTTTAATGTCTGATAAATTAACAGAGTGGCCACTTGAAGTGAAGTAACTTCCGGTTAATCACAACAGAGCATCCGCTGTTCCAAGATCACCATCACGATTTGAAGCACCTGTTAAAACTGAAGTACCCAGTATTGGATTATAGTTTGTTAAAATATATGTGCGAATAAGCAATGACTTCAATTTTTTAAGATCACTCAGTAATCTTTTAGCCATTTCCATGCTGCATTCTTTCCTGGTAAGCTATTTGCTGGCGCTCGAGCATCATAAGGTGAAATGAAGAATTTTGAGCAGTAGCCAGTTAGCTTCAAGAAGGAATGTAGGTAGGACACACGTGTGGGCTCCGACATTTCGATATCATGAGTGGGGTTGTGGTCCATATACATATATATATATAAAGTATCTAGCTGAAAGTTGCTGAATCAGATATTCTAAAAAGAAAGCAATCATCTGCTGTACATATACATGATGAGACAGTTTCTGTTGTGTCGTAAACCTTCTCTGAAAAACTAGCTACAGTTAAAACGTCATCTAGATGGGCATTAAAACCTGGAACATCAACTGAAATAGCATCCATCATCTGCTGGAAACAACTAGAGCCGTTTTAACTATTGACTTCATTCCACTAAAATAAATCCAGGTAGCCGCAGAAATGAGAAGATACAGAATAGAAGTGTTGGGAATCTGCGAAAGCAGATGGAACGGAACTGGAAGGTGCCAACTACCAACTGGAGAGACAACAGTCTGTTCCGGTCATCCAGAGGACAATCGTGAGCACACCGAGGGAGTGGCCGTCATGATGTCACCAACAGCAGCCAAAGCTCTCATGCAGTGGGAACTAATCTCCTCCAGGATAATGACAGCCAGGTTCAACTCAAAAGGAAGGAAAGCTACAATCATTCAATGCAATGCGCCTACAAACGTCTCAGAACAAGAGAAAAAGGAGGCGTTCTACAGACAACTACAAACAGTAATGGACAACGTCCCAAATGGCGATATCAAAATCCTGATGGGTGACATGAATGCGAAGCTGGGAGGAGACAACACAGGAAGAGAACTCACCATGGGTCGCGAGGCCCTCGGCGAAATGAACGACAATGGTGAACTCTTCTCAGACTTCTGCGCCTTCAATGATTTGGTGATTGGCGGCAGTGTGTTCAAACACAAGGATATACACAAGGTGACATGGATTTCACCAGATGGAAACACCAAGAATCAAATAGACTTCATCTCAATTTCAAGAAAGTGGAGACGGAGCCTACTGGACACAAGGTCAAGGAGAGGAGCAGATGTGGGTTCAGACCACTATCTAGTACAAGGGACTTTCAAGGTGAAACTAAAAGCCTCGAGGATAGCTGGGGATAGGCCACAATGCAAGTTCAACACTCAATTACTGAAGGACACAACCACAAAAGACACCTTCACTGCAACTGTCAGAGCAAAGCAGGAAACACTACGCGACATCACTGAAGAATCATGCGTGGAAGAACACTGGAAGTCTCTGAAGGCGATTCTCAACGAAACGTGTTCAACGGTTTAAGGAAGAAAGAAGAGACAAGACAAGGAATGGCTCTCAACGGACACTTGGAAATTAATAGAGGAGAGGAGAATGGTGAAAGAGAAAATGATTCAATGCAAGGACGGACAGGAGAAGGAGACGCTGAGCTCAACATACACAGCACTGGACAAAGAAGTGAAGAAGAGTGCTAGGAAGGACAAAAGACGATTCTACGACAACCTCGCCACTGAAGCTGAGAAGGCAGCAGGCAAAAGGGACCTGAGGACACTATATCAGATAACCAAATCTCTATCCGGGAAGAGACCAACACAAGCGAAACCTATAAAAGACAGCCAAGGGAAGCCCATTACCAAGGAAGAAAAACAGATTAAACAATGGGCGGATCACTTCAAAGGACTCTTGAACCGACCATCACCTGCAACCCGTCCAGAAATACCAACAACAGCGCGCACACAACTGCAAGTTGACACCAATCCTCCAACGAGAGCTGAAGTCTTGAACGCAATCAAGCTTCTGAAAGCTGGAAAAGCAGCCGGACCAGATGGAATACCCCCTGAAGCACTGAAAGTGGACCCAGAGACGACAGCAGACATGCTGACTCCATTATTGCAAAAGGTCTGGAAGGAGGGAAAGGTGCCTACTGACTGGAGGAAAGGTTACCTCGTGAAACTACCAAAGAAGGGCGACTTAGGACTCTGCAAGAACTGGCGAGGAATCATGCTCCTATCGACGCCAAGTAAAATCCTGAGTCGCATCATCCTGGAGAGATTAAAGGACGCACTGGAGACAGAACTCCGACCAGAACAAGCTGGATTCAGGAAAGGCAAATCATGTACTGACCAAATTGCAACTCTACGCATCATCATCGAACAAAGCATGGAATGGCAATCAAACCTCTACCTCAACTTTATAGACTTTGAGAAGGCCTTCGACAGCGTTGACCGTGAAGTAATTTGGAAATTACTCGAGTACTATGGCGTACCCCAAATATTCATCAACCTTATTCAACAGCTGTACGACAACGGCACATGTCAAGTGATCCACAACGGAAAACTCAGCGAGGCGTTTGGAGTAAACACAGGAGTCAGACAAGGGTGCTTACTATCACCAATGATATTCCTAATTGTGGTGGACTGGATTATGCGTCAGACAGTGGGAAACGAGAAGACAGGAATATCCTGGACCGACGTGAAGAACCTAGAAGACCTGGATTTCGCGCGTGGATGATTTATGTTTGATGTCACACAAAATCGAAGACTTACAAGCGAAAACCGACAAACTGGTCGAAGAAGCAGCGAAGACAGGACTCCAGGTGAACATAGACAAGACGGAGGTTATGAAAATAACCAACCAACAACAACAACAACATCCATCCACAATCACCATCAACGGGAGGGATTTGAAAGAGGTTACTTTATTCATTCACTTATCTAGGGAGCATTGTCTCAACTACAGGAAGTCGGAACGGACGATGATGTCAAATCGAGAATCGGGAAGGCGAGAAACACATCATTCATCAACCTGAAAATAATCTGGAAATCTTCGTCACTCAACTCAGCATCAACAACAAAATTCGAATCTTCAATACAAACGTCGAGTCAGTCAGTTCTTCTATACGGATCAGAAACTTGGCAGGCGGGTCACAAACAATATTTCCAACAGCCTGTTGCAGACCTTTATCAACCAACAACTGTCTTCGCTCTATACTGAAGATCAATCAGATGGCCGGGCCGGAAACAATCACCAACAAGAAACTATGGCAAGAACAAACAAAACAAGAACCAATCGCCAACCAACAAATATGCAGGAGAAAGTGGAGATGGATTGGACATTTGCGACTGAGGAGGCCGCTAGGTGACATCGCGCGAGTCAGGCCATTTCTCGATTGTAACCAGGCCGAAAATGAAGCGGAGAGTGGGACGTCAGTGCAAGGGTGACATGGGGGAGATCGTTTTGAAACAGGAGGAGTTGAAACAGTATGGACTAACTAACATGGATGCAGGTGAAATGCACCGCAGGCGATAGAAGCAAGTGGAGACGTACATTTGAAGCCATATGTCAATGTCCAGGTCCTACTACACTGGACCTCATGCTGTCCCTCGAAGACTTTCAGAAACAATATGCAATAACCAACGCTAAAAAGCAGAACACAGATTGGTGACTCGGGAATCCTTTATTCTTACGCCAGTATGTAACCAACAATAAGGTTATTATACACAAGGTCTAGGAATAAATAATAATAATATGTATTCTCATATAAACATATAAATTTACATGAAAATGCATGCCATTTTTACAGGCACGATCAAGTATGATATAATATCAAATCGTAGATTGTCTACAAGCTAATAATGTTTTGACAGTTAAATATTTGATATATATATTTATATAAATACACTCATTGTCTGAACCAGGCCGTATAGTTATTGAATTGTACAGTTGTCCTCGAGGTTGGGCGGGAAAATAGACTTCGTTTCGTTTTTATCCTGTGATTGTCGGTATACGGTAACCAACCAATATTGAGGTAAGTACAACGTTTACAAGGGATTGAAAGCTGTTTTAGAAAAGTAAAATTGCTAAGGTGAATCAATAAGGTGTACTGAAATAGGTAAGTGCAAGTATCATTCATAAATGCATTAATAAAGGAAACTCCCTAGGCTGACAACGTTCATTTGCAATGTATAATGCTTCCCGTATAGTTCGTACTATCATGATGTCCACTTTTAATACATTGAGTGATTGCTGTGGTCAATAATTTTGGGGAATTATTTACCGCTACAGCTCACTTCACCCCTAGTGGGGTGGTGAGGACCCCAAGACAGAACCAGCCGGAAGTAAAAAACACTCGATGGTTCCCTTTCGGGTGAAAAAATCTTCCGAGCAGCTTGGTGGTGTGCCTACTGGTTTTTCTGCCTATGCTAATAGGGTGTTTGTGCATAGCTTCCTTGAAGTTGTTCGTTGGATCCCGTGCTTTCTTTGTTTCCTGTCCAGTGCTCGTCACACCTGGAAAAGAAAACAAGAACGCTAAGAACCATGTCGAGGAAAATGTACCCAGTCAGCGTTTTTTTTAAATGATGTGCGTTTACGATACGGTAAAATAATGCGAAATTTAGAACATCGAAAAGAATACATCTTTTTTGTGCACGTAACATGCACTGTTTAAGAAAAAAATTTACTTGTTTTCAGTGATACTCTATAGAAAAAAATTGATGCGTCTAAAAAAATGATTAGTACCACAAACGGATGAGTTGGGTGAATCCCACGACTTCCTTATGTTGAATAAGTGTGAAAATATTCTGGGAACCTTACTGTACGCCCAGAACGGGTTTTCTTAGGGGGCTCGACAGAAGATTCGGTAGCTGTCGCTGTGCCAGTGACTTCATCGAGGTCTAAACGATCTTCGGTTACTTGTGGTTTATGGGGTACGTTAAGCTCTACGCTAATAGGATTACCCTCCAAGTAAGCCGGTTTCAGACGGTCAATGCTGACGGTGTCCTCGCGACCTTTTTTGTCCAAGACAAAGAATTTATCCGAACGTTTGATTACTTTATAAGGTCCGTCGTATGGGGTTCTGCGCACAGAGTCGCGACGGACAAATACATGTGAAGAAGTTTTAAACACGGATGAACAAAAACATCAATTGACTGCGGACGAAGGGGAGCAGGTTTAACTGAACGCATTGCGTTTGTAAGCCTACTGACGTATGAAGCGTGATCTACTGCTGGTGGGAAGCTCGAGGGGGAAACAAATTCACCAGGCAGTCGTAGTGTCGTGCCATATACTAGCTTGGCGCAAGTACAACCAGCATCGGTTTTCAGGGCGTTTTGTATCCCTAGGAGAACTAGCGGAAGGGATTCAGTCCAATGGGTGTTGTTTGCAGCTGACAGACCAGCTTTCAGCTGTCTGTGTAGACGTTCTACCATACCATTAGCTTGAGGATGGTAGGCTGTTGTTCGAAAACGCATGCAACCTATGATTTTAGTCAGGGCGAAGAATAAGCCACTTTTGAATTGCCGCCCGCGATCAGTTGTTATGGAAGATGGGCATCCAAAGTTAGCGATTCATCTTTCTACGAAGACGCGTGCGACTGTTTCAGCAGATACGTCCTTGATGGGTACTGCTTCCGGCCATCGTGTGAATCGATCGATGCAAGTTAAAATATAGGTATATCCATGGATTCAGGAAGGGGTCCAACCAAATCTATATGGACGTGTTCAAAACGAGCGTCAGGGAGAAGAAAGGTGCCAAGTGGGCTTTCGGTGTGTCTTATCACCTTGCACTTTTGACAAGCTAAGCACTTGTGTGCCCATTCCTTTACTTCTTTATTAATGCCAGGCCAACAAAACCGACTAGTTACGAGCTTGACAGTAGTTCGAATACCTGGGTGAGATAAGCCATGCAACGTATTGAAGACGTTACGGCGATAACTTTTAGGCACGATGGGGCGAGGAGTACTCGTGGAAATGTCACATAGAATAGCATCTCTTCCCATACCTAAGGGTTTCTCAGCTAATTGTAGAGTTGTTTTCGACAACTCATGTTGAAGCTCGGTATCTTCTTTTTGAAGACGAGCCAGTTTTACAAGGTCTATGCCGTCGATTTGGGTGAGGGAACAAACGCGCGACAAGGCATCTGCCACAGTGTTGTTTACTCCGGATACATGGCGAATATCTGATGTAAACTGTGAAACGTAATCCAGTTGTCGTGATTCCCTGGGTGAATACTTATCTGAAGGTGAGTTCAGAGAGTACGTCAGAGGTTTGTGATCAGTAAAAATTATGAATTCACGACCTTCTACTGAATGTCAAAAATGACGGATAGCACAGCACATAGCCAGAAATTCTCTGCCGAATGTGCTGTACTTCGTTTCAGCTCACTGAAGGCGCCTCGAGAAAAAGGCGAGTGGTTGCCACTCTTTGTTAACTAGCTGTTGTAGAACTGCGCCGATCACAGTGTTTGATGCATCAACCGAGATACTTAACGGTGCCGTTGGATCCTGATACATCAGAAGTGTGGCGTTCACAATAGCTTTTTTAACCTGGGTAAAAGCATTTCGAGCAGACGCGTCAAGTTCGATAGACTTGTTATTTCCTCGAAGAAGGTCTGTCAATGGCTGAATCAGAGAGGCACAGTTGGGAATAAAGCGTCGATAATAACTTACCAAGCCACTAAAAGTGCGGAGACTTTTCACCGTCTGTGGCTCTGGACAGTTCAGTATAGCCTCGACCTTAGTAGCCAGTGGGTGAATGCCCTTGCAGTCAATAGTGTGACCCAGGAAGTCAATTGAGTCAACGCCTATATGAAACTTATGAATATTAATGCTAATAGCATGTGTGTTATTTCTAGAATCTTATCAGCAGAAATATCTAAGTAATCTATTACAACACCCTGAAGTGTCACAAGTACGGCCTGTACAGACTGTGGCAGCTTGGATAAGAAGAGTTCTCTAAATAGTCCTTCGTCAAACTGACTTTGGCCAATAACTTCTCTCATTCTTGTCAGCGTGCTCACGGCTCACTGACCTCCTGACTCGATGTTACGAAATAATTTGTCCAGACGTTGTCGGTCCATGAGAACGTTTCTCCCGAGAAGGAATGCTTTGAGCAACTCGTACGGGTTACTTACCTTGGGACTCAACATCTGCGAAGTTACGTACTTGCTGAATTCCCGCGGTAGGGCGTGGATAACTGCAAGTAACTGTGAACGTTGATCGGCTATCCCATCCTCACAAAAATCTGCTTCAGCTATCTGAAACGACGTTTCAGCATTATCTGGCCAGTATGGTACAAGCTGAATGGTTTTAGGAGTTGAGCGGATACGAATGACCTTGGGACTAAGATCACTTGTGACTAAATTTTATGTCGAATAATATATGGTACAAGAAAAAATACAAAATGGAGCGAACTCACCGGGGTTATCTGCGGATTTATCGTGGATGAAGTTCACGGTTGGGCTCACCAGTTTAGAGGTTGACGGAATCTCTCGTACGGCGACTTCTAACTTAATTATTCTCGCGTACCAAAAGCAAAGCAAAACACAATATTTGATCGTCCAAACTACGTGATATATTTCGGGACCATAACAAGCCGTCAGACAAACGCTTAGCTGGCTAGTGATCGTGCACGCACGTGACACGACAGGGTACCAAATGGCGGGGATGCTTGACCGGAAGCCTACAGGTAAACAAGTCGACTTAAACAGTGGTGGTCAGTATCCAATTTTAAGTGATTGCTGTAATCAATTTTTTGGGGGAATTATTTACCACTACACTGTTGTTCGACACAATACCTGTTTGGTATTTGCAAACTTCCGTTTTTGTGTTTTGTCTAAAGAAGATCATTTACTTAACTTTTTTGGCTGGAACTTGATTCTACACCGTATTTTTGATACAAGTATGGAATTTTCAGCTTGTGATATCGGTAGCCCAAATTTTGCAGGCCGACCATAGGTATCAGATGTGCGTCGGCAGGGGATCGAACCTCGGACTATGTCCGTGGTCGGCGAGAGTCCAAACCGCTGTGGCACTTACGCACTTGGTTTTCATGGGCTTCAAACTAGGTCATTCAGTTCAAAATGGATCTAAATCGGTAATAAATTGATAGAGTCTATCTTTTGCACTTAACTCCAGAACAACTGGATCGATTTTGCCGGTATACAGTGAGAAAATCACTACTTGTATAGAACTACCTCTTCTTAGTACTCTCATGCCAATGTAGACATTAAGTTTATGTGAATTTATGGTAGTGGCCGACTGTTTGCCATCACTACAGCACTGAGCTATGAAAATATCACCAGAAACCGACTGGATTATAGCCATTAAAACAGATTTATTAGTCAAAAACGCGTCACATATACGCCTCCAAACACAATTTCATCCTAGGTCGGAGGCCAAACAAACAAACCCGACGGATCGTGAAAGGTCGGACATGTGGTTCATTAAATTAGACTTCCAGCTGCATAAGACTGACTACTTGTTATGAGGTTAAAGGTTGCCCAATAGGATCACCATTTCCACCTAACAATCTGAATCTAAATTTTAAGTACAAAATCCCGCACATTTGCAGCCAACAGCTTAAAATGTCGACCCTAGTTTTGACTGTTCGCAGTAATTTTTACCATTTGTCTCATTAGTGAGGGAATTAGCCATATAATAAGTAAGTAATGGGTTGTGTCTAGAAAATACACGAGCTGCTCTAGGTTGTACAATAAATCTTCTGTTTTTCTGCATGACAGTTAAATATTTCTGAATGTGTTCGGCCACAATAATTCCGAATTGGATGCAGGCCACAGTTAAGTTTGAGTGGTCATTCTGAAGACAGGAACTTAAGCACCTATAAAATGTGGCACGCTGCTATGTTACTTTCCGTTGTTCGTGCACGACTTCCAACTAATCTGGCACGCATCTAGGATCAACAAAACCGATCTCGAAATACATTTCATAGTATTATCGAATTATTATCCGCATCGCGGCGTCGGTGGCATAGCGGTTAGGACGCTCTCCTATCATGAACATGGTCCGCTGTTCGACCCCAGGCCAACACACTCCTTTACTCCCTTACCTTGCTAGGCCAGAAACATTGCTGGTGAAGAGGAAAGGTCGAGCATGAGGCTAGCAACCCCATCCTTTAAAATAAACATTGCTACAGAAACTTCAAGCCACTAGCTTGAAGCTCTATGTTCCACTGGGGAACGTGAAGGAAGAAAATTTATCTGCATTGGGCTTACTGCCCGCTATGTTAAGACAAAGAAGGCATGAAGGCAAGACACTAATGTTGCATCTATCGTAGAAGTAAAGCAAGCTTGATAATAACCTTCAAATATGAAAAATTCAAGTTACAGTGGAGGAGGCACTTGCTCACGGAAACACAAGTAGAGTTGCTAGTACAGTAATAAAGCGGATGGATCATAGTTATTTCTTCACTAGAGTATTCTTGAATACACTATGAAGAGACATATGGTGACTCAATATTTACCTATTTCCGGACAGGCAATATTTCAAGGTAAATTATAAATTTGCCAACGAAATAAATCTTCATTAAACCAGTGAGGGTATAGAAAGTGTCACTGCAACTTAATGGAAGGAGAAGGTGTACCAGCTTTTAACGAAAGTGTGACAAAGTTCAGTAATCAGTGTGCCTCAAAATATACAACATGCCTGCATGTTGCCGTTGTACATTGAACAGCAATTTTGCACCACTTTGAAGTAGTTGCTACTCGTAGACTTCCCGCTTTTTGTGTATGTTAAGGTTTACATTTGTGATTGACTTCTTGGTCTGACTGGATATGATGTGTTTTGGTTGTTGGTACACTTGTAAAAATCCTGTTTCTGCTTTAGTTTGGTATGCCGACCTAGCGTTATTTCATGGTAAACTAAGGTGTGCTCTATATAGACCCATATGCATATTTACTACCCATGGGTAGTAAATACCCAGCTGGCATGGACTTCGAACGCACTGCACAAACTTTGGGGCAGACTGCAGATATCTGTCCCATACTCTGCAATACGCCCGAATATTTTGCCTCGAAAATTCTACTGTGTGCACGAAGAAAATGCTAGCTGTGATACATGTATCACATTGTCCTGAGATGCATATATGCATTTAGTTGGATGCCGAGTTTTATAGCATGACCATATTTACGCATTTCCGGAAACGCTTAGGCCTCCTAAAATTGTCGCGGCTCGGAAAACCCAATCCACTTGTTCTAAGTGGGGCTACTTAATCCTTACATGAAACAATGATCCAATATCCAATGATGGTCTCCTGACAATGGTCATCTGAAGGAAGTTGCGGCTTTGTTAATGAGTTGTATCAGCAGGTTCTTTGGGATGGGTTCCTGCCTTGTTATCGGTAAATTTTTCTGGTGTGATTGCTCAAAACCTTATGAGAACTTCACAATACGATTTACTTTTGCTTACACTATTCTAAATTTTTATTTTGCCTCTATATTGCACTCAGAGTAGATTACTGTTAACTGCTGTTTTAGATTGCATCTACGCCCAAGCTTGAAGTTATTGGCCCGATTCCAAAAGTTTTCGTGTAGTCTGCTGAAGGAATGACTGGTATGATTTTGCATTTTTTTTTCTCTCTAAAATCCATATATTTCCACAAAGAATAAAATCCCTTTTCTCGTGATGCCATGATTAGTAGGAATACCTTTTTAATTTCTTGTTGGTATTGAAGCAAACGGCAGGTTTTAGTTGTTTTGAAGAGAGTTTGATGAAGTCCCACAATTAACAATGTGGTAATATCTCGTTAGGATTACGATTAAGGATAGATTTAGAGTTGTCATTTGTGTCAATTTGTTCTATTATCCACATTTTCCTGGTAAGTATAGTTGCCGATCCTCCTACTGGAAACCATAGTAATCCAACCGAGGGTTTCTGGGGAAGACTGAACAACACGAGAAGAGAGATAAACGATTCACAAAAACACCTCATCTTCAGTCACCTTGGTGAATAGATGTACAGAAACTAGTCTAACTTAGCAACTGATAATCCTCATTATAACTAGGACATATTTTTAAGTCATGTCAAAGAAAGTATACCATGTTTAATGTGTTTTCATGAATTTTCTAGTGAATATACGTCATCTTTTGTGCGAAAATCCTTATTTTGATGATTGGTCGGCCCAAGGTCCTTCGTGCGTTCGCATCCTTTGGGATGTAATGGTTGAACTTTGCCGAAATTTCTTATGGATTCGCCTACAGCAGTACATTTGAATCTTATTCTAGGTGTAGTGGATTTCGTATTTATGGGTCATAGATTACAGGCGCTATCTAGTGATGACTTAAGTTGACCAAACGTGCTCCGGTGACTAACAATTGTCTGTACAGGTCATTGTATGCTACAGAAAATGAACCGATATGCGATGATCTGCCACAGCTGTAATATCGGCTGTTTACTTTTGATGGGGCCGGAGAGCAAGTTCGTACTTCTAATAGAATTCGTATGAAAACAGTGGAATATTTCTTCTTAGCTGTCATCCATCTAGCTATGATATGCTTCTAATTTACTGATGGGTTTGGTCACAGAGATTTCATATCGCTACTTCCTATATGTATGTCGTTCCAACTGGATAAGAATTTCCTCATTGACACTTTCAAATAGTTTCTGTATAACCGATTTCAAGCAGACGTTTTTTTGTCATCATGCAAAAACCAACTGATTTCTTTCAGGTTAAACTTCATGCTGTGTGCTATTATAGTGTCAACTAACTATTCACCCTTGTCAGTTCACATTACTTATTTAAATTTAATCCGCAATCCTCCTTACTTTTTTAACTTTATCTCCTACCATAGAATAAATGTACATTACCCTAGGCACCTTAATCTGTAGACTGGTACACTTGGTGTTTTAGATAGTTGTATGATGTATTTGTGAGAATTTTAAATGTGATTTTAGTTTAGTTAGATGCTGTACCGCGTATGGCTAAGGATATAAGACTTTATCTTGTACTTTAACTAAACGAGGTCCCAGTAGCAAGGTTTCTCGGTTGTACAGGGCCTCAGATGGTCGGGGTGGGTGCTTGCGCTGCGGTTGGCCACCCCTCCGTACACCTCTTGAAACGCTCCCATAACCGGGCGTCTTACATAGCCCTCCTGAGGAAGTCCTACTCACTGCCTTCCGTGGCGGAGTTTTTCCACCGAAAGAGGGCGAAAGCGATGCCCGCGCTCTTCACCGGGTTGACTGTCCATTGGATACAGTCTAGGGAGATGGCTAAACCCTGATTCCAAACCTTGAACGACTGCGTATGAAGCTCACTGGAGCTCACCGCAGACGTATGACAAAGGGCTTATTGGATGCCCTGGATGTCTGGCCCCATTCAAAAAGGCGAATGAACCGGACTCCGGTCACCGGCTGCCAATGGATAGTGGACTCCCTACTCCACTCCTACTGCCTTGTAGGTCACACTTGGTTGTGTAAAGGCTAGAGCTGCACTCTCAAACAAAAGGCCGAGCGATTCTGGGGACATCACTCGTACCCAATTCCCATGAAACTTCATGGTTCATGAAGCCGCTCATCCTCCCGTAGGAGATAGCCGAAGTAAAGTAAAAGTAAGTCTGTGTATGGCGTTAATTTTCAAAGCACGGAACACTCTACTAGACTGCGTCTTAGTTATCCATGCATAGTTCAGTTAAGCCCTACTGGGCTACAGTACACACCGATGTCACTAGGTAGTGTCCTTTCCCACACCTATAGATTCTGATTATGGTGTTTGCGTAGACGAATTTTACCAAAGTCTGTTTGACCGACGCCAAACGTGTAACTACCCATTCGTATTCCACTCGAGGACTTGACGCCTGCCTGATGTCACTCAAACGTCTTCTCAGAATATATACAGTCTGTCTACATTTCCATCTGCATATTTCCTGGTCGATTGGTTATCGGTTGATTCATTTCCAGAGTTCATTGTTGCATATCCTTCACTGATGGCCATCTGATCTTCAGTGTCGACACGCTGAAGACAACTGTAGATGTATACGTTGTTAAATTTAGTCAATAGAGAAATATTATTTAATTCTTCGAGTGCCTGAAACATAGGGAGAGAGAGAGAGTTAGTGTTGCGTGACCGCACAGCCCACTGGACAACTGCTTGAGGCTGGCTGGTCACACATAGCCTGTATGAACTGGTTTCTTGGATTGGTACCGCATTAGTAGATTTACGGCCGATTACGGGCCACTGTAGGTGAGGTAAGTCGGGATCTACAATTTTTGGGGTCAACCTAGTCTAACCCCATCTCTCCAGAGTGGAAAGACGCCATAGCTGGCTGGCTTGCTGGTCGTCTGAGTGAGAGAAACACCTTACTGCGGTTGTTACGTCCCTGTTGCCCAGCAGTACGACTTCGCCCACAGACCCCAGCATAGTGTAAAATAATTCTAACACTATACCGGCGGCAACTGCTTTTAGTCTAATCGCCATTCTAACAACCTTCCTGGTATGGTAGAACCTGCAGGAACAATAGTTCCAGCTTGTGTATCTTGTTGGGTCACTACAATATGCAAACCCGACCACCACGTCAAGGTAGCAGCTATCGGTTGAGTGGATGGCCAACCGGAAAGGATATGCAACAAGGATTTCTGTCAGGCTCAAAATCAACCAAAAAACCTAGAGTCCAACACATCTAACTAAATAGCCAACCAAGGGAGACTTCGGTGGCCAGAATGGAATGGAAATGTTTTGCTGAAGCCAGATACGGAACCCAAGGAAATAATAGCGTTATTATTACAGTATTACACCAGTTGTCAAACTGCATCGTTATTTTATTGTGTTTCTGCCTGCGGTCATCTGGACACATTTGAGACTTTCGTTAACAGACCACTGCTTGAATTTAACTCCCCACTTAGCTGGCTCTTCGTTGCTTATCGATATTGTATTAAATTTCAAGTACTTCAAACTCCTCGTGTGCAGCATACTAATATTGATGTCCTTTTTTTACACAACTTTAGGTGTAATTCTAAATAATTTAGAACAATTAGTTCCCTTTATGAATTTAGACAAAGCAATAAGAAGACGTAATTTGTTTGAATCATGTGTGTAATGTATTTGCTCACCAATTATTTCGAACAATCTGATTACACACATACGGAATTGTCATAGGAAGTCCGTTAGGGCCCCTTTTAGCAGATATCTATCTATATGTCGTACATGGAGAGTTTATCGGAGGATTTAATCGAAAATGTGCCGCTTTTTATAGAAGGTATGTAGATGATATTGTAGTCATAAGTGATAAGCGTCTTGTTCTGCCACCTCAATTTTAAATCGAATGAATGAAGTTCAGAATAGCATATCACTTACATCTGTCTGTACAAGAGGAAGACAATTGTTTGTCTTTCCTAGACATATTGCTTAGTCGACGGCTTGATGGGTCAATAAAAAGATCTATTTATAGAAAACACACCTGGACAAGACAGTATCTTAGTTATCACAGTTTTTGCCCTATTCGGTACAAAAGAGCCCTAGTAAGGTGCTTCTTCATTGGAATCCAACGAATATGCGCCGAAGACACACTTGATGAAGAAGAAAGAAAGTTGACGAAAACTCTGGTTGATAACAATTATCCAGAAAAGTTCATCAGGGGGTAGAAAGTAATCAGGAAACCAAGACCCAATCTACAACTCGCCCGTAAGAAAGACATGTACATCAAACTACCCTATATGAGGCATCATAACAGGCAGCTTCATAACTAGACAAATACTGAAGGCTGTTGTTAAAAAGACTTTTCATGCAGCTAATATCATAATAATTGAAAATGTGAAGCCAATATATCCATCCATCCATCCATCTAAACCCTTAGAACATGAGAAAAATGATGTCACATCACACTTTATTTACTAATTTGAATGTACGTGTGGACATATAGGGAGGACGCATCGATCTCTGCATGTAAGGGCTGACTTCACACCATATTCCTAAATGGCTACAGAAACAAATAGAATCTTCAGAACCTATTAATCGGGAACCTATTAGTGCCAAGAAAGTACATTGCACTAATCAAGGCACTCTATTCAAACTCACGTAGCCGTGTAAGGGCTTATGGGGAATTGTCATCTGAATTGGTAACAACCAGTGGTGTCCGACAGGGATGTCCACTTTCCCCATTTCTGTTTAACTTCATCATACATATGCTGATGGAAGTATCCTTAACTGAACGTAACGACTTAGGAATCGACTTGTTACCAGGGAATAGTCTTATGGACTTAGAATATGCAGATGACATAGTCCTGTTAGGGGAGGATGCTGACAAAATCCAGAGTCTTCTGAACACCTTGAGCAGCAATCTTCGTATGTTCGGAATGCGATTCGCCCCTGTGAAATGTAAGATGCTGCTACAGGACTGGACTACGTCAACTCCTAGCTTAGTGATAGGGAGTGAAGTGATAGAACATGTTGACCTCTTCACCTATTTGGGAAGTTGTATCAGCACCAACGGACTGATTGGCGACGAAATCTCAACACGGATCCAAAAAGCTCGAGCTGCTTTCGCTGACTTACACCATCTCTGGCGTAGGCGTGACATCCGGTTATCAACCAAGGGACGTGTGTATTGCTCATCAGTTCGCTCCGTCCTTGTCTGTGGCTCTGAAACATGGCCAATACGAGTTGAAGACATGAAAAGGTTGACTGCTTTCGATCATAGATGTCTGCGATCTCTTTCTCACGTTAGGTGGTTTAATAAGGTAAGTAATGTTGACGTTAGGCGTAGAGTGTTGGGCAAAGAGGAAAAATCAATCGACGAGGCTATAAAGTTACATAGATTGAGATGGCTAGGTCACGTGCTGCGCATGCCTAACCATCGCCTCCCCCGACGGGCATTACTAGCTGATATAGGTGCAGGTTGGAAAAGAGTAAGTGGTGGCCAAACAAAAATATGGCCTCATCAATCCATGAAATCCTTGACAGTTAAACTGAGTCAGGTAGGGAGGGAGATGCAGACTTCCGGGTTGGGGCCCTCGGGACTCTAGGAATCAATGGCTGGAGACAATAGGTGACATGGCTCAAAATCGTTGTCAATGGCGCAGATGGCGCAGATGTATTCAGTCTCTGTAATCTTTCATATTCCTTTCTACCATTACCCATTCTGTTTCACTCTTATACTTGTCAGACTGTATTGATTCTCTTCACTCATCTTCTTATCTACCTCTGTGTGCTATTTGGAACGTGGCAACTCGAACTGGTGCACTTCGGTGTCAAGTTCTATGTTGAATCCAGACAGATTAATTAGGAGAACAGGAGAAACATATTGTAGAGAAGACAGGACATAAAACTGACGTTAACATATCTTTTAAATCTATCTATAAAATGTGTTTGGGCGTATCCTAAAGTTTGTGGAAGCCCTAGCTAGCAATTAGAAAGTTTAAACCACCTTTTTATGCGTTCAAACCAACAATTCGTCATCACATTAAACCTTCCTTGGTAAACTTTGTTTTGATACCATAGCGGATGTACTATTGCCTCCCTTCTTTGGTTTATTGATCTTCATTTTTATATTGACCTTCGATATGTCCTTTTAACTTGACTTAAATTTATTTTCTCACCACTTAACTCTTTATTAATTGCATTCGTATATATTTCTTTGACAAGTCTGTGTCTGATCAGATTGTTCACAATGTGTTACCCAAATGCCATTACACAATTCAGACAAATTACGTCTTCTTATTGACTTATCTAAATAATTTACAAATAATAGGGTTATTCTTAGTGAATTCTACATGATTTCTTTACAGATTCACGTTTTTCTGTGGGAATTCTAACAGTCAGTGATACATGTTCCAAGGATATTTCACTTGACAAAAGTGGTGCAGTCGCAGAACAATTACTTCAAGCTGCAGGATTCCGCGTCCCGTTACGAGATTGTGTTCCAGATGATAAGCATGCTATTCGTTCTAAAATTATACACTGGATAAAATCTGGTCAAGTTGAAGTTATTTTCACCTTAGGCGGTACAGGTCTATCTAGTCGAGATGTTACATCAGATGTCATTCTTGAATTAATTCCTGAAAGCCAACATCTACCTGGTATTGTTCACTCTCTGTATTCAGTATCTCTTCAGCATACTGCAATGGCTGGTTTATCACGTTTTGTAGCCGGTGTCTATGAGCATACCCTATTGATAGCGCTACCCGGTAGTGTGCAGGCAGCCTCTCAGTGTATTCCAACTATCCTCCCGATAATGAAACACGCTATTCATCAAATTAAAGGTTGGGATCATCTTGTTAAACAGGAACATTCAAGTCAGTATAATCATAATCCGTGTAAAAGCATTTTAAAAAACGGCTTAAATCATCATTCAATTCCGTGTAGTGTTGTTAATCGTTGTAGACAATCTAAACACCCGATGATATCAGTTGATGAAGCCTTGAAGAAAATATTCACAATTTCTAATAATCATAATAATAATAATTTAATCGAGACTGAAGCAGTATTTTATAAAAATGCTTTAAATCGAGTACTAGGTCGAAGTCTTAAAGCACGTCAACACATCCCGCCCTTTGATGCAAGTATTATGGATGGATATGCTATGCAATTTAAAGATGGTGTTGTTGGCCAATTGAAGGTGATAGGAGCATTGTGCGCTGGTGATTCTAATTTTAAAAGTGAGAAACTGACTGTCGTCCCAGGTACATGTGTTCGTGTTAGCACAGGTGGTCCTATTCCCCCAGGAGCAGATTGTGTAGTTCCAGTGGAGCATACAAGGCTTATTTCTAAACGGTTTGTTGAAACTGATGGTAAATCCCCTGAAGAGGGGGAGGAAGAAGAAGATATTATCGAAGTGACAGTTCCACCTGAAAAGGTCAGTCAATTTATACGTCCATGTGGTTTCGATCTAAAGAAATGTGATATCTTCAAGAGAGGCTTACTTCTTGGTCCAGTTGAACTGGGTCTGATTTCAGCTGCCGGCTTACTGGCACCTTGGCCAACTAACTGTACAGATATTCTTGAAGAAAGTGAAGATCCAATCCCTATACCAGTGATGAAATATCTCTCTCAAGGTGGATATCTACCTTGTCTAAAACAATATTCTATTGGTGTTTTATCAACTGGGAATGAAGTGTTCGACGGAGTTGTTCCTGAAACCAGACCTTGTATAAGAGACAGTAATCGTCCAGTCCTAATCAATCTGTTACGTCAGCATAATTATCATAATGTTATTGATTTTGGAATCCTGTCGGATGATCGACAATCTGTGTATACAGGCTTATCTAAAGCTTTAGCTTCATGTGATATCTTAATCACCTCAGGCGGTGTTAGTATGGGTGAACGGGATATTATCAGTCAGATACTAGTTGACGAATTCCAGGCAACTCTACACTTTGGTCGTGTTTTTATGAAACCTGGAAAACCGACAACATTTCTGTCTGTACCTCGATGTATTACTACTACTACTAACGCAACAACAAACTTAAATGCTACAAGTCAACAATCTGTGCTAGTCTTCTGTCTACCAGGTAATCCGGTGTCGTGTTATGTGACAACACACTTGTTTGTTTTACCATTACTACGAAAATTGGATGGAAAACCGTCAGAAGAATGGTGTTTTCCAACTATTCAAGTTCGATTGTTGCATACAGTTAGGCTAGGTAATCGTCCAGATTATCGACGAGCAAAATTGATTTGGAAACATGACCTGAGTGGTGGTGCTGCAGCAGTTCAACCGTCTATACCTTGTGCCTCGTGTGAATCTATGGGTAGTCAAATGAGTTCACGTTTAGCTAGTTGTCTTGATACAAACTTGCTATTAATATTACCTGAGTGTAAGGCAGATATGCAGGAAATCTGTGCAAATTCTGTTGTCAACGCTTTGGTTATTAATTCAATGAATTGAAATTGAAAATTAACCATATTGTTTTTGAGAAAAAAAAATTAGTTTTTAGTTATTTTTTTTTGTACTTTTAGGTATGAATAAAATATTAATCCGCCTATGAGTCTTTTTTTTTGAAAGCTTTTGAAAGTTCGATTATTATTGTTATCACCTTTAGTTCCTTGTGGGATATAGGGCTTCAGTCGCACATCTCCATTGCATTCGGTTCTCCGCCAACGTTTTCACCTGACTGCACGTCTGCTCACATGCTTTCATCTCCTGTTTGCATGACCTCTTCCTCCATGTCATCCTCGTACGACCAACTAACTCGACAGACTGGCGTGTGATGTCACTAACTTGATGGTTTGTTTTCTTAGAGAATGGCCTCCAATCCACCTTCATTTCTTCCTGCCTATTTGATGCACGATCGGTTCCTGCTGGGTTGCTTTACTCCCAGAGATCCCTGTGTTTCTGATCTTTTCTGGCCGGCCATCTGATCTTGAGTAGTATTGAGTGAAGACAGCTGTTGATGAAGGTGTGTAGTTTGTTCGAAATGGCCTTCGTGACACGGCGCGGCGCTAATTCTCTGATCCGTATAGTAAGTAGCACTGACATCACATTAGAGTTGAAAATCCGGATCTTATTGTTCATACTGAGTAGTGCTGTTGATCTACACGAAAGTTTGATTGTTAGCATACTATTCTTGTGGCTGATAATAATCATCAAGAAGCCATGGAGATTTTACGCAGCTAGGTTCACGATTGACCGTAATCTCTCATCTCCAACACACGATCTCCTCCATGTCCTCCTCCTCCTCACTGATCACCTACTCATCGTTTCTCATTCCGATACCACTTGAGCAATTGCCTGCATTGAGTGCGATGTCATGTGACCGACGGCATCCTCAGTGGCGTGTATGCCCAAACAATCCATCTGCGTTTTCTCTTACATATTTGTTGAGCAATTAGGTCTTGGTTGGTTCGTTCATCGCCAGAGTTTCTGGTTACTAATTCTTTCTGACCAGCCGGTCGGTCATTTGATCTTCAGTATGGAGCCAACGAAAGCAGCAGCTGTTGATAGGAGTCTGCACTCACCTGTTGGAATTGCTTTTCATGACACGCTGGTCAAGTTTTTGACCTGACTGACTGACTTCACATTTGTGTTGAAAATCCGAATATTCTTGTTTACGCTGAACATTAGGAAGGTTATATGATACATATTCGACTTATCCATATTGCATAAAACGCAAATATCGATGTAACTAGTTGACACTTGAATCAGTGTCTTCACTAATGCTACCTGTGCATTGGTGGTGGCACAGTGGAAGTGTTCGCTGACCACGCAGGTGGTCCGGTGATCGATCCCCGGACCGCACTCCTCCACCTCGCTAAGCCAGTAGTAAGATTGGTCAACAGGGAAGGTTGGGCATGAGGCTGGTTAGCAACCCCATCCCGTAAAAGTTATCATCACTGCTACAGAAACTTCAACCCTCTAGAACATGTTTTTTCCCTATGATGATGTTGTGTCATACCGGTATGCGTCAGTCTTCTAAAGATAAAAGCGGGTTTCAATTGTTAGAGGGTTTGAGGCAATCGTCAGGAAGCCTTAGACCACTCACTCAGATTTTTTGCTTGCTACCGATTACTTCCAACCGTCTAATAACAACATCCAAAGTGCACCGTAATGTAATGGTGAGCCATCTAGCATACTGGCCACATCACCAATTTGACTGATAGAATTCAGTGTGCATCAATACCAAGGACTAGACTCATTAAAATTAGTTGCTGCCTAGTGGCCAATCAAATTACAGGTTTAAATTATTTGTGCTCATTGTTAGACCCGTTTTATTTTACTGTAAACTTTAAGCAAAAAAAAATATTTCTTTGAAAAAATAGTGAAATTAAATCGTAACTGAGTGACTGCTTTCAATGTAGAACTTTGCACAAATGTGCAGCAGTTCTATTCGTCTCACTTCACTTAGCACACAAAGCAAGAGAAAAAAGTAGACGAAATGCGAAATAAAGACAGTAAACAGGGATATGCGACAAGAGGAATAGTAATATCGAAGAACAATATAGTTTCATTGGATATTATAAGTCACAAGGAGTGGGTGCATTTGCGCCATAGAGAACGATGATTTTGAGGGATACCACCAATTGTGTCCAGTCATAGGCTTTTATCGTCCCGAGGACCGCAACTACGAATTTTGCACCTTCCTACGCGACTTTAACTGTTGTGGATTTCATTGACTGGCGAAACCGTATTTTGGTTTGACCACCACTACCACTGACTCTTTTCCAACCTGACACTATGTCAGCTAACATTGCTCACTGTCGAGGAAGGCGATGGCTAGGCCACACACGCGTAACACATGTCCTAACCATCTCAATCGATCTAGTTTCACAACGACCTCGTCGATTGATTTCCCCTCCCACTCACGTAGCACTCGACTGAAGCCTAACCCCAATATTGCTCACCCTATTATACCATTTCACAAGGGAGATAGAACGCAGACACCTATGATCAAAGACAGCTAGACGACCTTTTAATGTTTTCCACTTTCAATGGGAGCCACGCTCTACCGCTTCACTGCTCGTTTTTAAGCAAGGAGAGGGTCGATGTAGTCGAGTCCAGTCCTGTAGCCTCATCTTACATTTGACGGGAGTGAATCGCATACGGAATATTCGATGAGTGCTCACTGCTTAGTGTGTTCAGAAGACTCTGTTTTACTTTGTCAGCGTCTTCATCTAGAAGGATTGTATCATCTGTATATTCTAAGTCAACGAGATTATAACCTGGTCAATAACAAGTCAATCCCTGAGTGGCTGAAGTCGACCGATAGCTGCTACCTTGACGTGGTGGTCGGGCTTGCATATCGCAATGACCCAACAAGTTACACTGGCTGGAACTACCAGGAAGATTGTTAGGATAGCGATTAGACTGAAAGCAGTTGCCGCCGGCAGAGTAAGAGTTTTTTACACTATTCTGGAGGGTCTGTCGGCGAAGTCGTACTCCTGGGAACCAGGGCTGTAACAGCAGTAAGGTGTTTCGTCACTCAGATGACCAGAATGCCAGCCAGCTATGCTGTCTCTCCACTCTGGAGAGAGTGAGTGTGGTTAGAAAAGGTCGACGCCAAGAATTGTACATCCCCATTTACCTCACCTATGGTGGTCCGTAATCGGCCGTAAATCTACTAATACGGTACCAATCCAAGAAACCAGTTCATATAGGCCGTGTGTGACCGGCCGGCCTCAAGCAGTTGTTTCCTGGGCTGTGCGGTCACGCAACACTTACTCTGTCTCTTCCTGTTTCAGGCACCCGAAGAATTAAATAATATTTCTATAGTGACTAAATTTAACAACATCTACATCTACAACTGTCTTCACTGTGTCCACACTGAAGATCAGATGACCAACAGCGGAGGATACACAACAATGAACTCTGGAAAGGAATCAACCGATAACCAATCGACCAGGAAATATGCAGATGGAAATGTAGACGGCTTGTATATATTCTGAGGAGACGTTTGAGTGCCTCAGGCGTCAGGTCCTCGAGTGGAATACGAATGTGTAGTTGTAATTTAGGCGTGACTCCGAGGATAACATGGAGAAGATCGTGGGGTAGGGTGACTAAAGAGGACTTCAGGGAGTCGAATGTTAAGGGAGATGTGTTCTATATCCCACTGAGAATCTAGAGGAATTGTACTCATTTAATTAAATCTTTGAATGCAGATTCAATTCACTTGTATGCCTAAATTGTTTTTTTTGTTTTTTTTTGAGTAGGATTCAGATAGAAACTAAAAATTTCTACATTACGTAATTTGTAACCTAGAATTTACAATTATAACGACAAGTTTTCAAGAGTTGATTTGTTCGGATTAGATTTGTTTTTACGAGTTTGACCACGGATTGATATCAGTTAGAGAACCGTTGAAAACCATCTGAGGGGAGTACTGGAGAACTGTTTCATTCTAGTTCGGGAATCATCGGCAGCACCCGGCCGATAACTGCTACCTTGTCGTGGGGGTGGAGCTTGAATACCGTAATGACCCAACATGCTAAACTGACTGGGACTCTGTCCCTGCAGGTCCTACCATGTCAGGGAGGTTGTTTGGATAGCGGTTAAAGTAAAAGCAGCTACCATGGGATAGATGGGCTCCAGTATCCAATCGGATCAAATGGCGTATGTACCCATATGGGTCACCGGAAATCATGGGAATGCAGCTCCTGACGCTACTCCTCTGCCTTTCGGATTAGACTCCAAGCCAAAGGCTCGGAGGAGGTCCTTTAATAAAACCACCTGCTTCGGTCTGGGCGCCCGGGCAGTATCTCAGCCCTCACACAATGACTTGAACAAAGCAACAAACAATCAGCGAAACTTATCGCGTGCTATTACACGTGTTGCAGTTTCCTTCTTTCTTCTTCCCTTCCCGATGATAGTTAACGAATACTGTTTGAACTTGTTAAGTAGTATGACTGTTTTCCTTCCAGATGAAGTTCTCTATCCGTTCTGTACTTATATATATTTTTTTTTCTCTTCTTTCGTGTTTTTTCTTTTGATCTATGTTGTTTTATTATTATTGTGTGGCTCATCCTTCTTGGTGCCATATTGTACCAAGTTTTTATGCGTTTAAATAAATAAATACATCTGTCTGTCTGTCTGGATTCAACATAGAACTGACACCGAAGTGCACCAGTTCGAGTTGCCACGTTCCAAATAGCACACAGAATAGACAAGAAGATGAGTGAAGAGAATGAATAGAGTTTGACAAGTATAAGAGTGAAACAGAATGGGTAATGGTAGAAAGGAATATGAAAGATTACAGAGACTGAATACATCTGCGCCATTGACAACGACTTGGAGCCATGTCACCTATTGTCTCCAGCCATTGATTCCTAGAGTCAGTCCCGAGGGCCCCAACCCGGGAGTCTGCATCTCCCTCCCTACCTAACTCAGTTTAACTGTCAAGGATTTCATGGATTGATGAGGCCATGTTTTTGTTTGGCCACCACTTACTCTTTTCCAACCTGCACCTATATCAGCTAGTGATGCCCGTCGGGGGAGGTGGTGGTTAGACATGCGCAGCACGTGACCTAGCCATCTTAGTCTATGTAACTTTATAGCCTCGTCGATTGATTTTCCCTCTTTACCCAACACTCTACGCCTAACGTCAACATTACTTACCTTATTAAACCACCTAACGTGAGAAAGAGATCGCAGACATCTATGATCGAAAGCAGTCAACCTTTTCATGTCTTCAACTCGTATTGGCCATGTTTCAGAGCCATAGACAAGGACGGAGCGAACTGATGAGCAGTACACACGTCCCTTGGTTGATAGCCGGATGTCACGCCTACGCCAGAGATGGTGTAAGTCAGCGAAAGCAAATAAATACATCGGCAGCAGGCACACACCCTACCACCAGGGTTCGAACCCATGACCTTCTGGTTACAAGGCACGCTAGATCGTATACCGTTCAGCCACTGGGACCCGACACCTTAATGGCCAGTCCATGAATTCTAACTTCTACCAATTCATGATTTTAGCGTGACTGGCACCAACCAATGTAATCAGTGGGAAATCCATCCTCACTCCCGACTGGTTGGACCTCACAGGTCACAACTTCTCCCTAGAACTCCTGGAAGTCACTAGCCAGTATCAGATTAACTTTGAAGAGTTGGTTTATAAGGATTAGATTTCTTTTTTTGACGAGTTTGACCACGGATTGATGTCAATTAGAGAACCAGACCAGAATGAAACAGTTGTTCAGTACTCCAGCACTGGTTTTCAATGGTTCTCAAACTGATATCAATCCTCTGTAGTCAAACTCGTAAAAACTAATGACAATTCTTTGAAATATTCATTTTGATGCTAAGAAAATCAACCATATATATATATATATATATTATATATAATATATATATATATATGCGATTGTACAGCTTGAGAATGTTATCGCCTGAAAGAGAGCAAAATAAAAATAATCATGAAACTAATTATGATAACATAAATAAGAAAGAATATAAGGCACCTACAGTAGTTATACCATATAAGGAGGGGACATCTGAGACGAGCCCATATGTAGGATTCTGAATAAAGCAGGAGTTAGGCTGGTGGTATTCAAACCTACAAACTCACTCACTCAGAGACAAGCTCTATAGGCTAAAGCACCCTGTAGATTGATCCAATTAGGCAAAATAGTATAATTGACAAAATACCCTACAATGACTGTCAGTGAGGTCAACTACATAGGTCAAACTAGTAGGTTTGGGGTAGTCAGATTGTCGGAACATAAGAATTTAGCTAAGGCAAGAATGGTTGACCCCGTGAAGACAGATGAGTAAATTAGAAAAAAAGCTCTTCAGCATTTGCACTGCATGCATTAACACACAACCACAAAATTAGGTAGGAGAGAGTTAAAGTTTTAAGAAGTAATACAGGTAAGTGGATAGCGAGTGAGATTGATTACTGAATCCTGGTTCATCGAATAATCTACACCCAACACATGCAATAGGAATGACTTATCACTCATACCGGAAATATGGAGAATACTACTACCAATCAAATCAAGCGATGAAAAATAATGATGGAATTATATAAATGAAGTTAGAAAATTGTGTGAGTACCTTGATATGATTATGAACAACAATAAATTGTGCTCGAAACGTCATCCGTAAACATTCTCTGACAATCGTCTGTGTACCTTACTTCACAGGAGTAGGTGGACTGGTAAATGTACATTTAAGCGATCATTAGTTGTGGACTTATCTTTTACACAAATGTAGAAAAGCTCTCTGTTGTTGTTAGTAAAGGTCAAGTGGAGAGTTCTAACGACTGATTTACGAAGATGCCCACTGTCCCCATTTCTGTTGAATTTCATCATAGATGTATGTGTTAATGGACACAACCCTAGACTGACTTCACCGACTCACGGAATGATTTGCTACCAGGATATAGTAGTCTCGTTGACTTAGAATATGCAGATAATATAGTCCTCCTCCCTAGGTGAAGACGCTGACAAAATAGAACACAATCTTCTGAACGACTTGAGCACTCAGCAGTCATCGAATGTTTCACATGCGACTCGCTCCTGTGAAATGTAACATGATGAGGCTACAGGACTGGACATTGACTCAGTCGTAGCCCGAAGATAGGGAATGCAGAGGTCGGGGAAGCATGTTAACTAATTCACGTATTTGGCGAGCGCTGCATCGTCGGGTTTATCTCTGACGAAATCTCAGCACACATACAGAAGGCTCTTTAGGCATTTTCCAACCAACCTACTCCATCTCTGGTTTAGTAGACGTGATATCCGACTGACTGGCTGGCTGTTTACCAAAAGACGTGTGTACTGGTGAGCACTCACATCTCTCTGTCCTCCTTTATGAATGTGACTGAGACATGGCCATTGAAAGTAGAATATATGAAAAAGGTTAGCTAGGGGTTTTTGATCATTTCGTGTCTGTGTTCTATCTCCTGTGTTAGCTGGTGGTGAGTAATATTGGGGTTAAGATTCAGTCGAGTACTAGGTAAGAAGGAAAAATCAATCAACAAGGCTATGAAGCACAATCGGTTGAGAGAGATGGTTAGGATATGTGTTACGCATGAATAACCTAGCCTAGCCATCGATCGCCTTCCTCGACAACAGACAATGTTAGCTGACTGACATAGGATTGAGCAGGTTGCAAAAGAGTTGGCTAGTGATGGTGGTCAAACAAAAACATGGCTTCATCAGTCAATGAAACAAATCCACAACAGTTAGTTTAAGCCAACCTGGCAGCCACTTAGGGAGGTGTAGACTTCATGAGTGGTTGTGGTCCTCGACATGATAAGAACCAATGACGGTGGCTGAGGACAATCGGTGATATACCTCAAAATCACTGTCAATATCGCAGATGCATTCAGTCTATGTGACTTATAATTTCCAATAAAAGTTCATTATTCAAGTGTTGGCTTGCAGGGATTTGATTGGTTTACAGGATTTCATCATGAGCTGACATTAGTTAGAGAACCATTGGAATACCAACTGGGAGTACTGGACAGCTGTTTCCTCCGTCCTAGTTTGGGACTCTTCAGCAGTACGCACCCACACCATGGGGTTCGAACCCAGAACTTTCTGGTTACAAGGCGAGCTCATATACCATTAAGCCACTGGGACCCGATCCAATAGTCTTTGAATTCTAACTTCTGCCAATTCACGCATGACATAGCGCGACCGCTAGCCAATGTCTTCGGCGAGTATTTGTCCCCACACCCGACCCGCTGTACCCTACTGGTCACGACTTCCCACTGAAAATCCCTACAAACCATCACTTGAATACCAATGAGATGCTCACTGGTGACTGGCCCTATTCAGGTAGGTAGTTACCTGGGTTCCAGTGGGAAGTCGTGACCAGTAGGGTGCAGCCGGTCGGGTGTGAGGACAAATACTCGCCGAAGACATTGGCTAGCGGTTGCGCTATGTTGTGAATTGGCAGAAGTTAGAATTCAAGGACCATTGGATCGGGTCCCAGTGGCTTAATGGTATATGAGCTCGCCTTGTAACCAGAAAGTCCTGGGTTCGAACCCCATGGTGTGGGTGCGTACTGCTGAAGAGTCCCAAATTAGTTGGACGAAACAGCTGTCCAGTACTCCCAGTTGGTATTCCAATTGTTCTCTAACTAATGTCAGCTCATGATGAAATCCCAAAAGTCCATTAATTTTTAATATTACTACTCTTTTCGCCTCATATTCCTGTTCATTTTCTCTCTCTTTATTTTGAATCTCTCTGCTTTGAAAACCAATACACGGGAATGAATCAAGGGTTCATTACAAGTGACACTGTCTACAAAATGATGTTCCAGTGAGAGGTCCTGACCAGGAGGGTTCAAAAAGTTAGGCTTGAGGACGCATACTTGTCGATAACATTGACTGGTGTCCGGGCTGTATACTGCCAATTGGCGGAATTTAGAATTCTTAGGCTGTTAAAATCTGTCCCAGTGGCCGGGTGGTCAACGAACTTGAGTTGTGCATTTGGTCCTTGATGATACAGCGTGTACAGAGTCGTGAGGGGTTTGAAACTAGGACAAAACGACTTTCTTGTTTTCCATGTCTTTCAGTGGTTCTCTGCACTGAAGTCATTTCGCGTTGAAAGTTGAAATATGTATGTTCAGTTATTGACATGGACTGGTGACATCATAATAATCAATATACAAATGTAGGCTACTTGTTTCTTAATAAGTAGTATGAATTAGTGCAAAGAAAACATCACAAAAAGCAGTGGATGAATCTGCGCCAGCCATTGAGAACCACTATTCTGAGCCATTTCACCAGTTGTCTCCAGCCACCGTCATTGGTCCTTACCATGTCGAGGACGACAACCACTCAGGAAGTCTATACCTCTCTCTCTCTACGTGGCTGCCAGGCTGGCTTAAACTAACCGTTGTAGATTGCTGGAGCCGTGTTTTCATTTGACTACCACTAGCCAAGTATTCTCCAACCTGATCGATCCTATGTCAGTCAGCTAACATTGCTCGTTATCGAGGAAGGCGATCGATGGCTAGGCTAGACGAGTCATGTATAACACATACTAACTGTCTGTCAATCGATGTAACTTCACAACCTCGTCGATTGATTTCCCCTCCTCCTAACCTAACCTTCGACCGATGTCTAACCTGAATATTGCTCACCTTATTAAACCAACACCTAATATGGGAGATAGAACGCAGGTAGACACCTATGATCAAAGACAGCTAGCTAGCTAGATGGTCTTTTCATATCTTCCACTTTCAATTGTCATGTTTCACAGAAATAAAGGAGGACGGAGAACACCCTTCGGTCGATAGCCAGCCGGCTGGATGTCACGTCTACGCCAGAGATGGAATAATTTGCCAGACAAATGCCAGTCGAGATTTCGTCAGTGATCAGCCGGTTGGCGTTGGCTGGCTGATGCAACTTCCCAAATAAGTGAAGTGGTCAACGCGATCCACCAACCATTGAGTTCCCTATATTTAAGCTCGGAGCGGGTCGATGTAGTGCAGTCCAGTCCTGTGGCTTCATCATCTTACATTTAATGGGAGCAAATCGCATGCGAAACACTGGGAGATTGCTCACTGCTCAAAGTGTTCAGAAGACTGTGTTCTATTTTGTTAGCGTCTTCACCTAGGAGGAAGGACTATATCATCTGTGTGTGTGTTCTCTGATAACAACACATATCATTATTTTCTTTGTTACGCTACTCACTTCTTACTTTCTGATACGGATAAATATGGTTTCCATCTCTCGTCGTTGTGTTTTCCGGCTGGAAAAATCAGGTAGCTAATGCATATTGTTGTTGGCGTGGTAAAGCAGTATTCGTGGTCACCGTGTGTCTGTGTCCAGCATTGGTGTTGCAATCCTATGGTAATTCAATCTCAACATCATAATGAAATCACTTTATTAATAATAATAATAATTGTCAGTTGGTAAAGAACTGTATTCGATGTCTTGGCAATTTTTATTTAAATAAATAAAGGCGCTAAGTTTTCAACTATAATTTCATTTGTTCCTGTAACTGCTTATTGGTGTGGTGATGTGATACAGACAATGAATGTGTATTCCAACGGAATATTATTCTCACAGTTCAATACTGCATTAGCAACAGAATACTATGGATATTTATTTAAACATTCTATTTCATGTCATTTAATGTAAACCCAAATTAACGTGCTCAGTGATGACTGGTTAAAGAATATAAAAATTTATATATGTAAACGTACTGCTCATCAGTCCGCTCCGTCCTCCTTTATGGTTGTGAGACCTGGCCACTGAGAGTGGAAGACATGAAAACACTGACTAGCTGTCTTTGATCATAGGTGCCTGCGCTCTATTTCCCGTGTAAAGTGGCATAATAAGGTGAGAAACATTGAGGTTAGGCGTCGAGTGCTAGGTAAACAGGGGAAATCAATCGACGAAGTCGTGAAGTTACAAAGACTGAGATAGTTAGGACATGTGTTACGTATGTCTAGTCATCGCCTCCCTCGACGAGCAATGTTAGCGGATATAGGGTCAGGCTGGAAAAAAGCTAGCGGCGGTCAAACAAAAACTTGGAACCAGTCAATGAAATCCACAACAGTTAGCCTAAGCCATCGCGTAGGGAGGTGTAGTCTTCCAGGCTGGGGTCCTCGGGATGGTAAGAATCTATGGTTGGAAACAATTGGTGACATGGCTCAAAATCTTTCTCAGTGGCGCAGATGCATCCACTCCTTGTGACTTATGATCTCCAATGAAACTACTTTGTTCTTCGTTATTACTTCTCCTTTGTCTCACACCTCTTCTCACTGTTTCTATTATGCTTTTCTTGTACTTTCTTCTCTTGCTTTGTGTGCTACAAGGAGGGAGTGTGTCGACTTGAACTTCCGCACATTTGTGCAAAGTTCTATGTCGAAAACAGACAGACAGACAGATATATGTAAACGTATATGTATATATGTTTGGTCAATTGAAAATATACATTTGCTTCTATGTCTTGCCTTCCGCTCTTACAATTCAACCACACACTTTCGTCGACTTTCACTAATCAAATTATCTGTTTTATTCTAACTGATTAAAAAAAATGCCCATTACAATTTTTCGATGGTTTCTGAACAAAAAAAAATATTCTTTTCGATAACCTGCTCTTCGTCATCAGGCTCTACAGTTATATGCTTCCATAATAGTGAATGAGTGAATTAGTGTTATTAGTAACAACATTAATGTTGTTTAAATAACATCGAATCAATAATAATAGTATTATCAATGGATCGCACTTCCATAGCATCAACATAATAATACACTGAATACCAGATAGGCAAATTAGGAAAAATAATAATACAAATCCATGAATTTATAGTTTCCGCTGTAGTTCGGTCAGGGCAGGTAGTAGTGGCTGGCTTGATCTGTTCCTTCTGCACACACACACACACTCCGAGCACCAGTTGTCTCAGGTGGATTGCGACAGTATCCTCTGATGTTTGGAGTATGCGGTACCTCAATGTTTTTGGCAATTTATTTGGTACCCCATAGATGATGGAGAAGTATTCTTCAGTTCTAGCTTTTCGGTCGATCGCTTTCCACCAGGTGGTCTAATATCGAGCTGTTGATGCTTCTCTCACCACACTTTTATTTAACCACACTAGTAGAGAACTCTATTTGTCAAGGAATCCAAAAACCAATCAGAAGCCTGCGTTGTCTACCTAAACAACCAATCAGATGACTGCGCTTGTCTAATAATGTAGTTGAAAGATGTATAAATACGTGTTGATTTTCATAATAAACGATCTGTTGCTGGCCCTTGTCTTCTGTGTTACATTTGTGTCGCTGCTACGACAAATGAAGCCTATCCTGCGTTTTGATGGAGACATATGGATTTCGGGAGGACTTCAAGGCTTCTGCGCAGTTGAGTGGCGTCAAGATCTGTCAGCGATGAGCTGCTACTTGACGCTGCTGGGAGGTGGGGAAAGCAGCATATGAAAGTGTGGCCGAAGTATGGACGAATGTTCGACAGGGTCAGGCAACAGTTTCCAAAGTGGGAAGACATTGGTCACTTCGAGATGGGTTACGCAGACCAGTCGCAATGGCGAATGAGGGCGCGTGAACGTCAGCGAGCTCAGAATGGATACAGCGAGACAAGCAACGATGACCCTGCACCAAGTAGATCAAGCCGACTTCAGTCGCACGTATTAGATGTTCCTGAGTGAGCACGAAAAATCAAGTTCCTAGAGCAACGACCAATATAACTCTCTCCATAACAAGTGCAGTTGAATTGGTAGGTACAATCAGAAGTGGCTAGTCTAGTCTAAGTACTTCATCTTTCATTTGTGGAATCATCATCGGTCGTAGAGAATATAAAACTTGTACTTTGCCAACATTAAGAGTTCTTAGAAATGATTTTCTTAAATTCTTCATAATTATTACTTGAAATCATTTTTTTACGAGCGCGCGGTGAGTTTCAATGATAGTTTCTTGTTTTATTTCATTTTGGTTGTGTGAGGGCTGAGATACTGCCCGGGCACCCAAACCGAAGTAGGGGATTTTCTTAAAGGATCATCCCCCAAGCCTTTGACTTGGAGTCTAATCCGAAAGGCAGTGGAGCAACGTCAGGAGCTGCATTCCCATGGTTCCCGGTCTGTCTGTCTGTTTTCGACATAGAACTTTGCACATATGTGCGGCAGTTCAAGTCACCACACTCCACATAGCACACAAAGCAAGAGAAGAAAGTAGAAATGCATAATAGAGACAGTAAGCAGAGGTGTGAGACAAAGAAATAGAAATAGAAGCCAGTCAATAAGACAAGATACTTTGACCAATTGTTCAGCAGATATATCTTCACTAGTACAGAGATTTGTCAGACATAACAATATACCATATCAGCTACCACGAATTAACATCTATGTATATGCATGTGTTAAACTGCAAGCAACACTTATTGTAGATGCATATTATATTACCTAAACAAATGAATGCTGGAGACTGGGGAAGTGTTGAACTCATGACCACTTCCACACCTTACTAATAATTCAAAAGTACCTACCAGCGTCCAACGAATGCCATATTTTTTAACCTGGAAGCGGAATTCGATAACGTCAACCAAGAGGTATTATAGTGATGTTCGGCAGTGAAGGAAATGCCAAGAAAATTCATCGCACTGATCAAGGCATTCTACTCGAACATGGTTGCCGGTGACCCACATAGGTTTATACGTCATTTGATCCCATTGGATTCTGGAGACCATGTACCCCATGGTAACTGCTTTTAGTTTAACCGCTATCCAAACAACCTTCCTGACATGGTAGGACCTGCAGGGACATGAGTCCCAGCCAGTTTAGCTTCAGCCACCTCTGGCACCGTCGGAACGTTAGCTAGGTTGTCATATGTCGGGTATACAATGCTTCGATGCGGACTGTCTTGCTCTACGCCTGTGAAACCTGGCCTCTCCAAGCTGCGGATGTGCGGCGACTCTGCGTGTTTGATCATCGTTGTCTCCGCAGGATCGCTTGCGTTCGATGGCATCATCGCGTGAGTAATTCTGAGGTTCGGCGGCCGGCGTGTGTTTGAACACAGCGGAGATCACCATTCATTGAGTGTCGTCATCTGGAAACACCGGCTCCAGTGGCTTGGACATGTGCTACGAATGTCACCCCAGAGGCTTCCATACAGGTCTCTGTTCGCTAGTCAGCCCTGGGACGGGATGAAAAAGGCGGAGGGTTGGTCAGTCCATGACGTGGCGTCGTGAGGTGAAGGATGTTTGTGCTAGATTAGCATCGGTTGGTGCGTCACGACTCCCTGGTTGGGGTCCGTGAGATAGCTCGAAACGTTATCGGATATGGCCAAGAATCGTAATCAATGGTGAGCGTGTTGCAGTTTCCTTCTTTCTTCCCTTCTCGATGATAGTTAACGAATTCTGTTTGAACTTGTCAAGCATGAATGTTTTCCTTCCAGATGAAGTTCTTTATTCGTTCTCTACTTATATTTTTTACTTTTGATCTATGTTGCTTTATTATTATTGTGTGGCTCATCTTTCTTGGTGCCATATTGTACCAAGTTTTTCTGCGTTTAAATAAATAAATAAAAATAAACTTCATAATTATTCCACTAGGTGTATCGCCCTTGAATTGAAGTCGTATGTATAAAGGTATCTTGTTCACAGATAGTGAATAGTCCTTTTTAACTTTCTTTGTCATATGTTTACTGATGAATTTGTCTGGATAGCTATTTTCAATTAATCAATTTATCATATACAATCAACCCTAAGTTCATCTTCAATTACCTCTTCTAAGCATATAGCTTTAACCCTGTGGCTGACGGGTATTTACTAAATTTCTTTTGTACCGGAGAGGAACGAAGCTATGGAAATGTCTATATTGTCCTGTACATATTATTTTGTTATAGCTTGATTCCACACCGTGTTTTGATACAAGTGTGGAATTTATAGCGTGTGATATCGGCAACCAAAATTTAGCAGGCCGACCACTGATATAAAGTGTGCGTCTGCCGGGAATCGAACCCCGGACCATGTGCATAGTCGGCGAAATTCCTAACCGCCGTTGCACCGAAGCTATTAATATTCTGCTATTCTTTTGTTACATTTCAGGATATATTTCCAAATATAACTAACGTACAATATATTAATAATAATAAATAATGTCAAAACAATTACCAAGAACCATTTCAGCATGGCAATTAATGAATTTTCTTCGACCTGGTTCATCATCATCGTCAACAACAACAACACCAACCCCAGACATCACGTCAGAGTTACATTTAACCAAAACTAGACGGATGCCGAGTATCATACGTCCAGATCAAATTCTTATTAAAGTGAAAGCAGCATCATTAAATCCTGTCGATTCGCTACTCATCTATGGTTATGGTTCATCAAGTTTCAATCTCCTACGACGTTTCACATCACCTTGTGGATGTTTCGGCGTACCAAATATCGAAAATACTATGACATCTGAAAATAACTCCGGTTTTCCTTTTACACCTGGTCGTGATTTCGCTGGTGAAATAGTTGACATAGGTCCTGAGGTCAAATCATCAAACCGCACAAATAATATCAAAATTAGCATTGGTACAAATGTAGCCGGTGCTACATGGCCTTTTTTAAGTTCTACTGGGTCTGGTGCTTTAGCTGAATATATTATCTGTCCAGCTGAATATGTTGCTCCTCTACCCAAGAATGTATCTTATCTGCATGCAGCTGCATTAGGCTATGCAGGACTGACTGCATGGTCAGCTTTAGTCGATACTGGTGGAATACGACCTGTTCGGCAAAGAATGTCTCAAACAACACGAACACCATCACAATTATTATCAAATAATTTAATTTTAATCACTGGTGCAACTGGTGGCGTGGGATTTATTGCAGCTCAATTAGCTAAATTATGGGGTTGGCGAGTGCATGTGACTTGTCCAGGTGATGATAAAGCTTTGGCCTTGATGAAGTCTTTAGAAGTTGAAGAAGTAGGTACATTTTCTTGTTTTTTTGGTTTGTTCAATGCTGTCAAGCAAATTATCTCTATATTTTCAACTGGTGGATGATGACTACCTATGGAATCCAGGATAAAGCGCATTTCGTTCTATTTGGGACTGGCTCGTCAGCTGGATGTATCTGCATTCCCGAGTCAGTGAGTGATGATGTTCCCCATCGAGGCTCGAAGCAAGTGTCTGTAGTTTCCAATTCCAAAGTGGGTTATCCACTAGACCACTTGGGCCATGACAGCCATCTTGGCTCTTGTGCAACGGGCCATATTAATTATTTAGTTGAATTTTAGATTTTTCCCTCCATTGATTCATTGGACCTAAGTGCTAGGTCTCAGGTTGACATGTCTGTCGGTTTCTTGTGCAGATGCTTCGACATGTCAACCTGAGACCAAGCTCTTCAGTCCAATGAATCAATGGAGGGAAAAATCTAAAATTCAATTATATATCTCTTTATTTATTGTAAATCATAACACCTCTTTACATTAGAACAAGACAAATAAGCGAACAATATTGTTGTTTTCAATTAGATCTTCTTCAGGCTTTACTTTAATTTACATAGATTTATATCAGGTGATGGTTTGTAGGGATTTGATTGGTTTACAGGATTTCATCATGAGCTGACATTAGTTAGAGAACCATTGGAATACCAACTGGGAGTACTGGACAGCTGTTTCGTCCTAGTTTGGGACTCTTCAGCAGTACGAACCCACACCATGGGGTTCGAACCCAGGACCTTCCGGTTACAAGGCGAGCTCATATACCATTAAGCCACTGGGACCTGACCCAATGGCTCATGAATTCTAACTTCTGCCAATTCACGACATAGCGCGACCGCTAGCCAATGTCTTCGGCGAGTATTTGTCCTCACACCCGACCGGCTGCACCCTACTGGTCACGACTTCCCAGTGGAAATCCCTACAAACCAACACTTGAATAGCAAAGAGATGCTCACTGGTGACTGGCCCTATTCAGGTAGGTAGGTAGTTACCTGGGTTCCAGTGGGAAGTCGTGACCAGTAGGGTACAGCGGGTTGGGTGTGAGGACAAATACTCGCCGAAGACATTGGCTAGCGGTTGCGCTATGTCGTGAATTGGCAGAAGTTAGAATTCAAGGACCATTGGATCGGGTCCCAGTGGCTTAATAGATTTATGTATAAAAAAATTTTAACCAATGACGGTGATTTTGTGGATCAAATAATAACAATAATATGGTAAGTGTTTTGAACGTAATTAATAACGATGATTATAATGATAACAAAATATTGATAATAAGGTTTATGCAGGGGGGATGAGAAGAATAACAAAGGTAGTATATGTATATATGTGTATATGTAGACAATTCAATAAATAAATTGGGTCAAATCTTAAAAGTTACGTAATACTAAAGGTGAAGTGGACAGATAATCAGAGTTTAAGTAATAAATATCATAAAAGTAAGAAGAAGATGGAAAACAAGAAAGGGTGGGAGGGTTTTGAATAGAATTCACCTAGGTCAAGCAAGGCAGAGACAAAGGTAGAACAAACTTCTTTTGCTGTATGCAAAGACTAGGATTGTTATCTCGAATTCCCATAGCTTCAGCTATGTGTAAAAGACGGATTCGAATTCCGTTCGAAAGGCTCGATGAAGTGCTATAGATAACTTTGAAGCCACTATTTTTGTCCACTTGGTTACCACTATCAATCAAATGAGCCAAAATAGAACTTCGTATAGATTTTATTTGACCTTTTCTGAACCATGAAGGAAGATGCTCATTAATGCGTTTGTTAAGCTGTCTAGTTGTTTGCCCTATATAGCCAGCTTTCTCCACAGGAGCAACTAAATTTATAGATACACATAGAAGTTACACAGGTAGCTAAGCAGTTTGTCTTTCACTTGAGCAATCATAATTGGTCGGCAGCTGGAAATTGACAAACAAAAGGTGGAGGCAGTATAAGTCCCTTTTTGTCGCTCTCGATATAAATTTATGTAAATTAAAGTCTGAAGAAGATCTAATTGAAAACAACAATATTGTTCGCTTATATGTCTTGTTGTAATTTTCAAAATGGGAATATTTAAAGACCTCTTTACATATCTGGCAAGGAAGCCAGCACGGTTTCAACCACAGGAATTCAGAACACGGATGAAGATGTCAAAATCATCCAGGATTGGAAAGGCTACACACATCTTCCTCAATCGGAATTCAGTTTGTAAATGTGTGGCACTCAACACACATACAACAAGATTCGTATTTAAAACAAGCAACAACAAAAGGTGTTGATAATGCAGGATTTAATGATGGATTCATCAAATTTCGATAGAACTCCTCGTCAGCTGAATACTCTACATACGGGGGAGGAATATATATACTATTCGAAATATATTGGGAGATATAAGACTGATAAGTGAGCGAATATACTACATTGAATTAGTCGAGCGGAAAGACAGGTGCGAATGTTCAGATCACGTCTTGTTGAAATAGAGATAAGGGGAGGGGAGTATGAGAAATTCCAATTAAGATAAAATGCACTAGTATGATTTGTCTAATCGTTTCTTTGGTGCAGACTGAATGCTGTCAGTCAGGTTTACAATGTGGTCACCATTCCCCTAGGTAGCTCGCCATCACGGTGCATATTGATTTGATGATATTAGATGGTTGGAGGCAATCGGCCACAGGAAGCTTTGGACTTAGGTTTTGTGGTAGTCGGCATTGACCAGTCGGCAAGGCGGGCGTATCTGCAACCTCTAAGGAATTCATATCCCTTCTGAGATTGGAAAACACATCACCCAGTTCCGCCTGCAGTCACAGACGTTACCATGTGCATCATGATGGCGAGCTACCCGGAATGGTGGCCACATAGCAAACCTGACTGACAGAATTCAGTCTGCACCAAAGAAAGGATTAGACACATCACATCACTAGTTGCTGACTAGTGTTCAATCAAAGTATTCACTAGAGTCCTACAGAGGGGGTCAATCGCAAGCCCGAATAGCTCAGTAGTAACGTCTTTGGCTGGACTGCGGTGGCACTGGGTGACGCGGGTTCGAATTTTGGAAGGCTCAAAAGTTCCTCCAAAGCGGTTGCTGATGCGCCCGCCTTGCTGACTGGTGAGTGCCAACTAGCACGAAACCTAGGTGGTCTAAGGCTTCCCGTGGCCAGTTGCTTCCAATCATCTAATAACTGCATACAGCTTGAAAATTTCTACAGCTGAGTACCCATCAGTCGAAAAAGAAACCTAATTAGATCTCTTGCCACTCGCGTCCGACGCATTTGCAGCTCTGAAACCTTGGAAGAACAACTACACTTACTTAAAGAAATCTTCATACAAAACGGTTATCCATCAAGATTCATAGACAAAAGCATCAAACAGAAAATCCAAAAGGTAGAGACGCTATCCAAACCAAAAGAGATACTTTATATGAGCCTCGACTTCAAAGGTGACCTACTCAGTGATGCCCTTAGAAGGAGAATTTCCACTTCTTTAAGAAGAACTTTCTTTACGGTAGCATTGAGAGTAGTGTTCCCCAGTCGCCCACTGATTTGCAGAAGCCCAAAGGACAAGATCTCTGACCACTTCTATATGTATATATCAGTTCACCTGTTGCTTTGGGGCCAGGTACGTCGGTCGTTCAACGCGCATCCTGTCAAATGGTGACAAAGAACACTATTCAGTGTGGCTGCAGAAAGGAAGTAGTGGCCGTATATAAGGAGTGCAATAATCGAACATCTCGTCAACACTGATCATTCCATATCTCAACAAACGCCTCCTGCTTCAAAGTAATCTACAAAGTGAAGAACAACCTGCCAAACACAAAAATACGTTTCTTTCTTCTTTGCAACGCAGAAGCCGAAGGCATTCAGTTGGAAGAACCAGAACTATGCACACAAAAGAAAATTATTCAACCACTTCTACTCTCATGGTAACAACTCCGCTGATTTGATTTAACTTTTTTTGTATGCTTATTTTTCTAACCACTTAAAACGTGTTTTATTTGGTTTCTATGTACAACATGAGCACAACTCTTTCATCAAACTATTCACGTTATTACGTAACTCTTCTTTAACAATGATTTATGACAACTAATCACTTTTGTTACTATCCTCTTATATCAACATCCAATTCACCTGAGCCTACTAATTGTATTTTCGTTTGACAAATTTAATGTACGCACACACATACACGAAACAAACATATACAATATTTGCGATTGTATAGCTGTGAAAATGAATTCTTCGCCGAAAAGAGACTCTTCGCTGAACTACTAGTCTTTTGTCTATTAATATGCGAATGGGTATTTTTCATAAATGAAAGTTAAGTCGTTGAAAAACAAAATACACTTCTTGGTTGAACGAAGCCTGTGTTTTTCCTTACGTGTTAACTGACCAATAGATTTTATATTAATGAAAACAAAACACATAGTGTTCAGTGAAGAGTCTCTTTCCGGTAGCGAATTCATTTTCTCAGCTGTACAATCGCATATATACATACGGGTTATTTTGTATGTATGGTGTACATTAAGCTTGTCAAACGAAAATACAATTGGCTATTTGGTTATTTTAACTAAACAGGTGAAGATTGGTAATACAAGTCAAGAAAATTAGATGTTAATGAAATTAGGGTAGTGTAACAAAGGTAATGAGTTGTCACAAACAGTTGTTAAAAAAGAAGTTATGTAATAATAATATGAATAGTTTAATGAGTGAGTTTTACTCAGGATGCTCATATGGAAAAAAGTAGATAATACGAAATTACGTAAGAGTTCTAACTGAATACAAGAATTATAAGCGATTAAAGAACAGGCAAAAAAACAAAATTAAGTCATCAAAATAAAAAAAAACTATTCATATGATTACATAACTTCTTTTAACAACTGTTTGTGACAACTCATCACCTTTGTTACTACCCTAGTTTCATTAACACCTAATTTTCTTGACTTGTATTACCAATCTTCACCTGTTTAGTTAAAATAACCTTAACCAATTGTAATTTTCAAGTATTGGTTTTGTAGGGATTTTGTTTGATTGTATGGAGAGTTTCACCATGAGCTGAAATCAGTTAAAGAACCACTGGAAAACCTGGGAGTACTGGACAGTTGTTTCGTCCCAGTTTGGCACTCTTCATCAGTACGCACCCACCGTGTTTCGAACCCAGAACCTTGTGGTTACAAGGCGAGCTCGTAGACCATTGAGCCACCAGTAGGGTACAGCAGGTCGACGATGAGGCAGTAACTCATCGAAGAAGATATTGTGAAGTGTTTGCGCTATGCCGTGAACTGGCAGAAGTTAGAATTCATGGGCCATTGGATCAGGTCCCAGTGGCTTAATGGTCTACGAGCTAGCTCACCTCGTAACCAGAAAGTCCTGGGTTCGAACCCCATGGTGTGGGTGCGTACTGCTGAAGAGTCCCAAACTAGGACGAAACAGCTGTCTGGCAGTACTCCAGTGCTGGTTTTCCAGTGGTTCTCTAACTGATGTCAGCTCATGGTGAAATCCTCCATACAACTGTAATTTTGTTTGACAAACTTAATGTACACATACATACAAAATAACCCGATTGTACAGCTAAGAAAATGAATTCGCCGAAAAGAGACTTTTCGCTGATTTACGTGTTTTGTTCTCATTAATGCCTGGATGGGGATTTTATATCACGCTGATTTGTTATTCGTCTTAATGTGTGTCTCTAATCACCTTTGTTTCTTTCTTTCTTCTTTTCATTTTAGGTATTTCCTTATCCAACCAAAATTCCTAACACATTAAAATATGATTTAATTCTTGATTGTATTCGACCAGAGTACATCAATACAGCAACACCATTCTCCCCCTCGTCTTCTTCGCCTTCGTCCTCCGCGTCGTCCACCTCATCTTCATCATCGACCAATAAACAATCCTCCAATACTTTACTCAATAATATTCTCCCTTATATACCACCTACTCTATCCTACCTAAATACATCTTCAAATCAATCACGTTATATAATGCTTAATCCATCCTTATTACACTTAACTGATTATTGGGGACCATTTCTTGGCACAGGATTAGCATTTACCCAGTTGATAAGTACAAAGCTAGCGGCGACATTCTCTGTCAAAGCCGGTGATAGTATTACTTCACTGAATAATTGTAATATAATACGTTGGGCATTTTTTAAACCAAATCGTAAAGCTTTACAAGCCATGCTAACACTGTTATCTAACGGAGAATTAATTATCCCAATAGATACAGTGTATAATTTCATGGATGTACCAAAAGCATTCAATCGATTGTATGCAAAAGGTGTACGCGGGAAACTTGTCATTGAAATGAACAAATAATAATAATGATAATAATAATAATAATAGTTTAATATTTTTCTTTCCTATCTGTGTTGTTGCTTGCGTTTGCCTTTCGATTCCCTTTTTTCTTTTTCAATTTTTTCGTCTTTTTTATTAGATGCATTATGTTTAATATTTAAAATTTTATTGTTGAGTAACTTTTAGAAAATCAATTACAGGCGGATTTCAGTGTTTAGGGCTGACGGTATAGACGTTCGCGAATTGTAGGAGCAGTGGGCTGACTTGGAGCGGAGTGAAAAAGTTGGCGGAAAACAGAAGGCAATGGAGACGTGCAGCTAAAGCCCTATGTTCCTCTAGGAATTAAAGGATATAATAATAATAATAATATTAACGCAAGATCTTATACCAACAACTTCTATATTAATATCAGTAAAAGTTTTAGGCATTGTGGATTAGATCAAATAAAGTATAATTATATTTTAATAGTTTACACACAATGGTAAGTTTTGTTATTGGTAATTTTGCTCGAAATATTACCAATAACAAAACCTATCATTGTGTGTAAACTATTGAAATATAATTATACTTTATTTAACTTCTGTATTATTTGTTTCTCGTGTACCCAAAGGAAAAGCAAAACACCACAATTCATTGTCCAAATTACGAGATATATTTCGGAACCAAATAGCGGACTGAAGTGTTGGGCAAAGAGGGAAAATCAATCGACGATGCTATAAAGTTACATAGATTGAGATGGCTAGGTCACGTGCTGCGCATGCCTAACCATCGCCTCCCTCGACGGGCATTACTAGCTGATATAGGTGCGTGCAGGTTTGAAAAGAGTAAGTGGTGGCCAAACAAAAACATGGCGTCAATCCATGAAATCCTTGACAGTTAAACTGAGTCAGGTAGGGAGGGAGATGAAGACTTCCGGGTTGGGGCCCTCGGGACTCTAGGAATCAATGGCTGGAGACAATCGGTGACATGGCTCAAAATCGTTGTCAATGGCCAGCGCACATGTATTCAGTCTCTGTAATCTTTCATATTCCTTTCTACCATTACCCATTCTGTTTCACTCTTATACTTGTCCGACTGTATTGATTCTCTTCACTCATCCTCTTGTCTACCTCTGTGTGCTTTTTGGAAGGTGGCAACTCGAACTGGTGCACTTCGGTGTCAAGTTCTATGTTGAATCCAGACAGACAGCGGACTGAAGCGGAAGCTAAGCTGGCTTGTTATCGTGCACGAAAGTGACACGACGGAGTACCAAACGGTGGGGATACTTGACCGGAAGCCTTCAGCTAAACAAGTCGACTTAAAAACTCTAAGGGTCAGCATCCAATGTTGTTCACTGATGATTCCTATGGTCACGATGTAATTCTTCCCTTAGACATAATCTATTCCTATGGTCAATAATTTCGGGGAATTATTTACCGCTACAAGTGCAAAAAGACTCTTTTCAACAACGAATTTGTTATCATGCTGTACAATCGTATACCTATATACCTTTTTCTTAAGAAATTATATCCGGTGAGGAATAGAATCATAGGTAGGTATACATAAAATAATAATAATAATAGCCGTATGAAATTCAACTAAAATTAAAATATTTGTGATTATAATCATAGTTAAATGTCAAGTGGTAAAACAATTAATGTCATATGTAGAATAATTCATAAGGTGTATAGAACTTGGAAGGGGTGCGAAAATATGGCAGGGTGTAAGAACACTATCCTGCATGCGGGTTACAAAGAGGTGGAAGTGGAGCAATAAGAAGAGTGATCATTGAACATCTCGTTGATAGTGATCTGTATAACTTTCGCCTTTAAAGAAGCCATTTACACGACGAAATGTTAATGTAGGTGTAAAACCAGGGCATTGACGTGGTAAGTAATTCCATATTAATTTGTTTATTAGATGTATCACACAGTGAAGAAACAGTATTATTGTTTACTGGATGACGTTTCGAACAAAATTTATTGTTCATAATCATATTTTCAATTATAATCACACGACTTCGAAACTTGAGACTTAGTTTTTTCCTTATTCGTCGTCTTAGGGTTAGTGGAATTCTCCGGATGTCAGGGTGGGTGGGTGGACAGGTGTTGATCCATTCCTATTACACGTATTTGCAATTGATTCGATAGACAAAGATTCTGTTATCACACTAGTGTTTACGGGAAACCCACACATTCAAACAGATATTTGGATTTCCGATCATCCCATCCTATGTCAGTAAAAATAGGATTGATGAAATGTTTAAGTGATGGAGCACAAAAACTAAGTAGTACCAAGGAAAATCCAAGACAAGAAGTGATACACATAAAAAAAGCCTTGAAACTAAATAATTACCCGGATAAGCTAGTCAGGAAATATGTAAGTAAATGTAAAAATAAATAATGATAACAGAGATAGTGATAATAATAATAATAATGATAACAATAATAATGGTAATAATAATAGTGATAATAATAATATTAATGACGACACCAACAATAAGGAATCTAAATCATCAGTAGTAATTCCATACAAGGAAGGAACCTCGGAGGCCTTACGCAGAATTCTCAACAAGGCAGGAATAAAAGTAGCATGCAAACCCACAAACTCAATTAGAAACAAGCTCTATCGGTTAAAGGATCCTGTAGAGCCATTAAAACAAAACAATTTAGTTTATCTACTACCCTGCTGGAATGATTGTCAGGTCAAATACATAGGTCAAAGTAGCAGAACGCTGTCGGTCAGTTAGTCAGACAAGCGGAACATAATAACCTAGCAGCAAAATCTAGATTAGTTGACCTGAATAAGATAAGAAACCTGGAGAATAGTTAGTTCAGCTATAGCACCCACTACATGCAATTACACACAACTAACTATACAATAGGATGATGCGATTGGATAAGATGACAGTTCTATAATCTAATCTAATATAACAGGGTGGAGGGAGAGATTGATAATGGAAGCTTTATTCATCGAATCAACTGAAGAGAGTACGCGTACTAGGAATGATTCAACACCTGTCCACCCTGACATCCGGAGAATTCTACTACCCCAACAGCGACAAATAGGAGAGGACAAAGAAAACTATAAAACTCAACTTTCGAAGTCGTGTGATTATAATTGAAAATATGATTATGAACAATAAATTTTTGTTCGAAACTTTGTCAAGTAAATAATACTGTTTCTTCACTTTGTGATACATCTAATAAACAAATTAATGTGGAAGGCGAAAAGTAATTCTCACAAATCACCCACCTGTATTCCTGAAGCCATATTTGGCCATAGAAACAGAAAAAAAGCAGATCTCTGTCTACAGCGAAAGTTTGTTCAAATACTCCAGCTCACATGGTCTTAGGCCTTTTTATGCTAAAGTAAGATGATCCCCATCTCATATTTCCGCTCTACCAATTTTTCGTTTTGTTTATTCAATTTTTTACTTATCCTTTATTACGTCAATTGTTACTACGATTACTATTCTCACTTTGAACTGTCCCCAATATTATTTCACTGATCCCACGTATCATTCTAATTGAATTTTGTTTTGCAACGTTAAATACCATGTTATCAAATTTCACACAATGTTTTTATTTTTATTCTATTTGCCCACTAATCCTATAATTTCACAACACCCCTTCCAACATTTATATATCTTATGAATTATTCTATATATGACATTAACTGTTTTGCCAATTGACATTGAACTATAATTATAATCACAAACATTTTAGCTTTTAATTGCATTTCATACTATTATTATTATTTTATGCATTCACACCTATGATTCAATTCTCTCACCGGATATAACTTAGAAAAAACGATATATATATATATATATATATGATTGTACAGCTTGATAATAAATTCGTTGTTGAAAAGAGTCTCTTCGCTGAATAGCGCGACCTTAATCTTATATATGTTTATGCGTCGGTGGCACAGTCGTTAGGACTCTCGCCGACCATGCACATGGTCCGGGGTTCGAGCCCACGCCGGCGCACACCTGATATCTATGGTCGGCCTGCAGAATTTGGGCTACCGATATCCATGCTGAAAATTCCATACTTGTACCAAAAATACAGTGTGGAATCAAGCTGTAAATCTAAAAAAATCTATATACGATTAAGAACGTCTTTTTTCAAAAATTGTATCTGGTAAGGAAATTGAATCATGGGTGTGAATGCATAAAATAATAATAATAGTAGTATGAAGTATAATTAAAATTGAAATATCAATGAGATGCCCACTAGCGACTGTCCCTATTCAGGTAGGTAGTGATCTTGGTGGGTTCTAGTGGGAAGTCGTGACCAGTAGGGTGCACCAGGTGAGGTATGAGGAAAAATACTCTCTAGCGTTGAAATTGGCTAGCGAGCGCTATGTCGTGAATCGGCAGAAGATGTAATCCATGAACTGACTCGCTATTAGATTGGCGGATCCCAGTGGTTTAATGGTCTACGAGGTAGCTTGACTTATAATCGGAAAGTCTTGGGTTCGAATCCCTGTGGGTGCGTTTCACCGAAGAGTCCCAAACTATGCTGATCAGACAGTTGGCTTTCCAGTACCCGCAGCTGGTTTTCAAATGGTTCTCTAACCGATGTGTCAGCTCATGATGAGATCCTGTAACCAATCAGTCAAATCCCTACAAACCAACACTTGAAATTATATTTTATATTTTTGATTACAGCTTGATTCCACACTGTATTTTTGGTACAAATATGGAATTTTCAGCACGGATATCGGTAGCCCAAATTTCGCAGGCCGACCATAGATATCAGTTGTGCGTCGGCGTGGGCTCGAATCCCGGACCATTTGGATGGTCGGCGAGAGTCCTAACCACTGTGCCAACGACGCACAGTGGTTAGTTAAATGTCAAGTGGCACAACAATAAATGTCATGTATACAACAATTTATAGGATGTATAGGACCTGGTAGGAATGTGCACTTATGGGATTAGTAGGCAAATAGAATAAAAATAAAAACGTCTCGTAACATCGCGTGGAATTTGATAACATAGAATTTAACGTTGAAAACCAAAGTCAATTTAAAATGATGATAAGTGGAACGAGTGAAATAATATCAGAAACTATTCAGATTGAGAATAGTAATAGTAGTAACAATTGACGTAATAAGGAATGGAATACAAATTGAATAGACAAAATGAAAAAAATAGGTAGAGCCAAAGTATGAGATGGGGATTACCATACTAAAGCACAGAGGGGTTAAGACCGTGAATGTTAACAGGATTGAACGAACGTTTTCTGTATACAGAGATGTCTCCCAATTTCAATGGCCATATCTCATTGACAGCAGGAAAGGAGCACAGAATGAACTGCTGAACAGTACACACGCCAATTGGTCGACAGTCAGCCGGATATCACGTCTACGCCAGATATGTCGAGCCTTCTGTATCCGTGCTGAGATTTCGCCAACGATCAACCCGTTGGCGTTGGTCGGCTCATGCAACACTCTACACCATCTCACTCCTGCTCATCTTTAGGCTAGGAGTTGGTCAATGTAGTCCAGTCCAGTCTTGTAGCATCACCTTAAATTTGATAGGAGCAAATCACAGGCGAAACATTCGAAGATTGCTCAGTGCTCAATGTGTTTTCAGAAGACTCTGTTCTATTTTGTCAGCGTCTTCACCTAGGAAGGAGGACTTTATCATCTGCATTTTCTAAGTCAGTGAAAATACTATCCCCTAGTGGTAACAAGTCGATCTGTGAGTCGCTGAAGTCAGTTAGCGTTAAGTCCATTAATACTTCTATGATGAAATTAAAGAGAAATGGGGACAGTGGGGATCCCTTCCCGACGGAAAGTACTGGTTGTCACCACTTCAGATGACAACTCTCCGAAGGCTCTTATATGATTGGTTGCATGAGTTCGAGTAGTGCCTTGATTGGCGCGGTGTATTTTCTCGGCATTCCCTTCACGGTCAAACATTACCATAGTACCTCTCGGTCTAAGGGATCGAATACTGTTTTTCAGTCAAGAAATATGTCAACTGTTGGACGCTAGTAATTACACCTATATTCGAGAATCTGTCGATAGGATAAGATATGATCAACAAGCCCTCTTCCTGGTCTAAAGCGTGCCTGATTTTCTCGTGTTTGTTTCTTCCGAGCACTGCTTAATCTACGCATGAATATTGGGCGTGGAAATCTAGATACCGTATTAGTCAAGCTAATCCATGTGTGATTATCACAGGAAAACTTGTCTCCCTTCTTGTATATATCGGGATAATCAATGACATACAGCAGCCCACCGGGACCTCTAATTTCAGGACACTGTCTAATACTTTAGTTAACGCAGACAGTAAACTGTCTCCGCTGTCCTTAAACACTTTTGGAGTCATTCTATCAGGTCCCGCTGCTTTGCCTTGTTTCAGACTAGAGACAGTTTTTGTAACCTCAGTTAGGGCGGAGGACCTGTTTATATCACATTCAGGAAGATGCTGGGTAAGTTGGGCGTGGCTCCTCAAACTGTTCTTTCCAACATTCTGGTCGTCTATCCTGAGAGCTAATTAAGGGGCGCCATTTTCCGCAGAGATTGTTTCACTTATCACTTACCTTATGCCACCTGTTTCCCTGATAATTCTAAGTAATTGTCTGGTGTTCCGTATCACTGATGCCTTTTCCATCTCTTTCGCTTTTATCACCCACCACTGTTCATGGTCGTTGCGAAAACTTCTTGTTAGTTAACGGTTGAACAGCTTTTGCCCCTAATCATATTCTGAGCTCGCTGTAATCAGTCTTCTTGCGTTAATCAGTTCGATTGAGGTAGTAGAAATCTACTGGTTTTTACCAACTTTTGGCTATATCTTATTAACAGCCTTTACAGCTGTGTTCAGTAAACTCCTAACTTAAAAATATACTTTTTACATATGCTGAATGTCTTACTCCTATGGACAATATACCTGTTTCCATGAGCTGATAGTTTTTAATGACAGTCTTTCTTGAGAGGTATTAGAAGATGTAAAATTACTTGGCTAAGTTTCATAATTCTGCTAATTATTTCCCTTGATATGTCATTTCATATGGTTTACTACAAATTCATATTGTAACGACATAAGACAAGGGCCAGGCAAGAGATATTTATAGATTTTTATGTCAACAGAGTAGCAACGTCTTCTGATTGGTTGTTTTCTTGCTGAAGGTTATTCTGTCATCTCTTTGTGACCGTTTTTTTAGAAAGTCAGAACATATATCTGCGAATCGTATTTGCTCACGCTAAGTCTTCTGTGATTGGTTGGTTAAGCTTTGTTACTGTTTTTTTCTCATGATCTGGATTCGGGACGTAGCATTGATATAAATTGCTGTCTGCAATTTTGGCTTGCAGACAGCTCTCGCCACAATATATATTAGAACATTATCTGTACAACTTTGAAGGGAAATTACGAAACGAGTAGTCTTTGTTGAATGGTTTTTTTTATTATATAATTCATATAACCTTTTAAATCTACGCCTGTTGGTCGAGGATATAGATTATTGCAAACCAAACTTGGCGCGCTTTCATCTCAGTATATTTGAATAGGAGCAAAGTTAAACTACCGTAACCAAAACCACAGTGACCTTGGATAACCAATCAGAATTCAGATACAAGAAATTCTCATAATCGTTGAAAAATGCACTAAAAAATATTGGAAACATGGTATTACACAGTATATTTGTAGCTTATGTGTTGTAGTAATGTCTCCCAGTCACTAAAAGTAGATAATTTATTGAGAAATAGTACCATGCGCAATATATCCACTCATTCAGATGACTGTAGGTCATGGTACTTTAAGATCTGTTGGTATTTCTGACACTTCTCCAATCCACTCCTAACTCTAACTGTAACCCTAAATTTAAACCTAACCTTAATCGTAAACGCCATAATCCTATCTAACAGTATAGATTTGCAGAAAAAGTACCTAGTAAATAAGTAGAATACTGTATCTACCCTCTCCAAATACAAAATGGCAAGCGTGATTCGTTTTGGAATGAAATCTTACAACGTTCCCTGTATCTAATCGCTTCTAGAAGATCGACTCTTGATAGACCTTGACTTCGGCTATGATACTTTAACTTCGCCCGGATAGGTAGAATGGAGACGGCTGATTACACTTTCAATCTGCGGGAGCAGTTATATTGGGAGAATAGAAAGAAGGACACACCTCCAATTTTCTGAACATGTGCCAAAAAGCCTACGTCTGAAGGGAACAAACTCTTATAATAGCGCTATTACCAGATATCTCCTCGATACGGGTTATGAGGTGGAAATCGCGAAATCCTTTAAAATTATCAATAGACAAAGGAGCTCGATTCTCATCTAGTTTGTCGAAGTAATTTCTATCAAACGCTTGAAACCAGATTCATATGTTCAGAAAGAAGCAGCTGTTAGTCTTTCCTTGCCCATCTGGTAACTGGATGTCTTTATTCTTTCTTTCATTTGATTACGTAATCAGATTACGTGATCTTTGGCTTTAACCTCACCCCCTTTTATAATTTGTAATTTTTCTTGTCTCTTGTTTCGATGATTCGAGTTGAACTTAGTGCATTGTTACCTAATTTATTAGTCACTCAGCATCTTACGCATCTCTCGTCTTTATTACGTAACTCCTTTACCATTGTATGCATACATTTATTTTTTTAAACTGAACTGCCTGCGTAAAAACTATATAAGTATGATTTTCTGAGCACTGTTCACTAATTGTGGAACTTTCTGTCAACTGATAACAAGTAAAATTTGCAAATATGTTGAAACTTTTTTGTACATAAAATTCATAATCTATTGAGGCTGTAAACAGCAACTGATGAGAAGCCAACGAAATATAAACAATGATGGTACCATCTTTTTATTCTGCACAAACCACTGTTGTTGTTCTTGCTTTATTCAAACTTTCAACCTTCTCAGGTAACTGGCTTTTGCATTAAGTCCATTATGGATAAGATTTTATTTCGATAAATCACACAGTGTTATTTATCAAATAAAATCTTATCCATAATGGAGTTATACTTTACCACAGAGCCCAATTTTTATACTTATATCAACTTTGCATTAAGTGTTTAGAGGAATGATGTAATCATCACATTAGGTGTTATGTTTAGCTGCTTTAAAGATATTCTATGAGACTTTTTATGCAGCTGAAATATCTATTGTGGTGTTTCCTACATTATGCGCAAAAACACCACCTCACCTAGAATTCATAGAATAACCAATTTAAAATTCACGATCAACTTGAAATAACCGCCTGACCTTGAGATTAACAAATCGGTCGATTTAAACAAAACGTGTATGTAAATAATATAATACTTCGCTCTTCGTTCTTTCGTTAAGAAATAAAATAAACTTTTAAAAAGTAGAAAAACGAAGATTTTTATTCTGTTGATAAATATTTTTAAAATATTCCACTTATTTGCTTCTTTGCAAAACAATATTCCCTGATTGTCTATATTATGATAAAATGGAAGAATTGAAACATTGAAATCCTGTGTGTCTTTAAACTGCATAAATTACTTACAAACTATACACACATACACTGTTGTTGTTTATTTGTTGTTGCTTTTTTCACATTTCAAAGGCATATTGTATAGAGGTAGGAGCATAAAAGAAGTAGAGAGATACTGGTCATTTGGTTTGATGTTGACATTAGAGAAGCAGGTATCATGCATATTATGTATATTAAAAATGATATGAATAAAGACGAAAGGAAGTATACAGGCTAAATGATAGTGACGAGGAGTCTTACACACACAAAAAAAAAGAAACAAACAAAAATCTACTCAAACGTTAGCGTCTTATGAAATGATACTCATGTTTACACACCTAATTGGGTGGGTGAATGATCTACGAGTTACCTTCTGGTTTCCCCGGTCTCTCTTGTTTTAATACAGCCATTCATTGTATTTATAAGTAGGCAAGTGATGAATATAGTTTAAATTATTGTTCCATTTTTCTGGCTTTATGTTTCTTTGTGTGCCATTTTGCTTAATCAGGTTTAATGAATACTTTTGGTTTATTAAATATTTCAATAGCCTGTTCTAATTCACTCAAACGTGTTTCAATCTCTGCTCGCCTTGTACGTATTCTCAACGTATCCATACGTATTGGTAGATGGGAAAATTCTTCTAATAATTGTTGATGAGCTGTGTATACAAAGCGAGGGAGAGAGAGAGAGAGGCGAAAGTTATTGTATGCAAGAAAAACAATAAAAGTTAGAGAAAAGAAAATGTATAAGATAAGCTAATTATTATTTCCTTAGGTTCTGAGTGGAACATACGGCTTCAACAACACATATCCGCTTTCTTCTATTTTCTACTGCCTTCTCCGCTTCAGCTGCCTGGGGCTACGATTCCCCATAATCTCTCATTTCCTTTATCTCTCACTCACGCTCTGACGACGCACACACACACACACTCATCCCTTCTTCCGGGTGTTCCGCTTCGAGGAATGGCCTGCACCGAGAGCAGTTTAATTCGACGGTCTCCTCAGTGTCCAGTGCTCGATCCATTTCTATTTTCTCCTACATACTTGTTGAACAGTCGGCAGGCACTTCGTTGATTTATTCGTCGCCAGAGTTTCTTATCGCTAATACTTTCTGGCCTGCTGACCATTTAATCTTCAGTATGGAGCCAGTGAAGTGGGCAGCTATTGATTAAAGTCTGCACTAGCCTGTTAGAAATCCTTCTCGTGACTGACTGACTGGCTGACATCATAATTATGTTGAATAGAATCGACACCTTGTTGTTTATGCTGACTAACTGGCTGGCTGGCTGGCTGGCTGAGTGAGTGAGTGAAGAAGAAAATTTCCAATCTGGTCTGAGAGTGATCAAGGCGTATCTTGCCTATTTTGGATTCTAACTGACTGACTTTGACATCTTCACCAGTGCTGCCCGACTACCTACCTCTGGTTGAAACCGTGCTGGCTTCCTGTCTGCCTAGGGGTAAGTGAATGCGAGAAGTAACCTGTGTCCCTCCCGTTGATGGTGATTGGTGCTGATGCTGGCTGCTGTTGCTTGGGGCTGGTTAATTCTCTTTATCACCTCCGTCTCCATCTTCTCTATGTTCACTTGGAGTCAGTCCGGTCTTCGTTGCCTCCCTACCTGCCTACATCTTTTGCTAGATTGTTGGTTTTCGCCTGCCTACCTGCCTGCCTGTGAGTCTCCGAGTTTGTTTTTGTGGCAGTAAACATAAATCATCCATAGGTGAAATTCAGATCTTCAACAGTCTTCTCGTTGATCCATTATATTCCTGTCTTCTCACACACACACACACACATTCCCTCTCTCTGCACAGTCTGACGCATAATCCAGTCAGTCCACCACAGTGATTAGGACTCTCACCGACCATGCACATGGTCCGAGGTTCGATCTCCTGCCGACGCACACCTGATATCTATGGTCGGCCTGCTTCATATGGACTACCGATATCCATGCTGAAAATTCCATACTTGTACCAAAAAAAAATACGATGTGGAATCAAGCTGTAATCAAGAATAAAAAAAAATCAAAAATTAAGAATACCACTGGTGATGAGGAACAGCCAGACTTGTCTTATTCCTGTATTCACTTAAAAGTCAGGCTTCGCTAAGTTTCCGTTGTGGATCATCACCTGACACGTGGCAGGAGGCATTGTCATATAGCCAGCCAGTTGTTGAATAATGTTGATAAAGACTTGAGCACTGCATGCCGTAGCGGATTAACAACAAGCAACCTTGGCAGGCATCAAAACCAATCTGGCATTTATTAACCAAACCTTCAGTGAAATAAAAAGCTCCAGGCCTTCAAGTGAAATGTGAACTGGAAACACGATGAGTTGGGCGTCCAAAGGTGACATGAAAGGAATGAAAGGTTGTGAAATAATCGTAAAGTCAGTTGAAGGCGACTGTAAAGAACAGAGTGGAATCGCCATCAGGGAAGTGTACACAGATATTTAGACAACTTCACTTGATAGTTGGATATCTGACATGTTTCATATCAGCTGATGTACACCAGAAGTATACGAATGAAATATATATAAATATATGGGCAAAGTTAAACAATAGCTTCCCAAACGGGATGCAAACGCAGGAGTGACTTTGAGCCGACCAATCATAAAAATGAGGGATTTTTGCACAAAATGAGCTTTATTTACAAGAAAAATGCATGAAAACATTTTAAAAAAAGAGTACTTTTCTCTGATATGGCTGAAAAATACGCGTCCCAGTTAAAATGCGAAGTTTCAGTTTTTAAATTAAACCAATTTCTAAAAAAATATATTCATCAAGTTGACTAAGAATAAGTTGGTTTTGATAGCTGTACATTGTTCTTATCCTATTCTTCAGTCTACCCCAGAAGCCCTCTATTGAATTAGTAGGAGTGCAAGTTGTAGGGTCGGCAAAATCACCGAATAGTTAAATCAATAATGTGTATATATCTCAGGTCCGACAAGCGGTTATATCCCGCCTATTCATCAGTGTGGATAGCAGTGGTCTCAGGGATAACCAGAATTTGAATAGTAGGTAGAAGAGTGTCGGTACTGCAGTCTGGAATCACCTCCATTACCCAAAAGTTGTTAGCTCTAGTGCAATCACGACTGCATTTCTCCGTCATGAACACTGTTTCGTCTATGTGAACAATCAAACCAACTCCTGTCAACACCTCAGTAACATTATTTTAACTCCCAGGAGGCAAATCTCAGCAATACTGAAACCGCTGTACAGTTGACATCAAGCTACTTTCTATCTGAACGGCTGTTGATCTTACTCCAGACTTCAATATCCAGCAATGGCATAGAAACAGTATATTCGTCAAAGGAAGTCTCAATCTGGCAAAGAAAATTCCTAGAAAACAATGAACTTGTGTGTGTAACTTACCAGTACGAACACTCGTCCGTTTCCTACACTAAGTGCACCTAAATACATTTGTTTCCTTGTATTCCTAGAGGAACATAGGGCTTCAGCCGCACATCTCCATTGCATTCGGTTCTCTGCCAACGTTTTCATCACCTGGCTCCACGTCTGCCCTCTCGACGATTCCCATTCGGGTTCCATTCAAGAGTCTAACGTGTGATATAACTTGATGGTTTCCTCAGAGTATGACCTGTAATCCAACCCCATTTCTTCCTGCATATTTGGTGCACAATTGGTTCCTGCCGGGTTAATTCGTTCCAAGAGATCCCTGTGGTGCTCATCTTTTCTGGCCATCTGATCTTGAGTAGTATTGAGCGAAGACAGCTGTTGATGAAAGTATGTAGTTTGTTCGAAGTGGCCTTAGTAGTGTGGTGTCAAGTCTCTGATCCGTATAGTAAGTAGCACTGACTTCACATTGGAGTTGAAAATCCGGATCTGATTTTTCATGCTGAGTAGTGCTGTTGATCTCCACACAGACTTGAGAGTAATGCAGGCTTGCCTACTTAAATATATATCCATCAATAACTTGTGAATACGGTTGTAGTTTCATTGAAGCACCACAACTACATCTGCGATTATGTGCTATCAATCCACTATCCAAACAGTTTTTAAAGATATGATCCGGGTGAAATTCGCTCCTCAGGTGATAAACAGCATTCATATTTGCGCTAGAATAATTACAGGTGTCGTTAGCCAATGATTAGCATCCATTCAAGGTCACTGGGGCGTTTGCACCACCAGGACGCTATTGTTTAACTTCACCCATATATGTATATGCCTTTCATGTAACACAAAAATATTCAAATATATAAATTGACTTAATTTTAGGTAAATTACCTTTCTTCAACATTTCCAATGTATCTAGACGTTCCTGTTCTGGCATTCTTTGATGTCCGGGTGGTTGATCTGGATCAGGTTGGTTTTTTAACTCTTTTTGAATACGTTCTTCTTCTTGTTGGCGCATTTTTATAATACTAAAATATTAAACAACGACAAGAAGGGTAAGATAATTAGCTTTACGCAAACATACTAGTGATTACAATTAAATCTTAGATTTTCCTGTCGATTGATTGGACCGAAGTGCTCGGTCTCAGGTTGACATGTCGGCTTCTTGTGTACACGCTCCAACGATGTCTGGGCACTTAATTTGAATTAAATTGGTGAATGGTGGGATCCAGGATAAGGCGCATTTCGTCCTATTTGGGACTCGTCAGCTGCATTCACCTACATTTCCTTAAATCTAAAACTCAATTAAAATTAATGTGACCCGTTGCACAAGAGGTGACTCTCATGGCATAAGTGGTCCAGTGGATGACACTTTTGCGTTTGAAACTATGGGTGCTGGGTTCCAGCCTCATTGGGAGCATCATCATTCACTGGGGAATGCAGGCATATCCACTGGCTGACGAGTCCCAAATAGGACGAAATGCGCTTCATCCTGGATTCCACTGCTAGTCACCATCCATCAATTATATACTAGTGATTAATTGATATATTCTATTCAATTTCATCATAGATGTACTAATGGACTTTACCTTAACTCACTTCAGAGACTCATAGATTGTCTTATTTTCCGGGAATAATATTATTGACTTAGAATATGCAGACGACATGGTCATCCCTCGTAGGTGAAGACACTGACTAAATGCAAATGCAGAGTCTTCAGAGATACAATCTACGAATGTTTGGCATGTGATTTGCTCCTGCCAAATGTAAGATGATGCTACAGGACTGGACTACATTGACTCCTAGTTTAGAAATAGGGGGTGAAGTATTTTTTTATTCTTTTATTTTTGATTACAGCTTGATTCCACACTGTATTTTTGGTACAAGTATGGAATTTTCAGCATGGATACCGGTAGCCCAGAATTCGCAGGCCGACCATAGATATCAGGTGTGCGTCGGCGTGGGCTAGAACCCCGGACCATGTGGGTGGTCGGCGAGAGTCCTAACCACTGCGCCACCGACGCACGTGACCACTTCACTTATTTGGGAAGTTGCATCAACTAGAGCCAAATGGTTGATCGCTGACGAGATCTGTGCACGAACTCAAAAGACCCGTTTCGCATATGCCAGTTTACGCCGTCTCTGGTGTAGACATGATATCCGCCTATCGACCAAAGGGTGTGTGTACTGTTCAGCAGTCCGCCTCGTCCATCTTTATGGCTGTGGGGCATAGCCATTGAAAATGGAAAACATGAAAAGACTGGCCAACTAGATGTCTTTGATCATAGGTGTCTGCCATCTATTTCCCGTGTGAAGTGGTTTAATAACGTGAGGAATACTGATGTTAGGCGTCGAGTGGTAGGTAATGAGGGGAAATCAATCGACGAGGCTGTGAAGCTACATCGACTCAGATGGTTAGGACATGGGTTACTCATGCATCCCTAGCCATCGATGGCCTTCCTCAACAATAGGCAGTGTTAGCTGACATAAGGTCAGGCTGTAAAAGAGATAGCGGTGGTCAATTCAAAGCATGGCCCCAGTCTGTGAAATCCACAACAGTTAGTTTAAGCCAGCCAGTCACGTACAGAGGCGTAAACTTCCTCGTTGGGGTCCTCGGGACGGTAAACATCAATGACTGGAGACAGTTGGTGATATGGCTCAAAATCGTTTTCAATGGTTGGCCCAGATGCATCCACTCCTTGTGACTTATAATACCCAATGAAACTATATTGTTCTTCGTTATTACTATTCGTTTGTCTCACACCTCTGTCTACTGTCTCTAGTATGCATTTCTTCTCTTTCTTTATGTGCTACATGGAGTGTGGCGACTTGAACTGCAGCACATGGGTGCAAAGTTCTACGTTGTAAACATACAGATTAATTGATATCAATAGTTGAAAAGTATTCACGTCAAACAGATCATATACTATGATCTGAACTGGAAACAGTTGACAGTAGAAGATGATTCATTTGATTCTAGGAAGTGATTAGTTTTCGAGTATACGACACTATTATGATAATAAAATTGATATGGCCGTTAATACATTTGGTAGTCGCGCTAACCATCGAAAATCACGAAGTACTACTGGACAACTGTTTCGTCCAAGTTTGGGACCATTCGACAGTATGCACCCATCAGAGTTCGAATCGAGATCATTCTGGTTACAAAGCAAGTTCACAGATCATTCAGCCACTGAGACCCGACTCCTCACTGGCCAACCCATGAATTCCTACTTTTACCGATTCGTGATTTTAGATCGACTGGTGCCAGTCAATGTCATCACTGGCGAGGATTCGTCCTCACTTCCAACCAGACTTCTCACTAGACCTGTAGGCGACTTCGTCTCCTGTTGACAGTCAATATACCAAGTATCACATCAATTTTTAAGAGTTATTTTGTAGGGGTGGAGGGATTTGATTTATTTCAAGTTTTTTTTTAGCATATTCATTTAGTAATGCAAGCCAGTGTTCGAGTGCAACCCCAAATAGGAAGCGACGAGTGAGTGGTCAGTGCGTGGGAGGACGAGGAGAAGATGACAGATTACGGGCAATCGTGAGCACAACCAGGTGAAGAGGAGAGCAGAAAATACAACACAAAGAGGAGATATGTTGTTGAAGCCCCAAGTTCCACTCGGAACCCAAGGAAATAATAATAAGTAGCGAAATAGACAATTTAGGATAAACTATTGTTAAACTTACTATTGTGGAATAACACCAACTTTTAAACGTCTTTCAGGCCACATTTTTTTTGTTTTATATGATGTCGCAGATTTTGACATTTTTGTATCATTAACGCTGCTATGCTGTGGATAGACCTTGTCATTTAATACTGATGACGATGTCGATAAGGAGTTCAGACTAGATATTCTACGAATTCCTGATGTACCTTTTAAACTTGGCACTGAGGCTAAATGAGCATTAGCACGTACAAAATTAATATCACGTCGAATGAATTCAACCTATAAACAAAGAAGAAAAATAAAGAATAAATCGATAAATATACCCTTCAGATTTTAATCTAGTTCATAGGTGAGTGTAATTCTGATCGTGATTCCTAGAACCATGACGAAAAAACAAACCAATTCCTCCGTATTTTCTGTGATTCTTTCTAACAAAGGTCGGTTTTTGGCAAAATCCACCTTGAAAGTAATCGGTAATCATGTGTAGATTAAGTGGTGCTAGGAGGAACCATCATGAGAAAATCAGGTAGGCTGTTGACCAGAAAGATGGTGAATTGATCATATCTCCACCCTTCGACAGATTCTCGAACTTAGCAGCGTCCAAAAATCGTCATATTTCTTGACCTAAAGACGGGATTCGATTCCGTTGACCCAGAGGTACTATGACGATGTTTTTCTGCGAAGGGAATGACGAGAAAATACACTGCACTAATTAAGGTACTCTACCCAAACTCATACAGTCGGTCAGGTGAAAGCCTACGGAGAGATGTCATCTGAAGTGGTGGCAACTAGTGGTATCTATCAGGAAGGTATGCTCACTGTCCTATTTTGTCTTTAATTTCATCATAGATATTGTTCTAATGGACTTAACCCTAACTCACTTCAGAGACTCAGGGACTGATTTGTCATCACCAGGGAATAGTAGTCTTGTTGACTTGGAATATGCAAATGATATAGTCCTTCCTCCTAGGTGAAGACTCTGAAAAAATAGAGTAGAGTCTTCTGAACAACTAGAGCAGTGAGTGATCTTCAAATGTTTAGCATGCGTTTCGCTCCAGTTAGATGTGAGATAGCGGGGCTACGGAATTGGACTCGACTACATCGGCTCACTCCTAGTTTAAAAACTGACAGAAGTGAAAAGGTTGGTGTGGCGTGTTGACCACTTCACTTATTTAGGGAGTTGCATTGGTCAGCCAGCGCCAACGGGTTGATCGTTGACGAAAGCTCAGCACAGTAAAAAAAAAAGCTGGTTTGGCATTTGCCAGCCAACTCATGCCATCTCTGGCGTAAACGTGACATCCGCCTATCGACCAAAGGACGTATGTACTGCTCAGCAGTCACTTCGCTCCATCCTCCCTAATGGCTATGAGACATGGCCATTGAAAGTTGAAGACATGAAAAGACTGGCTGGTTAGCTTTCTTTGATCATAGGTGCCTAAGTTCTATCTCCCGTGTTAGGTGGTTTAATAAGTGTTATGTAGTCGTCGAGTAGTTAATAGTCCTGACGCGGAAAGAGGGAAATCAGAAGACCACCAGGTTTACGATGATACTTGTATTTTCCAAACAAGGAAAATAAATGTCACACAAGGGTGTGAGTGGAATGATACGAATATACGAAAAGTGAAAACAAGAATATGATACAAAGGTATATAGAAAATGGCTAATACACATGAACCAATAGAAAGATAGCTTATCACGATTGGTTGTAATGTCATGTGATAACAAGGTCATACATGTTTATTTAGTTAGTGGACAGACAAAAGCATATTGTCAGTTATAATGAAATACCGATCCATATACACATAGCAAAATATAATAGACCGTCAAAAACAAAACACACATCATGTGGGTACATATCAATAAGGTAAGCAATATTGAGGTTAGGCGTCGGGTGCTTGGTAAGGAGTGGCAATCGATTGTTATTATTTTTCCCTAGAGCTCCGAGTGGAACATGGAGACGCAACAGCCTATCTCCTTTTTGTTCTGTTCTCTGCAATCCTTTTTTTACTGACCACAGTTCAGGGTTCGAGTTCTAACGAGAACACCATCACTTACTGTGGAGGTAGGTATCTTCAGTTGACGAATCCCAAGCAGAACGAAATGTGCATCCTAGATTCCACTTTTAGACGTCAACCAACCGCCTATGCATGTGTAGGCAAACTACAGTCTTTCTAATTAGTTGATTTTAGCCTGCTTACATTGCGACCAGTCAGCCCATTAATGCCTTTATCAGCTGACAAAATTACATAAGTTGAGAACATATATTAATAAAGGTATAATCACTGCACAAGGAAAAACAGAGTATTTCTTTTCAACGACCCCATTTTCAAGCCAACTGTACGAATAGAAAAGGCATTAAGTGGGACTATAAATGGCTCAGTCAATATTTTGCACACATAATGATAAGAATGAAGATAATTAAAATGATGTACTACTGTGAGGGGGTAGAGTTGAAGTGGATGAATTACTAAACTATTAAAGATTATTCAATAAGTGAATCGGAATTAAGATTTTAAGATTGTAGGTCAAGTGTTGTCTACGAAAATTGAGAGTACGACGATGCTAATGTTAACATTAAAGACGGCGAAGATGAAGTGAAGAAGTGGAATAAATTCAAGTGGTAAAATACACTAAAATAGAAAAGAAACATTACTATGACCAAGATAAAGAGTGGTCGACTGAAAGAAACACTTACATTTTGCCTTGCACATGACTTTAAAGGCGGAGGCTATAGAGAGTGAGTGATCATTATCGATCAGATGTTCAATGATCGCGCTTGTTATTGCTCCACTTCTGCCTCTTCGTAACCACCATACAGGATAGTGTTCTTGCACCCTCTTGGACAAAACTCGAGTCGAACGACCGATATACCTAGCTCCACACGAGCGAGCAGGTGACTTGATAAACACACATAGAGTTGGTCAACAGCGGAATCTTGTCCTTCAGGTTATTGAAAAGTAATGGTCGACTAGTAAAGGCTATTCTCAGCCATGCATCAGGGAATCTTCTTTTCAGGGACTGTGACATCCTTCATTTCATGATATCGGAAGCTAAGTCCCCTTTGAATTCCAAGTTCATGTAAAGTATTTTCTTGGGTACGAATGATACGTCACGTTTTATGGGATTTGAATGTATATTCTTATCTACAAAACGTGGTGGAAATCCATTTTCTATTAGGATTTCCCTCAAAAGATATAACTCGTTTTCCACAGTATCAGAGCTAAATATGCGCCGAATACAAGTGGCAAGCGACTGGACCAGGTTTTGTTTTTGACTAATGGGTACCCAGCTGTAGAAACTTGTCAGTTGACCATTCCATGACAGCTTTCGATAAATAGATCTCTTCAGAGTTCCATCGGTCCTCCTTGATAGATTCATATCGAGGAAATGAATGCTAGACTCGTTCTCCATTTCGAATGTGAATTTTATTGCAGGATGGCGACCATTAAATACATTTAATGTACTATTCAAGTTACAACCACTATTACAAATAATAATGGTGTCATCTACATACCTTTTATACATTTGAAAGCTTTGGATTGTAGGCTTCAACTGACCGTTTTCTGGATTGGACATATAATAGTCTGCAAGAGGGTGCAAGAACACTATCCTGCATGGTTACGAAGAGGTGGAAGTGGAGCAGTATTAAGAAGTGCGACCATTGAACATTCGGTCAATAATGGTCACCCCCCTGTCTCTATAGCCTCCACCTTTAAAGTCATCTACAAGGCAAAGAGTAATTTACCCAAATCCCTATGTACCTGACTCATCTGAAAGAAACAATCTCAAATTTTCATGTGTTTAAGCGATATGAAAAATTTAGTGGTTCTCACCCATCGACGCTTTTCACTTCTTAAGTGTGATGTTAGATAAAAGAGAGGATGGCATGTTGAAAAGGTCGACTTGTTGAAAGCCAACATTTGCGTACCTCTAGGTAGGAAAAGAAATCCGTTCTCTATACTCCAGAATTTGAAAAATTCACTCTATAGATATGGTCGATACAGAACTGGAAAACTTTTGCACAACTCTTTTAAATAATGAATATCAATAAAGAAACCGTGCTGAGCCAAATCACAGTGTTGAAGAACACACTGTTTATGAGTTTGGCGTCCAAAGGTGACACTTTCGCCGAAGTCATTAAAAGTCGTTTAACTAAATGCTCTATTAAACGCTGTCTTTATGCAGCTAACTTACATAGAGCATTTATCAGTCGAAATATGATTCAACTATGCGTTAAGGATAAACTAACGCTTATGTCCACCTCCACTATGACCAAGGTAAAGAAAGGCGTTTAACAAAACGACTTTTGAATACATAATTTATGTTTCTGTCCATGTATAGCTAGAACGTCTGCTGGCTTATGTATAAGTGGAGAAAATGTGAGCTTTTGGAGTGATTGGATTCGGTCCTGTAGATAACTTTGAGGGATAAATCACGTGTGGGGGGTTGAATGACTTGACTCCACAAAGTGCTCACAGAGTGAAGACTATATCGTCCTTTGCTCTCCTTTCATTAACCAAACAGGGTGGTAGTGTTGAGCTACGCGTTTAATAATAATAATATTTACTTTATTCCAAAAACAGTACTTGTGATACAGAATGGAATTTTCAGCATTAATCACAATATTGCATCTAATTTCCTCAAATTATAAATAAAATTATTCACACAGAGAATTTTCCACATTTACAATAGGGGTAATGTCAAAAAAATGCAGTATATCAAATGGAAATAGCAATAATAATGATAACAGCTAAGGTAATAATAATACAAGCGAAAATTGCCACGGACTTGTTTCGCAAAGTATTGGCAATGCGGTATAGAAATCCTATCATCTTTAAAAATATTGAATATAATGTTCTCTTTACAGGATATGATGAGGGGAAAAACAAAGATTACAGCAGTCATAGAGATAAGTTGGTGTTTGCAATTACGAGAGTAAAACAAAGAAGCAACAGAACCATAAATATAACAGAAATAATAAAAGTAAAACTCGAAGGTATATAAGGATGGATTGAGGAAATTGTTTATTTACTAGATAAAAAAAGGTTACTTAATTCTTGCTTGATACTATGTTCATCACATAAAATACGTGCCAAGTATGGTATCATAGAATTTCTATACTTAGACGTGCGAGCATACAGTTTTCTGAAGTTACTCCTTGTTCTACCTGAGGAGATGCAAGGTGAAAGCTGAGCGTGAAGTGGATGCTCTAAGTCAGACAAAATCCCTTTAGCAAATTTATTGCACGAAATCAAGTGCCTATCTATAACAACATTAACTATGTGGTCCACTGAGACACCACTCAGTGAGAACACGCTCACAACGTCCAGTGCAGTCAGCTCCACACCACACGATCATGTGAATGAGTATTCACATGCTCCTAGAGGGGGAGATAAGTGGTAGTTTATCCTTGACGCATTGTCGAATCATATTTCGACTGGTAAATACTAAATGTAAGTCAGCTGCATAAGAAGAGCATTTAATACATTCAGGTAAACGACTTTTAATAACTTCAGCAACAGTGTCATCTTCGAACGCCAAACTCATAAACAGTGTCTTCTTCAACAATGTGATTTGGCTAAGCACGGTCTCTTTCTTGACGCCCCTGTCAATACACCTTCTAGGATAACCATTATTTAACAGAGTTGTACAAAAAGGCTTTGTAATTCTAAGTTGATTGTATCTACAGAGCAAATTTTTCGAATTCTGGTGCACAGAGGAAAAATAACCAAAAAAAAAAAGAAAAGAAAAAAAATTTGCAGTATAAAATGATGTCATCATCATTCTATTTCACAGGTTGTCATCAGCTGTAAACCACTGCCTGAAGTCATAATGGTTATAAATAATAACAGTTCATACTTCATTGTTTGAAAGGTAATAGAGAAAATAGTATAAGATGAACGCATCTGGAATAGAAGTATTATAATTTATAGTTTAAGTTGCCATCAATTTATATACTATCAAACTATGAAAATTTCCTGGAACTAAATGTAAAAAGAGGAAACGATGGAACGGTTGAAAATTCCATCTACACAAAGGGAACCTGGACTGGACAATACCTCCACTAGAACAGCTTCTACCTCATAAGCTATGAGCGGAGATTAGTAAGGACACTGCACAACAGGGCCAGGAAGTTATGTTCACCTAACAAAGTAGAAGAAGAATTAAGCTTTTGTTGAAAAATGCCTTAAGGAAAACTGGCATCCAAAAGGATTTATCCTAAAGTACAGCAAATAAAGATATGAGAAAGTGAAGTATCCAACAGTTGAAAAGAAGAAAGTGTTCATTTGCCCTCCATACAAAGGAGAAACATTATCACAAAAGATTGAAAAGAGGATGAAGGGAGCAATAAAGAGATGCTTCCCTGCGGTCGGCTGTTGACACCACACAGCACTACATGCTGTATAAGCAAATCGAAACTGGATAAGTAACTGCATTTATAGACTTACGTGCACCTGCGGCATCATATTCCAAGAAACTTATGCTTAAAAGGAAGCAGATATTTACAAAGTGCAATCAGATACCAGACACCTTGTGGATACCTCGGGGTCATTTTGTTGAGATTTCCAAATCCTTCAAAATATTAAACATACAAAGGATAGTGAACCTACTAGGATTTGCTGAAGCAATCGCAATCAAACGTCACAGACCAAACTTACATACAAACATACAGACAAACTTGCATACAGAAAGACAGTGTAGTCAGTCAATCTCTCACACCCTTGGTAACCATATCACTTTCATTACACTGATCAGTCATATACACTAGTGAGCTCAGCTCACTAAGCAAGTTTTCAAATTGATGAACTTTGACCTTCTTGAGTTGCCATGTTGACACTATTTGTTAGATTTTTCTATTTTCTGTCTTCTCTCACACTCCCCCACTTTTTCTTTTTTCATAGTTTGATAGTATATAAATTGATGGTAATTTAAACTATAAATTATAATACTTATATTCCAGATGCATTCACCTTGTAGTGTTTTCTCTATTATCTTTCAAACAATGAAGTATGTGAAATGTTAGGTTTGCAGCAGCTGATGAGAACCTGTGAAATAGAATGATACCATTTCATACTGCAAATCTGGTCTTTCTTTCTCTATCGAAATTTATCAAGGGAACCAAATGTATGAAAAGAAAACGAACTAGTCAAGAGTGCCATTCCATCCAACTGGAAACACACACACACACACATGAACTTACATTTTTAGCTGATTCCGCTTTTGGTACGGAGGTTTTAACTGAATTCACCTGTTTATGTATTGATGTAATAGGTATATTACTCAAAATTTTCAAGTCCACGTCATCTTCAACATCACGTGTATGTGCACGTAAATAATCCCCTCTACTGACAGAACGATTTGCTAGATGTGGTTGTGGCGTTGTTGTTGATATGGCGATTGTTCGATATCTCTTATCAGATCTATTGCTAACCGGTAGTACAGGTGGACGTTGTCCTGTACGTTTTGTTAAACTATGCTGGCGTTCTGAATTGATAGTATGTATAGGTATTGTTTGTGTTAATCGGCTAATAGGTGTATCAATTTGTGTCGTCGTTGAAGAATATTTTGAAGGTATTGAAGTGAGTTGATTATCAGAAGATGACAAGTCATATTGGGTTTCAGTAGATATGACTGTTTGATTCTGCAAATTCTCTGCTGCTACTACTGATGAGGATGATAATGATGGTTGAATGGTATTATTACTTTCATCAATATTATCACTTAAACAATATTGAATTTGTTTAAATGAATCATTTTGATTATCTTGTTCAATAGATGATTGTTTTGGCGGGTTAATTTTAGTCTAAAATTTGAAAAAAAACACAAGGGAAAGAAGGAAATTTCATACAGTGATTCCTTTTTATAAACTTCAACAAACTAAGAAGAAATATGGTCCATTTTATTTCGTTGGTACTCATCAGCCCGTAGAACCTGAATTCTTTAATAAAATGAAAAAAGTGCACAATTTTAACAAACTTTTGTCCACTAGAATGAATATTGTCAGAGCGTCATATTGAAATAAGGCGTTGCGATTTACAGGGTGTCTAAATTCTTACGATATATATATATATCTTGAAAGAAAATGGTCACCCATAAGGTTTCGTCAACAAATATGGCGAGAATGAACTCAAGAAGCTTGATACAGTTACAGCCAGTAAGGAGCCTGTTTTCATCAAACTCGACTACAAGGGCAACGACATTATGAGAATGGTAAATAAAAGATTAAGCGCAGCCCTGTCTAGGACGTATCCTTCCTGCAGCATTATTAGTCTCTCTATCCCGAACAACCTCCTCACTGGTGTAGTAAAAGATTGACAAGTACCCCTCACATGTTAACTTCAACTGTGTATACCAGTTCACATGCATCTGCGGGAGCATTAACATTGGAAGAACAGAGAGGAGGGCCTATGTCAGATTCTGCGAACATGTACCAAGGAGCTTCCGGTTAAAAGGACTGAATTGTTTAAGCTCTTCAATCGCCACCAAACACCTGATTGACACAGGACACCGAGTAGATGTGCTGGAATAATTCAAAATAATTAACAGACAAAGTACGCAAGGCCTTCTCAGGTTTGCTAACGCTACAGCAATTAAACGATTGAAGCCTGATTTATGTATCCAAAAAGAATCCGTTGTTGGACTTCAATTACCCTGGTGACTTACTTCTTAGTAACTCTTTGTTTTCTAATTTTGTTAGCTTATCTTTTCACGCCCCCCCCCTCTATTTTTAGCTTGACTCTCTTAAGAGATAATTTCTCTTGATCTTCTGAGTTCTGCTCACTGTATTACATCATCAACTTCTCATCTGACCTCATGTGCACCGAAATTTTGATCTTCTCTTATCTAATTACGTAACCATTACTAAGTGTCTTACCACCCCAACAACACAACTGTAAAATTATTTTTTTTCAAGGAACTTCTCTCTAACAAGATAGATACATATATGTCGTAACACTTTAGACACCTTGTAAATCGCAACACCTTATTTCACTATGACGTTCTGACAATCTGCTTGCTAATGGATAAAAGTTTGTTAAAATTTTACACTTTTTTCATTTTATTAAAGAATCCAGGTTGTGTGTAGCTGATGATAACCAACGAAATTAAATGGATCCAGATTATTATGCGCCAATGTTTCATCTTTCTTTGTTTGTTTAAAAAGGGAAATACTAAGCGTTAAAACATAAATGATAAGTGATTGTTCTTTGATGCATTCTAGTAAATTCCAAGCCCAAGTAGTCTGATGAAGAAGACTTGGGCATGTTTGAAACGATAAATGCTGTCTTCGAATCTCAGTGACAACAACACCACCATCAATATCCACTTGTACTGGAGATTTCAAGTATATCGAGCTGAAGAGTTCCAAGTGGGATGAAACTTTCATCCTAGATTCTACCAAAAAGAAAGACGGAATTCTATTTACATCCTACATTGTTATCCACAAGAGACAGATAATAAAGAAAGTTAGGGAATAAACTTAATTCAAAACTTTGATTACATAATCAACGGTTTGTAAATAAACCTACTTGCATCATTGATTTAAGAATAAAACTTGGGCACTGTGGCAGTAGAGTATAATTCCATTATGGAGAAAATTTTATTTTGATAAAGTCTCATACAGTGTAGTGTTATACAGTAATATTTACTGATGACCATGTTTCGAGCACAATTTATTAGTGCAGCTCATAATCATATCAAGACAATCACACAACTTTCAAACTTCATTTATACACATGAGTAAAACTCGGTTAGATATATGGATAAAAATCAATAAACGTCCAATAGACACGCATGAAACAGAAAGGAAGATAAAGTACATTCAGAAGCAATACTAGTGCTATCAATAAAATACAATAGGATTATAATTAAGCACTAAGTAGAACAAAATAGACCTTTTCGATGAAATGAAACAGATATAACGTTAAATAACTAACTATCCTATAAAATTCGCTAGGGATCAAGAAAGGTCAAAATAAAAATAATGGTGAAACTGATAACGATAACATAAATAAGAGAGAATATAAGTCAACTACAGTAGTTTTACCATATAAGGAGAGGACATCTGTCTGTCTGTCCGTCTATCTGGATTCAACAGAGAACTTGGCACCGAAGTGCACCAGTTCGAGTTGCCACCTTCCAAATGCCACACAAAGGTAGACAAGAAGATGAGTGAAGAGAATCAATACAGTCGGACAAGTATAAGAGTGAGACAGAATGGGTAATGGTAGAAAGGAATATGAAAGATTACAGAGACTGAATACATCTGCGCTGGCCATTGACAACGATTTTGAGACATTTCACCTATTGTCTCCAGCCATTGATTCCTAGAGTCCCGAGGGCCCCAACCCGGAAGTCTGCATCTCCCTCCCTACCTGACTCAGTTTAACTGTCAAGGGTTTCATGGACTGATGCCATGTTTTTGTTTGGCCACCACTTACTCTTTTCCAACCTGCACTTATATCAGCTAGTATTGGCCGTCGGGGGAGGCGATAGTTAGGCACGCGCAGCACGTCACCTAACCATTATCAATCTATGTAACTTTATAGCCTCGTCGATTGATTTTCCCTCTTTGTAGTGAGGGGAAATACAAGATTAACAGTGGTAACACAGCTTTAATGATGTTCACACTTATGAAAAAATAAACAAATAAAAACAAAAAATTGAGAGGATTATAAATATAAGAAATACAATAACAATAAAGTTTGATACTGTAAGGGTGGAGGAAATGGTTTATTTGGCAGTGCGAAGAAGGTTAGTTAGTTAGTTGATGCCTAACACTATTTTCACCACATAAAGTACGTGTCGTCAAATATGGTTCAGTGGAATTTTTATACTTAGACGTATGTGCATAAAGTCTTCTGAAAAGACTTCTTGTTTTACCTGAGGAGACACTAGGTTGGAGCTGCGGGTGCTGCGGTGGATGCCTACAGTCTGACAAAATTCCTTCAGCAAATCTTTTACATAAAAAAACAAGTGTCTATCAGTGACACTGTCAAAAATATGGCCCAATGGAATACCTTATCGTCCTACGAAGTATGACATAGTCTTTTTAAGCAATCAGGAAAAGAATAAGGGTGAACAGTACGGAAGAATAGGTAAGATGCACGAGCGAACAAAGTGTAAGAGGAGGGGTTGAGTTTAAGCAAAAGTGCCCTAATTTCTTAATGTAGGAAGTCAGATGGAATATTTTTTTACCAATCGCTAAGACGTGGGAAGAGCAGGATGACAAGAAGGAAGAATTAGTCCAAGATACCTAACACCAGACTTGATTTCTATATCACTATCATCAATTTCACAACGTTCATAGGAAATACCAGCTTCATTTAGCTTTCTTTTACATCGAAAACTGAAATTAACAGTCTGACATTTGGAAGAACTTAGTTTAACACCATTAGACAATGACTATTTGCCCAACTCCTGATAGTAAGCTGTTCATCTTAGTACAGTCAATCTGAGAGTTAACAGACACTGAAACGCTTAGATCATCACCATACTTAACAAAGTTGATTTCGTCATCAGACTGAAGCAGTTCATGCAAGAGGAAAGAAAACAGAAAAGGAGAAAGAACAGCGCCTTGAGGGACACCAGCTTCGATAAGCAACGAAGTGGACGACTTTCCCTGATATACAGTGTACTGCTTTCTTCCTGAGAAATGAGAATGCAGCCATTTGACAACCCAACAGTCAGTTTGAGTTTCAGCACACTTGTTTAACAAAATATCCCTAGGTACTGAGTCGAAAGCAGATGTGTAATCTAGGAAAGTGCAGCGAACAAATTTAGCCCCCTTGTCAAACTGGAGACAATGTTATGATACAAGACTGCAACTGCATTTAAATTACTTCTACTGTGTTTATAAGCGAATTGTTTGAGGTCGTTAAAGGCTTTAAGTGAAGATTGAAGATTAAGTAAGAGTAACTCTTCCATAGATTTTAGAAAAGGGGAGGTAATAGCAATAGGTCTAAATTTTAAACATGTTCCAGTAGACGACTTAGGTATACGCACAATTTTAATGTCCTTCTAAACGGCTGACACGACATTTTTGGAAAAAGATTCATTAAATATGTCCATGAGAGGATAACACAAGATATCTGCACACTTTTTAAGAATAACACTAGGCAACACTAGATTGAAGGCATGAAACTAACACAAAGAAACACAATATGAAGGAAGGCCAGAAGTGCAAATGGTACGTTGAAGATATTGGTGTACATAATTTGGCCATTTCAAGAGACCGAATTCTAACTAAACATTCCTTTACCAAGTCTTTCGTCCACTACTGATATTATCAAAAATTGAAGAGTATTGAACATCATTCTACAATATAACAAACTTCGAACGTCATAGTAGGTGGTATGTGGTGAGAGATGTCTGCTAGCCAGTAGACAGAAATTTACGTCCCAAATTGGGGTCATGAGAAAAAACAATAGCAAAGCCTAACCTTGAGGAACTCACCAACCAATCACAGCAGACGTAGCGTGGGCGGATACGATTCGGAGACCGAACTGTCTAAGTAACGGCCACAAAGAGATGACAGAATAATCTTCAGCAGGAAAACAACCAATAAGACGTCACTGATATAAGAATAAAACATGCGCCCTGTGATAGAGTGTAATTCCATTATGGGTAAATTTTGTTTTGATAAAGTCTCACAGTGTTATACAGTAATGCTTACTGATGACCACGTTTCGAGAACAATTTATTGCCACTCATAATCATATCCAGGTAATCACACGACTTCCTAACTTCATTTATATAGTTCCATTATTTTTCACTTGATTTTCGCTTGTTTTTATAGGTATTTCAGGTATGAGTGATGAATCATTCCTATTGCATGTGTTGGGTGTAGATCACTCGATGAACAAGGATTCAGTAATCAACCCTCTCTCTCCCTCCACCTGCCTAGATTACTTTTTAGAATTTTAACTCTCTCCTACTATATTCTGTGGTTGTGTATTAACGCATGCACTGCAATTGCTGAGCTTTTTTCTAAATTATTTATCTTTTCAGGGTCAACCATTCTTACCTTAGCCACTAAATTTTTATGTTCCGACAATCTAACTACCCCTGACCTACTAGTATGACCTATGTAGTTGACGTGACTCATAGTCATTGCAGGGTATTTTGTAAATTATATTATTCTGTCTAATTGGGTCAACTTACAAGGTCCTTTAACCTACAGACCTTGTCCCTGAGTGAGTTTGTAGGTTTAAATGCTACCCTAATTCCTGCTTTATTTAGAATCCTACGTAGGGTTTCAGATGCCCCTCTTTATATAGTATAACTGTAGATGACTTATATTCTCTCTTATTTATGTTATTATTACTAGTTTCACAATCATTTTTATTTTTCGTTTGGCCTTTTTCGATCTTCCAGATGAATTTTAAAGGATAGATATTTAACACCAACGCTTCTTCTATCTATTTTATTTCATCATTTAGGTCTTTTCTTGTGCTACTTAGTGCTACTGCTCGGTTTGTTAAACAGATTGTCAGGACATAAGAATTTAGCTAAGGTTAGAATGGCTGAACCCGAGAAGATAAGTAATTTAGAAAAAAGCTCAGCAATTGCAATGCATGCGTTAATACACAACCACACAATAGGGTGGGAGAGATTTAAAATTCTAAAAAGTAATCTAGGCAGGTGGAGGGAGAGAGAGGGTTGATTACTGAATCCTTGTTCATCGAGTGATCTACACCCAACACATGCAATAGGAATGACTCGTCACTCATACCTGAAATACCTATAAAAACAAGCGAAAATCAAGTGAAAAATAATGGAACTATATAAATGAAGTTAGGAAGTCGTGTGATTACCTGGATATGATTATGAGTGGCAATAAATTGTGCTCGAAACGTGGTCATCAGTAAACATTACTGTATAACAACACTGTGAGACTTTATCAAAACAAAATTTACCCATAATACAAGAAGACGTTACTTCTCTACTAACAGTAACGCTAATAATAATTTACATAAAAATCAATAAATATCTATTGATTTCCTCAATAAACGATCTGTTGCCTGACTCTTGTCTTCCATTGTTACAATAATAGGTATATTAATTTATTAATCACTTCACCGAAATTTATTTTAACAAATTTATCAGAAATATTAGCATAAAAATGCTGACAAAAATGAAATAAATTCCATGTCAATTTTTGCTTACCTCATGTGGAGACTTTCTCATCAATACAGGTGGTAAATGATTGTGGCATGATGACGTTGTAAATTTGCTACATCTGTGGTTATTTTGTGTACGATCTGTGGCAGAATTTGATCCACTCGATTGTTCTATACATCGTTTGACTGCCATATGCTCATCTAATTCTCTTAGACGACGAATATTTTCACGAATATGATCCTTCTTGTGTTTAGCTGATAATATGTATATATATAAACGTATACATGTGTACACATGATTATTTTGAATAAATAACAATAAGATATTATGTAATTTTCAAGTATTGATTTTTGTAGGGATTTTTGTCTCATTAGTTGGAGGATTTCATCATGAGCTGACATCCTTTAGAGAACCAATAGAAAACCAGCTGGAAATGCTAAACAGTCAGCTGTTTCATTAGCCTATTTGGCGACCGACTCTTCAGCCGTACTCACCCACCCCATTGCCAGCGTTCGAACCCAGGGCCTTCTGGTTACAAGGCGCGAGCTATCTCATTGATCATTAAGCCTATGATGAAATCCTCCAACCAATCAAACAAAATCCCTACAAAAGCAAATACTTGAAAAAATGATCTGATGCTCACTAGAGACTGGTCCTATTCAGGTAGGTGAGTTCTACTGGAAAGCCTTGACCAGATGAGTATAGTAGGCTGAAGTTGAGAACAGTTATTCACCGAAGAAGACATTGTGAAGTGGTCTCACTATGTCTTGGATTGGCGGAAGTTAGAATCCATGGTCTGGCTATTGGTTCGAGACCTAGTGGCTTAATGGTCTACGACCTATCTCACCTTGTAACCAGAAAGTCCTGGTTTCGAACTCTTGTGATGGGTGCGTAGTGCTGAAGAGTCCCGAACTACGCTGAAGAAACAGCTGGTTGTCCAGTACACCAATGCTGGCTTTCAATGATCCTCCAACTAATTTTACATCGTAATGAAATCTTCCAACCAAATTATATAATGTTTATTTTCAAAAAACAGACTACAACTCTTGCTACAGAATGGAGTTTCCTGGATTTCTAGTGAAAGGTCATGACCAATGAGGTCCAATTAGATGTCACGTGTGTGGATGGATGTCCCACCAACGACAATGGTTGTTGTCAGTCGCGCTAAATCACGAATTGGTAGAAGTTAGAATTCATGCAGTGGCCATTGAATCGGGTCCCAGTGGGTGAATAGTATACGACATTGCCTTGTAACCGGAAGGTCCTGGGTTCGAACCCTGGTAGTAGGTGTGTACTGTCGATGATTCCCGAACTCGGATGAAACAGCAGCTTTCCAGTACTCCCTGGTTTTCAATGGTTCTCTAACTGATATCAATCCATGATCAACTCGTAAAAACATAACCAACCCTTACAAACCAAACTATAGAAAACAAATCAATAAGTAGAAAGTTCTGAACTTTAGTCACTTATCAAGAAAAGCGTATATATTCAACCTGAAGAGAAATTATCCCGTGTCGGTGTTATATACCTCCTGTTTTTGGTCCAATATTAAAACCAGTGAAAACGCGCCAAACACCGGTGTAGGAAAATTTGAACCATAGGGCTGAGCAGAATATTGATTATACTGTGATCGGATAACCTTAAAGCCTGAAAGTAATATCAGTTAAGCTGTTTATTTAGTATAAATTGCGATCAAGATTTTACCGAAAAGTTCTATAATAATTGGGCACCAAGTGAGAAGTAGACATAATATGTAAAACAAAAATTATATTTGTAAAATCACAAAGAAATTGAAATGAGTAATTCCAACGTTTCTTTAGGCAAACTAGACCGAACGCTTTCTCCCCATGTGTCAAATACAAACATCCAACTCTAGAAAATTAAACTGAAAAGTTTTAATATTACAGGAAGAATTTATGTTTCTCGAAAAGATTTTGAAAAACAACGGTTACCCTGAAAGGTTCATTAACAAGTACGGAAGATCTGAAGACGGAAATATCACAGTCGTGAAAAAACGCCCATCTATGTTCAACTTGATTAAAAAGGTGAAAACATTGCAGCAATGGTCAACAGGAGACTGAGTACGTCACTAGCCAGAGCTTATCTTGCAGCCAAGCTAGTTCCTGTCTATCGAACAACTTGCTCATCCTTGGTGCAATCAAAAATCAATAGATATCCTTCTCATGTCAACTCCAACTATATCTGTCTGTCTGGATTCAACATAGAACTTGGCACCGAAGTGCACCAGTTCGAGTTGCCACGTTCCAAATAGCACACAGAGGTAGACAAGAAGATGAGTGAAGAGAATCAATAGAGTTTGACAAGTATAAGAGTGAAACAGAATGGGTAATGGTAGAAAGGAATATGAAAGATTACAGAGACTGAATACATCTGCGCTGGCCATTGACAACGATTTTGAGCCATGTCACCTATTGTCTCCAGCCATTGATTTCTAGAGTCCCGAGGCCCTCAACCCGGGAGTTTGCATCTCCCTACCTGACTCAGTTTAACTGTCAAGGATTTCATGGATCTGCGGGAACAGTTACATTGGAAGAACACAAAGAAGAAGGGTATATCTACAATTTTCTGAACATGTACCAAAAAGCTTATGTCTAAAGGGAACAAATACTTTCCAACAGTGCCATCGCCAGGCATCTCTTTGACACGGGTCATGAGGTAGATGTCGCTAGATCGTTCAAAATTATCAATAGACAAAAGAGTTCAATTCTCTTCAAGTTTGCCGAAGCCATCAATCTCCATTAATCGCCTGAAACCTGATTTATGCGTTCGGAAAAAAGCCGTTATCAGTCTTTCGCTGCCCACCTGGTAACTGGGTATTTTTCTCCTCTCTCTCTCTCTCTCTCTCTTTCATCTGATTACGTAATGTTGAAAGTTTCCATTGTGTATGAGTATTATTGCTCGCGATAAAGTGTTTAATATTATATATATTATTACTGTGTAGATACATCGATTGACTGATTTTTGTTTAAAAATGAACTCTGTACAAGTATGTTAGAATTGTTTCTGTAGATATATTTAATAATGACTTTGCCATGTGAGCAGCTGATGAGAACTCCATTATAGATAAGATTTTATTTTGATAAAGTGTCACACAGTGTAGTGTTATACAGTAATATTAACTGATGAACACGTTTTAAGCATAAATTATTAACACTCATATTCATATCAAGTCAACCACACAACTTTCTTACTTCATTTATATACATGAGTGAAATTGATGATCAGACGTTTGACTAAAAACAGATGGGAAATAAAACGAATGTTTTTATAGTCAAAATAAGTAACTTGTTAGAATGTTATAACGTATGTGAATTAGAATAGAATTTTAAGATTACTTATTATCCTCCTCTGGTTTGACTGACTGACTGACTGACTGACTGACTGACTGACTGACTGACTGACTGACTGACTGACTGACTGACTGACTGACTGGTAATAATACCTTCCATATTTCTGGTATTTGCATTGAGTCATTTCTGTTGCATGTGTTGGGTGTAGACTCAATGAACCAGGATTTAGTAATCAATCTCTTTCACTCTCCACACACCAATACTACTTTTTAGAATTTCAACCCTCTCCCACCCTATTGTGTAGTTATTTGTTAATGCATGCAGTGCAATTACTGCTGAGCTTTTTTCTAAACTGCTTATCTTCTCGGGGTCAATCATTCTAATCCTAGCTAATTTCTTATGTTCTGATAATCTCACTACTCCTGATCCACTAGTTCGATCTATGTAGTTGACTTGACTCGCAATCATTGGAAGGTATTTTGTAAATTGTATTATTTTGTTTAATTAGGTCAACTTGGTCCTTTAACCTACACAGCTTGTCCTATCTGAATGACTGGGTTTTTTGGGTTTGAATACCAACACCCTAACTCCTGCTCTATTAAGAATTTCACGTAGGGAAGGTCTAGAATGTCCCCTCCTTATATAGTAAAACTGCTGTGGATGCCTTATACTCTCTCTCTTATTTATGTTATCATTATTAGTTTCCTCATTATTTTTATTTTGCTTTTCACCTTTATTAGACCTTCGTAATGAAATTTATAGTATAGCTATTTAACACCGACCAACAGTTCTTCTATCTGTTTCATTTCATCATTTAGGTCTTTTTTTGTTCTTGAAACGTGATCATCAGTTAATATCACAGTGTAACACTGTGTGACACTTTATCAAAATAAAATCTTATCTATAATGGAGTTGTTAGAAAGAGGCGAAACACATGCAGTTATCAGGTCGTTATCATGTCTCAGTCAAGTTATTATCGCGTTATTAACAGGTCGTTGACATGCAATTGTTTCTGCTTTCTGATTGGACGCTTGCACAATTCCAAACTTTCAACCGGATTGGTTGATTTCCAGTCTACCTTATTTTCTGTATAAATACAGTCACTTTTGTCATAAATGAACGATGAACCTGGTTTTACCGCTGATTCTCGCGTGTTCTGCTTTACCAGTTAAGTGGGCACTGGTCAGTAGTTATAAGCAGTGACCTCGAGACAAAAGATCTAACATTATAACAGGAGTTATACTCTACCGCCATACTGCCCAAGTTTTATACTTATATCGGCTGGATGAGAAGTCAACGAAATAGTGATAGTACCATTTTATGCTGTTAAAACCACTGTTGTTCTTGCTTGATTCAAATTCATTAAGGGGAACCAAATGTATAAAAGTTTCTTTTTAAATAATAATTAATTTCTCTTTCCTTTTTTATTCACCCAACTTACTGTATGATTTAAACTGACGATTAAGTGAGTTATCTGATGTATTTAATTGCCATTGTAATAAATCTATATTGTACATTGAACTGCTGTTATTATTGTTATTATTATTATTTGTATAACCCGGGTTAGTTTCATTAGATTGAAACATATTGATTGTTGTATGGCCATTAACAACAGGATTATATGATATTATTGAACTCATTTCTACCTTTTTTGTTTTAAAGGTTATATTGACATTTTCTGTACAAAGAAAATAAAAAAGAGGAAGTCAGGAAAATATAATAAAGTAGTATTAATGATGATAATAATTATAATAACCTACTTTCAAGTATTGATTTTCTAGGGATTTAGTTTGATTGGCTGGAGGATTTCATCATGAGCTGACATCAGTTAGAGAGCCACTGGAAAACCAGGGAGTACTGGACAGTTGTCTCGTCCTAGTGTGGGACTCATCATCAGTACGCACCCATCTACCACCGTTCATCCAGCCAGCCAGCCAGCATAAAGAACAAGATTCGAATTCTATTCAACACTAATGTCAATTCGATCATTCTATACTGCGCGCGTGAGTCACGAAAAAGATTTCCAACAGGCTAGTGCAAACTTTCATCAACAGCCACCTTCACTCCGTAGTGAAGATCAAACGGCCATTGAGAAGTAATTACCAAGAAGAAACTCTGGCGATGAACAAACCAACTGTGCACGAGTCGATTGCTTAACAAGTATATTGAAGGAAATGAAGATGGACTGGTTGGGCATACACGCTATTGAGGAGGGCATCGAATGACATCGCACGCAATGCAGGCCATCACTCAAATGGAATCCAAATGAGAATCAACGAGTGGGTTTTCAGTGGGAGGCTGACATAGAGGAAATGACAGATTATGATCAGTTGTATCATCAGCCAGCTGAAAAGGACAGCAGAGAATAGAAGAAAGTGGAGATGTGTTGTAGAAATCGAATGTTCCACTCGGAACCTAAGGAAATAATAATAATAATAATTCTAAAACAGACAGTACTGATAATATGGCATAGAATTCTCAGCATTTGTCACAATATATTGTATCTAATTTACTCAAAACATTATAAATAAGAGTAACTACAGGAGTCTGTGGACACTGACAGTTGAAATAATGTCAAAAATGTGCAAAGTACAACATGAAAAATAATAACTCTAATAATAATAGTAGTAATGGGTTTTCTATAGTTCGTTTTGTAAGGAATAGTTATGTTTTTACGAGTTGATCACTGATTGATATCATTAGTTAGAGAACCATTGAAAACCAGGACAGGAGTACTGGACAGCTGCTGTTTCATCCGAGTTCGGGAATCATCGACAGTACACACCTACTACCAGGGTTCGGACCCAGGACCTTCCGGTTACAAGGCAATGTCGTATACCATTCAGCCACTAGGACCCGACTCAATGGCCACCGCATGAATTCTAACTTCTACTAATTCGTGATTTGGCGCGACCCCAACCATTGTCATTGGTGGGACATCCATCGACACACGTGACATCTAATTGAACCTCACTGGTCACGACTTCTCACTAGAACTCAGGAAACTCCAACCTGTAGTAAGTCACTAGCGAGCATTAGATTAATTTTCTATAGTTTGATTCCCAAACTAGGATGAAACATCAGCTGTCCAGTACTCCCTGGTTTTCAATGGTTCACTAACTAATGATATCGATCCGTGATCAAATCGTAAAAATAATAAATGGGTTTGTTTCAAACAGTAATGTCGATACAGTATGGAGATTTTTAGCACGTTATAGACTATTGAATCTAATGTTCTCTTGGCATAGCATGGTGAAGGGGACACCGAGAAAAAAAATAATATTGGTTCGTGGTCACCCTAAAAATCCCGAATTGGTAGAAGTTGGCCAGTACACACATTTTCTTAGTTTTATGCTCTTGAAATACAAACGCAATTTGATAAAGTGCCTGGCTCACAGAGCAAGAGCGATTTGCTCGGACGAATGTCTTGATGAAGAAGTGAATAATATTAAACGGTTGCTAAGTGAGAATGGTTATCCTGAAAAGTTTATTGATAAGAATATGAATCTGAAACCAAAGCATCCCAAGTTGCCGACAGTTCTAAAAAAAGGCCTTATTCTTACAGATGCAGTTCTTTTGGGGACAACACCAGCGAGATACTAACACGGCGCCTCAGAAATGCGGTGAAAAGAGCATTCCCTGCTGCTGAATCACGTTGTATCTTTAAAACCACTCATTTTCTGCGTTCGGGAGTAAAAGACAAACGACCTAATTTCGCCTCTTCCATGTGTATCTACAGGTTTAACTGCTCTTGTGGAGCCAGTTATATAGGCCGTACAATTAGGCGTGTTTCTCGACGAATTTCCGAACATCATCCTGCATAGTGGTTAAGCAAAGGACAAACAAATCCGTTCGTAGCGCTATTCCATCTCATCTTGTGGAGACAGAACACAAGATTGACGTTAACCAGGCTTTCACGGTCATTTACCGCATACCTACGAATCTCAATTTTGTTTTAAGAGTTCGACTACTAAATATTGCTGAGGTTGTGGGGATCCATATTAACAAGCCTAATTTATGCATCCAAAAGAAGTTAGTTCAGACATTATCATTACCTTGGCCATCCAGGTTTGAATGATCCTGAATTTTTCTGGAATTTCCCTAATTTCAGTTGATATTCTGTTCGCTTCTATATCTATATTGTTATTATTTAAGCATCTTTAATGAACTGTAATTCCAATGTGGTCTTACTATACAAATCGATATTATTTAAACGAAACACCAATATTGTTATTGACTACTAATCTAGAATATTCTGTGTATATGAACATATATACTTGTAGAGCCGGAAGAGGAATTTATCGAAAAGAATATTCTTTGCTCGATTATTTTGTGTTTTATTGAGTTAGAATTCATGAAATGGCCACTGGATTGGGTCCCAGTGGCTGAATGATCTACGAGCTAGCTTGCCTTGTGACCAGAAGGCAATGGATTCGAACTCTGGCGGTGGGTGCGTACTATCGATGAACCCAAACTAGGCTGACGAAACAGCTGGCTGTCCAGTACTCCTGTCTTGGTTTTCAATGGTTCTCTGTCTGATATCAATCCATGGTCTAAACTAATTCTTGAAAATTATTACAGAGCGTAAATAATTTTTGCACTTACGAAAAAATAAACAAAAGAAAGTGAGAGGACTATAAATATAAGAAGAATAATAACAGTAAAGCTTGATTGGTGGTATAAGGATGGAGAAAATTGCTTATTTGCTAGTGGAAAAAAGGTTTGTTAGTCAGTTAGTTCGTCCGTGCCTGACACCATTTTTATCACATAAAATATGTGCCGCCAAATATAGTATCGTGGAATTTGTATACTTAGATGTGTGCAAGCGTAAAGTCTTTTGAAATGACTTATTGTTCTACCTGAGGAGATGCAGCAAGATGAAAGCTGTGGATGTTGATATGGATACTCACAGTCTGACAAATTCCATTTAGCAAATTTGTTGGATAAAATCAAGTGCCTATCAACAATGATAATGTCAACAATTGATATGACCCAATGGGATACCACCAATCACCCTACTTACAGTCAGTCTTCGGAGTTCTACGAAGTATGACATAGTATTTTTTAAAGCAATACAGAAAAGAATAAGGTGAACAGTAAGGAAGAATTGGTAAGATGCACGAGTCGACAAGCTTTAAGAGTATGGGTTGAGTGCCTTAACTTCTTAATGTAAAAAATCAGACGGAATATATTTTTAGAAAACGCTAAGACAGAAAAACCAGGATAGATCAAAAAGAAGAACTAGTCCAAGATACTTAACGATAGACTTGATTTCTGTATCCTTAACATCATCAATTTCACAACGTTCATAGAAAATACCAGCTTCATTTAGCTTTCTTTTACATCGAAAACTGAAATTAACAGTCTGACATTTGGAAGAACATTAGACACCATTAGACAATGACTATTTTCCCAACTCCTGATAGTAAGCTGTTCATCTCAGTACAGTATAGCTGAAAGTTAACAGACATTGAAACAGTTAGATCATCCAGATACTTAACAAAGTTGATTTCATCATCAGAGTGAGGCAAGTTATGCAGGAAGAAAGAAAACAGAAAAGGAGAAAGAACAGCGCCTTGAGAGACGCCAGCCCCAGTAGGTTATGAAGTCTACGACTTCGCCTTACATACAGTGTACTTCTTTCTTCCTGAGAAATAAGAATGCAACCAGTTGACAACCCAACACCCAGTGTGAGTTTCAGCAAGCTTATTTAACAAAATATCCTTAGATAATGGGTGATTGAAAAGCAGATGTATAATCTAGGAAGGCACAGAGAACAAATTTAGCCGCATCCCCACTCAACTAGAGATGATGTTATAATGCAAAACTGCAGCTTCAAGTAGACTGAAGTAAATAAAACGTGATAATTCTATAAAGAAGGTTTTAAGTTCATGCTATGTAGAAAGGTCAACTTGGTCATTTTAAGTTGTACTGATAACATTAACATAGACAATTCATGCATTTATTCCCCTTGATGAATTTGAATAAAGCAAGAACAACAACAGTGGTTTGTGCAGAATAAGAAGACTGTACCATCATTGTTTATTTCATCGGCTTCTCATCATCAGCTGCTGTTTACAGCCTAAATAAATTGTGAGCTTTATATGCAGAAAAGTTTTAACATACTTGCAAATTGTTTTTCATGATGTCAGTTGACAGAAAATTCCACAGTTAGTGAACAGTGCTCAGAAAATCACACTTATATAGTTTTTACACAGACGGTTCAAGTTTAAACAAAAAAAAATAAATGTATGCATACAATGGTAAGGGAGTTACGTAATAAAGACGAGAGATGCGTAAGATGCAGAGTGACTAATAAATTAGGTAACAATGCACCAAGTTCAACTCGAATCATTGAAACCAGAGACAAGAAAAATTACAAATTATAAAAGGGGGTGAGGTTAAAGCCAAAGACTACGTGATCAAATGAAAGAAAGAATAAAGACATCCAGTTACCAGGTGGGCAAGGAAAGACTAATAACTGCCCCTTTCTGAACACATCAATCTGGTTTCAAGCGTTTGATAGAAATTACTTCGGCAAACTACAGGGGAATCGAGCTCCTTTGTCTGTTGATAATTTTGAAGGACTTCTCGATTTCCGCCTCATGACCCATGTCGAGGAGATGTCTGGTAATAGCGCTATCATAAGTGTCCGTTCTCTTGAGACGTAGGCTTTTCGGCATATATTCAATAAATTGGAGGTGTGTCCTTCTTTCTGTTCTCCCAATGTAACTGCTCCCGCAGATACACGTAAATTTGTATACACAGTTAGAGTTAACATGAGAAGGCTATCTGTCGACTTTTGACTGCACCAAAGAGCATGTTGTTCGATGGACGGGAACCAACTTAGTTAGCTGCACGATTGGCTTTGGCTAGTGACGTACTCAGTCTTCTGTTGACCATTGCTGCAATGTCCTCACCCTTAAAACTTAGTTGAATGAAAACAGACTTTTCTCAACTGCGATTTGTTTGATGTTTGAGCCTTCACATCTTCCATATTTGTTAATGGATCTTTGAGGGTAACTGTTGTTTTTCAACACCTTTTCGAGAATAATAAATTCTTCCTCTAGTTTCTCTGCAGAGCATATTCTCCTCGCTCTATAGTACAGAGTCCTGACTAGCGCTCTTTTATATCTATTTGGACAAAAACTATTAAAATGTAAGCATTTTCCATTCCATGTCATCTTTCGATAAATTGACCTCTAGAGACTTCCATCTTCTAGGCGTTGCATGGAAATGTCAAGGAAACGGAACTTTCTATCATTTTTATGATCCATAGTAAATTAAATATTTGCATGTATTTCGTCATCACCTAATTTATTAGCCACTCAGCATCTTACGCATCTCTCGTCTTTATTATGTAACTCCTTTACCATTGTATGCATACATTTTTTTTGTTTACACTTGAACTGCCTGTGTAAAAACTATATAAGTGTGATTTTCTGAGCATTGTTCACTAACTGTGGAACTTTTTGTCAACTGATATCATGAAAAACAATTTTAAAGTATATTTCAACTGTTTCTACACATAAAGCTCACAATTTATTTAGGCTGTAAACAGCAGCTGATGATGAGAAGCCGACGGAATAAACAATGGTGGTACCGTCTTCTTATTCTGCGCAAACCACCGCTGTTGTTCTCGTTTTATTCAATATGTATATAGCACTTTAATTACAATACAGCAGTTTGCCAATCAAGTGGCGATAATTTTGTTAACAATAATTAAACAGTGTCAATGGGTTAATAGGTAACGAAGAAAATCAATACAGATTTAAAAGGTGGAAATGGATAGAATAAATTAATTTTACAAGGATAACACGTAAATTAAAGATAAAGTGGTCAAAATAAATAAAATAAATAATTTAGACAAATATAATATATATATATATATATATACATATATATAATATTATAGGTTTAGGGGGAGGGGGTGACGCAGTCCTGTTTATCCATTCTTGCGACGATGGCCACGGTAGGGGAAAGTGGCTGTACAAATTTTTTCTGTACATATAGGCTTGGCTTCTTCAGATGAATACCAATCGCCTCAGCCGTCTGTAGAAGACGAACTCGCAGAGCAAAATTAAGATAAGTTGGAATGCGATAAATAATTTTAAATGCTGTATTAACATCAATCTTATGGTCAGTCTCAACGAGGTGGGCTAAAATAGAGCTATGAATCGATCTTTTTTGTCCCTTACTTAACCACGTTGGATGATGTTCGGAAATACGACGATGATACTCCAAATAAGTTCATAATTAAATAGGCTTGCAGAAAACAATAATACTTCGGGTAGAAATACAATGGAATGAATTTCAGTATTATTAATACTCTATATGTGCTTTCTCATCACCTCACACACACACACACACACACACTGGTTAATACAACACAAGTTTCAATGAGTGTGGAAAACGCTAAATAAATGTGAGATATATATATATACTTTGATTTGACACTAATAACTAGCGTGACGTGTCTGGTCCTTCCTTTCTTTGGTAGAGAGTGAATTTCATCAGTCAGGTTTGTAATGTGGCCACCATACCACTAGACAGCTCGCTATCACGATGCACATTAATTTGACAATATTAGATGGTTGGAGGCGATCGGTCACAGGAAGCCTTGAGTTTCTTTAAGGCGGTTGCAGATACGCCTGCTTTGCTGAAGACTGGCAACTAGCACGAAACCAACTATCTAATATCATCAAATCAGTGACGGATATTATATATATATATCAGTGGGTCGGTTGTTCAATGGAAAAACACTAGCCAACCACGAACATAGTCCAGGGTTCGATTCCCGGCCGACAAACTCCAAAACCTCACCTAACTGATAGTAAGATCAGTAAAGGAGCAAGATTGTCCGTGACACTAGCAACCCTAATCGGTAAAAGAAGAATACTGCTAGTGAAACTTCAAGAAATCTTCAAGCCTGAAGCTCTATATTCCACTGGGGACGCAAAGAAATAAACTAATATTGAAGTGTTGGTTTGCAGGGATTTCATCATGAACTGACATCGGTTAGAGGAACATTGGTAAACCGGCAGTGGAGTACTGGACAGCTGTTTCGCCCTACCTTATGACTCTTCAGTCATATTATGAATTGGCTTAATTTGGAATTCATGGACTGACTATTAGATTGGGTCCCAGTGGATTAATGGTCTACGAGCTAGCTCACCTTGTAACCAGAAGGTCCTGGGTTCGAAACCTGACAGTGGGGTGGTTGCGTACTGATGAAGAGTCCCAAACTAGGCGAGTGGAACAGCCGACTGTCCAGTACTCCTTTGCGGTTTTCCAATGGTCCTCTAGCCGATTTCAGTTCATGATGAAATCCCGAAATAAACTAGTAGTACATACATACATACTAACTGTTCTTTGCATTATCTCGATGATATGGGTTATTCTTCAGATTAACTGGTAGGAGAAGTTTTAAAGGAAATATTTAACGAAGATTATTTGATTTACAACGTTAGAAACCGTGGGCCTTTGGATTATTCTTCCCTTTCAAATCCATTCGTCTATTCCTTTGTTTGGTGCAGACTGAATTCTATCAGTCACGTTTGCAATATGGCCACCTTGCTAGCTGGCTCGCCATCACAGTCCACTGCGAATCGTTGATATTAGATGGTTGGATGCAGTCAGCTACAGGAAGCCTTGACGACCTAGGTTTCGTGCTAGTTGACACCTACTAGTCAGGAAGGCATATCTGCAACCTCGAAGGAATTCATACCCCTTTTGAGATGCAGAGCCGCATCACCTAGTGTCGCCTGCAGTTAGAAACGTTACCACTGAGCTCTCCAGGCTCGCGATCGACCTCCTCTGTAAGACTGTGCTCAGTATTTTGATTGGACAGTAGTCAGTTAACTAGTCCTCCAGTGTTTGGTGCCCAGTGGTTAAGATTCTCGCCGACCATGCACATGGTTCGAGGTTCGATCCCCTGCCGACGCACACCTGATATCTGTGGTTGGCCTGCGAAATTCGGGCTACCGATATCCATGCTGAAAATTCCATACTTGTACCAAAAAATACAGTGTGGAATCAAGCTGTAATCAAAAATATTTAAAAAAAAATTAGTCAATACCAACAATTCACAGTGGACCAAGATCGCGAGTCACCTAGCATGTTGGCCAGCCACACTGCAAACTTGACCGACAGAATTCAGTCTTCACCAAAGACAGCACCAGACGCATTACACTAGTTACTGACTAGTGTGCAGATCAAAAAACAGTAGAAATGTGTTACTAAAGCACTATATTCCACTAGAAACCTAAGAAACCAGTTTTCTGATAATCTTACCTAATCTTAAATATATGAACAGCTTAGAAATATGCGTCTAAGTACCATTAGCTTCAATTCAAATAACTGACAAAATTTGTAACACATGAACAATACAATACAAAACTGGATAAGATGAACTATACAGATTAAAAATAAAACAAAAGATCGATAAAATTCAGAAATTATAGTTCATGCGCCATTGGATTCCATTCCAGTGGCTCAACTGTCAATGCTGACCTGACCTCGTAACGTAAAGGTACTGAGGTTCGATCTCTAGTGCGTACTGAGGAATAAACCCAAAGTAGGGCTAAGTAAAGTATAATTATATTTCAATAGTTTACACACAATGATAAGTTTTGTTATTGGTAATATTTCGAGCAAAATTACTGCCCGTGTTCACACCACTGTTAGAATTGTTTTATTCACACATTTATGATTTGTACTCATATATATAGTTCATTGCTGGCGACATGAAAATACTAATGGGAGACATGAACGCCAAACTGGGACCAGACAACTCAGGAAGGGAACTCATCATGGGTAGAGAAGCTCTAGGAGAAATGAATGAAAATGGAGAACTCTTCTCCGACTTCTGAGCCTTCAGCGAACTAGTGATTGGTGACAGTGTATACAAGCACAAAGATATCCACAAGGCTACATGGGTGTTACCAGACGGGCAAAACTGTTATGTTCTAGTTCCCCGTCGCCAAATTGTTATGTTCTAGTTTTCCCGTCGCCAAATTGTTATTTACTCGTCGCTGAATTATTGTTATGGTCTGGTCGAGAAACTAATAGTCCTGACGCAAGAAGGCGGAAATCAGAAGACCACTAGGTTTGCGATGATACTTCTATTGTCCAAACACAAGGAGACGGAAATAAAATGGTCTCACACCAAAGTGGTAAGTAAGTAAAGTAGTTGTAAAGTAAAGTAGTTCACACAAATTGTGAATGCGAATATATATAAATAATTCAGACAAGCGTGGGAAAAATCATTAGACAGTCTTAACATGAATGGCTAATTATAATGGAGTGTCGATCCAATTATACATAGCGAATATAGCAGACATGCCAACAAACATATATGGATATATGTCACCAAGCAACGGACTGTCAACAAACACTCATATTATATATAATATAATATAAGGAGAATACACATTATTAAAGGAGACAAGTTCATACAAGTGAAGTGGTCACAGACTAACCGAGCAAACAGAAAGAGAGACCAACATGCACACACACACATAAATATATATATGTGGATACATATCACAAACCAAAAACCAAATCGACTTCATCTCAATCTCAAGGAAGTGGAGGTGCAGCCTACTGGACACAAAAGCAAGAAGAGGAGCAGACGTTGGCTCAGACCACTATCTCGTACAAGGGACAATCCAAATCAAATTAAAAGCTTTCAGGGAATCAGGAGCTGCAGATAGACCACAAGCCAAGTTCAACACTCAAAAGCTGAAGGACCAGGCTACAAAGGACATCTTCATTGCAAGCATAAAGGACAAAGCTGAGACACAAATCAACACTAGCGAAGAGGTCGGCGTCTAAAAGCACTGGAACAACTTGAAAACGGTGTGGAGCCAAACCTGCATAGAAATTCTAGGCAGAAAAAAGAGACAGGACAAACAGTGGCTCACTACGGACACTTGGAAACTAATAGAAGAGAGAAGGACAGTGAAACAAAAGATTATCCAGTGCATTGACGAGCAACAAAAACAGGAGCTGAATGCAAGCTACAATACACTGAACAAAAGAGTGAAGAACAGTGCCAGGGAAGACAAAAGAAAATATTATGAAACCATGGCAAACGAAGCAGAACAAGCTGCAGGCAAAGGAGACCTCGCCACACTCTACCAAACAACTAGGAACCTTTCGGGCAAACGTTCGACACAGATTAAGCCAATAAAGGACGACAATGGAAAGTCAATCACCAAAGAGGTGGAACAGAGAAAGCACTGGGTTGAACACTTCAAAAGACTTCTAAATCGTCCGCCACCTAGAACGCGCCCAGCAATACCAACAACGGAAGCAGAACTACCAGTGAACACTGACCCCCCGACGAAATCAGAAGTCCTGAATGCAATCAAGATGCTTAAAGCTGGGAAAACACCGGGACCAGATGGAATCCCAGCAGAAGCTTTGAAAATAGACCCAGAGACAACAGCGGACTTGATGACACCACTGCTGGAGAAGGTGTGGAAAGAGGGCAAAGTACCCGAGGATTGGAAGAACGGATACTTATTCAAACTACCAAAGAAAGGAGACTTAAGTCAATGTAAAAACTGGCGTGGAATTATGCTTCTGTCCATTCCAAGCAAGATACTAAGTCGCATCATCCTGGAGAGAATCAAACAAGCCCTAGATGAAAAACTTCGTCCGGAACAGGCCGGATTCAGGAGAAACAAATCATGTATTGATCAAATCGCCACTCTACGGATCATCATTGAACAAAGCTTGGAATGGCAGTCACCTCTCTATCTCAACTTCATCGACTTTGAAAAGGCCTTCGACAGCGTCGATCGAGAGGTCATTTGGAAACTACTTCGCTACTACGGGGTCCCATCGACAATTATACACCTCATCCAACAGTTATACGACAATGCTGCATGCCAAGTAATCCACAACGGGAAACTTACGGAAGCCTTCGAAGTGAGGACGGGAGTGAGGCAAGGCTGTCTACTATCACCAATGATCTTCCTGATTGCAATTGATTGGATAATGCGACAGACAACGGCAACCAACGAGGGAACAGGCATAAAATGGACTGACACAAAAGACTTGGAGGATCTGGATTTCGCCGATGATATATGTCTGATTTCCCATAAACTGGAAGATATGCAAGTGAAAAGTAACAAGTTGGCAGAAGAAGCATCAAAGATAGGACTTCACGTGAACATAGATAAAACAGAGATGATGAAGATTCCTAGCCAACATCAACAGCAAAAACAACAACAACAGACAACAATCAGCATAAGTGGGAAGAACCTGAAAGAAACAGCCTCCTTCACCTACCTGGGAAGCAGGTAGGTGACATGGCTCAAAACCGTTCTCAGTGGCGCAGATGCATCCACTCCCTGTGATTATGATCTTCAATGAAACTGTTTTGTATTTCTTTATTACTCCTTTGTCTCACACCTTTGCTCACTGTTTCTATTATGCTTTTCTTGTACTTTCTTCTCTTGCTTCGCGTGCTACACGCAATGTGGCGACTTGAACTTCCGCACATTTGTGCAAAGTTCTATGTCGAAACAGACAGACAGACAGACCTGGGAAGCATCGTCTCAACTACAGGCGGAACTGACGAGGATACCAAAGCCAGAATCGGAAAAGCAAGACAAGCTTTCATTACTCTCAAATCTGTGTGGAGGTCAACAGCACTCAGAATAAAAAATAAGATCCGGATTTTCAACTCCAATGTAAAGTCAGTCAGTGCTACTATACGGATCAGAGACTTGGCCAGCGAGTCATAAAGAGCATCTCAAACAAACTTCAAACCTTCTTTAACATCTGTCTCCGCTCAATACTCAAGATCAGATGGCCAGAAAAGATCAGCAACAGGGATCTCTGGCAATGAGCGAACAACCCAGCAGGAACCCATTGTGAAACAAATAGGCAGGAAGAAATGGAGATGGATTGGCCATACGCTGAGGAAACCATCAAGTGACATCACTAGACAAGCCATTGCTCGAGTGGAACCCGAAAGGGAAGCGGCGAGTTGGTCGTCAATGCAAGGGTGACTTGGAGGAGGTCATGCGAGGAGGAGATGAAAGCATGTGGACAGACCTGGAGCAGGGTGAAAAAGTTGTCAGAAAACGAAGTCAATGGAGGTGCGCAGCTGAAGCCCTATGTTCCTCTAGGAACTAAAGGATACAATAATAATAATAATAATATATAGTTCATTATTATTATTTTTTAAGCTCATTCATGTTTTGTGTGTGTGTTCAGAATTATACTCCACATTCATTCATGTGTTTGTATTTTGAATTATATTCCAAGTTGTTGATAGTTGTACTGAGTCACCCTTGTTACATGTATCCGGTGTGACTTTAATGAATATCGATTCTGTTATGAGTCTTTCTTTCCACTTGTTCATGTTTGTTTTTAGAATACACACATTGTCCCAATCGATATTGTGGTTTTTGTCCCATGCATGTGCAGCTATCGATGAATTTTTTTCAAGATTTTTGTAAGCTTGTGTCCCTGTTGGCTGACCTTTAGTTAGGCGTTTATGTTCATTCACTCTTATTTTGAGTGATCTGGACGTTTGCCCCACATATTTAGTTGGACAGTCAGCACAAGATACTTTGTAAATCACATTGTTTTTATCCATCATTTTTATGGGATCTTTCAGTTGATTTATTTTATTTTTGATTAGATTTGTCGGTTTAAAGGTTGTTCGAATGCCGATATTTTTGAGGTTTCTTTGTATTGCCTCTGATGTACCATTTTTATATGGTATTGCGACTGTTTTTTTCCATTCTGCCTTCTTGTTATTCTCTGGTTTTACCCTCTTTTTTCTCTTTTTTATATTATCTTTTATGAATTCTCTAGGGTAGTTGTTTTCGAGTAGCATTTTGAATAGGACTTTTATTTCTTTACGCTGGTCCTCTGGTGCTGTTGTAAGTCTACGTATTCTATCTGCAAGACCTTGTATTAGTCCTCGTTTTACCGAGAGTGGATGAGCTGAGTAATAATCAAGGAATCTTCCAGAATGTGTGGCTTTTCTATATATCGTTGTTTTTATGCTACCATCTGTCATTCTTTGTAGTTTGCAATCTAACATGGGTATTTTATTTTTGATTAGATTCGTCTGAACACACATATGCACACACAAACATGAATGAGCAAAATAATAATATTAATGAACTATATATATGAGTACAAATCATAAATGTATGAATAAAACAATTCTAACAGTGGTGTGAACACGGGCAGTAATTTTGCTCGAAATATTACCAATAACAAAACTTATCATTGTGTGTAAACTATTGAAATATAATTATACTTTATTTGATCTAATCCACAATGCTCAAACTTTTTACTGATATTAATAGGGCTTAGTAATAAGAGGATGTAATTTATCTCAATCGTGTAATGGGTGTTTACACAACACATTTTGAACAATCTGATCACACACATGGACTTGTCATAGGAGTGCATATATATGAAATTAATAAAGAGTTTAAAACAGTGAAAAAATAGACTTTGGTCAAGTTAAAAGGACATATTGAAGGTCAGTTAAGGTACCCCTTCAGTAGATTCCAACGTATATGCACCAAAGACAAATTTGACGAGGAAGAAAGAAAGTTGACACAAACTTTGGTTGATGATGATTATCCAGACAAGTTCATCATCAGGAGATATAAAGTAGTCAGTGGAACACAAGACCCACTCACTCTCCAACTCACCCCTAAGAAAGACGTGTACATCAAGCAATCTACCCTATATATGGGACAGGCATCATAGCAGGCAGTCTGATAACTAGACAAAGATTGAAGGCTGCTGTTAAAAGACTTTTTATACAGCTAAGATCATAGTAATTGAGAATGTGTAGTCAATATATCTATCTAAGCCCTTTGAACATGCGAAAAATGATGTCACATCCCACTGTTATATTTACCAATTTAAATGTAGGTGTGGACACACATACATAGAAGGGAGGACCCACCGACCTCTGCAAGCAATGGGTGACTGGCTTCAGAGTATTTACCTAAATGGCTCCAGAAACAAATAGAATCTTCAGAACCCATTAATGGTGAGAACAGAAGACCTAGCTTCTCTATTGCGAAGCTTATTGTATAGGAAACAGGAAATGAAATTGACGTTAACACATCTTATAAAGGGATTTATTAGGGAAATAGAACATAACTCCATTATGAATAAGATTTTATTTTGACAAAGTGTCACACAGTGTAGTGTTATATAGTAATATTTACTGATGACCACGTTTCGAGCACAATTTATTACTGCAGCTCATTATCACATCAAGTCACTCACACAACTTTCTTGCTTCATTTATATATATATGAGTAAAAGTTGATGATTAGACATTTGAATAAAAATCAATATGGGATAATGTACATTCAGAAATAATAATATGAGTGCTATCAATTAAATACAATCAGATGGGAAATAAGACGAGTGTTTTTATAGTCAAATAAGTAACTTGTTAGAATGTTATGATCTATATGAATTGAAACAGAATTTTAAGATTATTTATTATCCTCCTCTGATTTGACTGACTGGTGGTAATAACATCTTCCATATCTCTGGTATTTGCGTATTGTCACTTCTATTGCAAGTGTTGGGTGTAGATTTACTCGATGAACCGGGATTCAGTAATCAATCCCTCTTGATCTCCAACTACCTACATTACTTTTTAGAATTTTAACCCTCTCCCACCCTGTTGTATGGTTAAGTATTAATGCATGCAGTGATATTGCTGAGTATTTTTCTAAATTACTCATCTGTCTTCGGGGGGTCAATCCTTCTAAGCTTAACCACTAAATTCTTGTGCCCTGATTACTCCTGATCTACTAGTTCGACCTATGTAGTTAACTTACAGTCATTGCGAGGTATTTACTAAATTATATTATTTTGTTTAATTGGGTCCACTGGGTCCTTTAGCCTAAATTCACATTATAACACTTTAACAAGTTACTTATTTTGACTATAAAAACACTCGTCTTACTTCCCATCTGATTGTATTTGATTGATAACACTCATATCATTATTTCTGAATGTACATAATCCTATATTGGTTGATTTTTATTCAAATGTCTAATCATCAACTTTTACTCATATATATAAATGAAGTAAGAAAGTTGTGTGAGTAGTGCCTTGATATGATTATGAGCTGCAGTAATAAGTTGGGGTGCTCAAAATGTGGCCATCAGTAAATAAATATTATTGTACAACACTGTGTGATTTAGCATTTCATGGATGGATGATGGCTAGCAGTGGAATCCAGGATGAAGCGCATTTCGTCCCATTTGGGACTCGTCAGCCAATGGACATATCTGCATTTCTCAGTGAGTGATGATGTTCCCACCGATGCTCGAACCCAGTGCCCATAGTTTCAAACGCTAAAGCGTTATCCACTAAACCACTTGGGCCATGAGAGCCACCTCTTGTGCAACGGGTCATATTAATTTCATTGGACTTTTGATTTTCCCGCCGATTGATTGGACTGAAGTACTCGGTCTCAGGTTGATAAGTCGGCTTCTTGTACAGATACTTCGACGATGTCTGGGCATTTAATCAGTATTTTATTGGTGAGTTATCAAATAAAATCCATAATGGAGTTATACTCTACCGCCACAGTGCCCAAGTTTATATTTATATCAAGAAGTAGGACATGATAATATTGTTTTTATTGATCCTAGTTTGAGTTTTGGCTACACTGTGCAGTCTTGAAATGGAAAGCTAAGCTAACTTTTGAATATAATCGAGTTCGCCCACGGACTGACTGATATCCATTAGAGAACCATTGAAAACCAGGGAGTAGAACTGGACAGTTGTATCGGCCTAGTTTGCGACTTATATAAGTCATGGAATGCCACATCTTCGGTGGCACAGTGGTTAAGATTCTCGCCGACCATGCACATGGTTCGAGGTTCGATCCCCTGCCGACGCACACCTGATATCTGTGGTTGGCCTGCGAAATTCGGGCTACCGATATCCATGCTGAAAATTCCATACTTGTACCAAAAAATACAGTGTGGAATCAAGCTGTAAATCAACAAAAAAAACTGTAGGTTTACAGAGTGTAAAGTGGTATATACATAGATATGTACATATACGTACAGCTAGGAAAACGACATGGGAAACAAAAAGTATCAAATGAGTTCTACTTCATAGTATAAACAAACGCCACAAATAAACAGAAGAATATAAAAATGTTTCATAACCGTATATGCAGATGATATAGTCCTCTTTTTAGGTGAAGACATTGACAAAATGCAAATGCAGAGTCTTCTGAACACCTTGAGCTGCAACCCACGAATGTTTGGCATGAGATTCGCTCCCCTTGTCAGATGTAAGATGATGTTACAGGACTGAACTACACTGACTACTAGCCTAGAAATAGGGAGTGAAGTAGTAGAGCACGATGACCATTCCACTAATTTGGGAAGTTACATAAGCCAGTCAGCGCCAACGGGTTGATCGCTGACGAGATCTCAGAACGGATACAGAATGCTAGTTTGGTATTTACCTGTCAACTTACGCCATCTCTGGCATAGATGTTATATCCGGCTATCGACCAAAGGACGTGTGTACTTCTCAGCAGTCTGCTCTGTCCTCCTTCTTGGATGTGAGACCTGGCCATTGAAAGTGGAAGACATGAAAAGACTACCTGTCCTTGATCATGGGTGCTTACGTTCTATCTCCCGTGTGAAATGGTGTAGTAGAGTGAGCAATATTGAGGTTAGGCATGGGTCGAGTGATAGGTAAAGAGTGGAAATTAATAGACGAGTCTGAGAAGTTACATCGGTTGAGATGGTTATGAAATGTCTTACGTATCCGTAGCCATCGCCTTCCTCAACAGACAATGTTAGCTGACATAGGGTCAGGTTGTAAAATAGCCAGTGGTGGTCAAACCAAAACATGACTTCACCAGTCGATGAAATCAATTCACAACAGTTAGTTTAAGCTAGCCAGGTAGGAAGGTGTAGACTTTCTGGTTGGGGTCTTAGGGACGGTAGAACCTAATGGTTGGAGAAAATCGGTGATATGGCTCAAAATCGTTCTCAATGGCTGGTGCAGACGCATCCACTCCTTGTGACTTATAACACTCAATAAAACTATATTGTTCTTCGTTATGACTATTCCTTTCGCCTTATATCTCTGTTTACTGTCTCTAGTTTGCATTCCTTTTTTAATTTTTTCTCTTGCTTTGTGTGCTACATGGAGGGAGTGTGGCGACTTGAATTGCTGTACATCGGTGCAAAGTTCTATGTCGAAAACAGACAGACAGACAGTATATTGAAAAAGTTATCAAGAGTGAAACAATGAAAATGCTTTACATAAAATGTATATCACTCCCATTTCAAAATATAACCATATATAGTGTCCCATCATAGAGTAGATTTATCCGATAAAATCACACATGGATGTACTGTACTGTTTAATAATGACGTTTCAAACACAATTTGTTTCTCATAATCATATCAAGGCTTACACACAACTTACCGACTTCATTTCAATAATTCCATTATTTTCCTTATGTGTGTTAAATTATATCAAATCAATCTACGATCCACAATCGTCAACACCAATATTATCGCACTTAAGTGTTACCACTTACCGTCAAACTATAACACATACACGCAAAGAAAATAATGTAATTATGGAGACCACGTCGGAAAGTTGCGTGACAGTCTTGATATGTTTATGAGAAACAAATTGTTTTCGAAACGTCACTATTAAATAGTACCTCATCTTCCTTATTATTTGCGGACGACATTAAGATATGGAAAACCCTTAAATTATAATAACGATGATAGGCTGGTACTACAAAACGATCTAGATAAACTAACTGAATGGGCTTACCTCTGAATTCCGGAAATTAATTCTAAGAAAAGCGCGGTAATGCACCTACGTCACAGGTCTTACACGTGGTACTCCTTAGTAGAGAGAGAGAACTGCCAGATGTTAAGGGACAAAAGAACTTAAAAATTATTGTGAGCCATGACTGGCGAAGTGTAATGGAGCCGCAAATAAGGCTTTACGAATGCTATGGGCACTTCAAAGTGCTTTCAAACGATTAGACGAGAGTATGTTCCAAGTACTCTATGCAACATATATCATACCTCATCTAGAATACTGCATACAAGTGGTGAGTCCACTCTTCAGAAAGGAGGCACGTATCCTGGAAAGAGTATAGAGGGTAGGAACCAAATTAGTTAGTGGTATCTCATAGCTTCCTTTTGATAATAGGATGGAGCACTTAAATCTCTTCCCATTACCATACCGAAGAAAGAGAGGAGACTTAAATTTAAAATACCGCTTATTAAAGGGTGATTTAAGGATTGACCTTCTAAACCTTTTCTCTCCCTCTCGGATACATTCACGAGGTCACCACAAGAAGGTGATCAAACCCAGGTCAAACCAAATACGTGCGAAATTTAGATTCTCTCACAGAGTGGTCAATGAATGGAACTCCTTATTTGATTCAATAGTAACAGCTCTATATGTGGACGCTTTCAAAGAGAAACTAGATCTCTGCAGAAATATACATCGCAAGGATAAACATAAGCAATGAGAACCTTCTATCCTGATAATCTGAATCTGATTTTATCAGATAGATTTATTCTATGATGGCAGATGTGCTAGCCATATTAAAACCATGTTTGGTGTGGTATAAACTAGAAAACCTTAACCAAGTAGTAAAACATGGCAAACAATATGACTAAGATAATCCAAAGCATATACAGAGAATGACCACAGATGTAATTTCTCATACGACTATAAGCATACGTGAAAAGATGTCTTTTTTCTAATTACACCACACACAGATATCTGGTAAAGATATTCAAAATCTTAAGAAATGACTAAGGATGAACACTATAGTGTTCATATATATATATATATATATATATATATATATATACATGTATACGTACATATATTCCGAAGTACCTGAGCTTCGTTAACTGCCCAAGCTTACTATGATGCTGAATTAAATCTCGCTAATCATGAACTAACTCTAGTGAGTTAATTCTAAAATGGTTTGATTATGTTCACAGACTAGAACTCAGTGCTGGTTTTCAACACGACTGGCACTTACTCAGAACCAGGTGCATTTTCTAAGCATTTTCAGAAGAAGCTCAAAACCTACTGAGTTTACTAATTAAACCGATTAATAGGCTTTATTTCAGCCAGCTCAGCTAAGCTTCAGCACTCACTGGCATTATTTAAAAACAAGAAGACTAAAATCACAGCATTGTAGCAGTTTAAAGCTTTATTTCAGCATTATAATGCTGAAATAAACCCATTATTTCAGCTGCGAATATTATTCTTTAGGTTTCGTCTCATTCATGAAGCGTCTAGTGCCCTTTCTAATAACAAGAATAAGACGTGCTTTTCCTCCCTAACCGGAAATATCCAATTTTGTGAATTATTCGTTTGGGAAACCTGATCTTCCTATCCGGCGAATTTTTATTCAACCATTTCTTCCTCACCGAGCCTGTGTGTGGTACTTCCCGCTGTCTCGAACTACTGCCAAAGCTTCAGGTGCTACTTCTGTAGCAACACCCTCCTCACTCTTTCAAATATACAGGACTTGTGGGTCTGTTACGTGATTGCTGTGAAACCGAATAACCCGAAAGTTACAGGTAAAGTCTAAAGCTTTTACTTACATACTTTATCCTTCTTTTCTGCGCTCTCTATTGTCTTTTGCTGTAAGTCTATTGGACAAAATAACAGTCTCTTATTATTTAATCACCAGTATTAATTTAGGAGTAAAATGACAATAGATTCTCAACCTAAAATAAGTAATGGGACATCATACTCTGTAGTTACCAGGGCTTCAGCCAAACTAGGCAAACAGGAGAAGGTGATGGACTCACGCATACCGGTCCTGAAGACCAGGGCTAATATTCCCAGCTCGTACAGATTACCCATGTCGCCACAGTCCTACAGTGAAGCTGTGCAAAGTCAGCCAAGTGGATGTGGCTCCACCCCTGTTAACACGACTAGGTTAACAGATCCGAGTGGGAAAATTGCACTAAGTGAGAACTTCATAACACCCATCCCCATGGTAGACCATGAAACAAATAGGAAGGCCAAAAAGAAACGTTCACGACGTCGCAAGACGACAAGAACGCTCCCCAAGAAGACAGACGACTGCAAGGTCTGTGCTTCTGTTGTCGAACAAGCAGACTCTGCTTTCGAATGTAACTTTTGCAACCGATGGGTGCATTGCAGATGCGACAGTGGGGTACCAAAAGCATATTATGACTTTATGCGTAAAAACCCATGCCAATGGTTCTGGTACATATGCCCGAGTTGCCGTCCTGATGTAGCCTCGCGTAGTCCTTTGAAAACTAAAGATGGCACAGAAGTAGCGGGGAAAAAGGTGAAAAGCTCGACCCCCACCAATCCGGAAGTTAGTACAAACGCGCGTAAACCGGGGATACCAAAATCCTCACCGGTTAAACTTGTAACTCTTGCCATAACCGCTCCAGACACAGAGGCTGGAGAACCACGGGTTTCCGTCGTTGGAAAAAGACCCCAACCGTCTATCAGTAATGCTGGCTATAGCACTGAGACACATAAAAATACCCAGTCGCACCAGTCAAACCAAAACGGTCTTAAAGGTGATCACAAACGTGCGAGGACCGAGCCCAAGCCCACGGTTAGCAGATCAAATTGTGTAATCCTCTTTAATGTACCAGACTGTAGCAGTAGTCTGCTGAAAGATAGGGCCCTATTTGATCAGGAACAGTGGTCCATCTTAAGTAGCACACTGGGTTTGGACATCCAACCAGTAAATCTATGCAGATTGTATAGGGGCACTGCTGCACCTGAAGGCAAACCATCCCCACTGAGGGTAACATTGAGCTCTACCGAGGATGTTGAAAAAGTGTTACTGGCTTCTCAAGTCCTTTCTATAGGGAGGGCCTGTAACATACGTGTTAAGCCAGACAGGCCGTGGAAGGAAAGACAAATGGCGAGGGAGTCGCCAGAGCTCATTCCTTCTGCCTCCATGGTTGTGCATGGCATTCCCGAACTGGTAACTGGGAACGCCTGCGAAAAGCATTGTCATGATGTACAACAATGGAGATGGTTAGCATCCCAGATGGCCCTGGGAAGTTCAGGGGCTGTCTCTATTTATAGACTGCCTCGACCCACTCATCTTATGTCAATTAACTCGCCACGTCTGTTAGCTGTCAAGTTCAGCTCCCAAGACCAGTTGACTACCGCTCTCCATAGATGGTACGAGACCAAGGACAAGGTCAGCAAACACATTCGCTGCTGCGAGAGCCGGCCTCGCACTCAAAGGAGAGAACAAAGCGTAGTAAAAGAAAATCCTCAACCCCTAGTCACACTACAGCGGTGCAGCACGGACGATGATAGCCAGTGTCATCCGAGTGCTCCAACTGAACTAGAAGAAAAAAACGCCAACAGGCCGGTTCCTGGGGAATCGGCCAACTAGTTCGTAGGATAACTCCTCAACCGATAGCCAATATCAAGTCAACTACCCCCCAATACGGGGAAGTGGTGAGACTGACTACCAGTTGCCTGTATAGTAATGTGAGAGGGCTAAGAGGCAAAATAGCTGAACTTAGACACCTACAATCACAACTAAACTCCAAAATCATAATACTGACGGAAACCTGGCTAACCCCTACGGTGGCAGACAGCGAAGTCAGTATAAATGATATGGTCCTAGTCAGGCGAGATAGGGACCTGAAAGAAGGAGGTGGAGTCGCCATATACGTCGACAAACAGCTCAGATGTGTTCACGCGACGGACCCTCCCCTCACAGAGCTCCCTGACTCCATATGGTGCCACTTCACCGTTGGGTACTGCAAATATCTAGTGGGCAGCATTTATCGATCACCTTCATGTGGAGCAGACCACAACCAGGTACTGCTAAATACAATTTCAGCGACTCAAGACATGGGTTATGATCAAATTGTCATAGCTGGTGACTTCAATGCCCCATCTCTTAACTTGGTGTCGGGAAAAGCCCATGATAGATTTGATCGAAATCTGCTGCATACCATCAGGAAGGCTGGATTCACTGAAAATGTCAAGATGGATACTAGATGGGGCCCTGATGGGAAGTCTTCTAGACTGGATTACGTGCTCACTAGTGACCAGCTACTAGTGGAAAACGTTCAGATCACGACTCCCATAGGTAGTAGTGACCACGCGGTCATAGTATTCGACATAGTCCTCCGCGAGCGCTTACAGTGGGACAATACACAGCCCTATCTGTGTTATAACAAAGCCAACTTTACCAAAATGCGAAGACTTCTGTCTGAAGCAAACTGGCCTAAAAAATGGACAGAGCTAACAGTAGAAGAACACTGGAGAGTGGTAAAGGAGATCATTCACCAGGCGGTCTCAGACACTGTTCCTTTAGTCTCACCAAAAGCTAGGAAGCAACGATCATGGCTGAAAAGGGGACACAACGCCTTCTGCAGGCAAAGCGAAAAGCCTGGTTCGCGTGGCGACGATCGAAGAGTCAACCCGAATATGAAGTGTACCTTGAACTCAGGAATCGATGTAACATACGAGTCCGGAGCGATAGAAGGACATTTCAGGGAGACCTCGCCAATAAGCTTCTCGTGAACCCCAAAAGCCTATACAGGTTTATGGCCGAAAGAAAACCGACCAACCAGGGAGCATGCAATCTAGTGGGTTCTGATGGGAAATCTCTTACTAGTCTTGAAATGGCAGAGACATTCAGCCTAGCCTTTCACAGGCAACTAAATAGTAACGAGGATATTACCCCTACAGAACATCCAGATTACATCGCAAAACCAACACACGAAAACCTGCTGGGGACATTTCAAATTACCCCGGCTATGGTACTTGCAAAATTGGGAAGGTTGGCTTCGGGAAAGTCTCCAGGTTGTGATGGCATCAGACCATCTGTCCTGAAGCAGTGTTCAGAAAGTCTCTGTCAACCCCTAAGTGATCTGTTCCAACACTCCCTTGATGTAGGGAAACTTCCATGTGAATGGAAACGTGCAATCCTATCCCCTATCTTCAAGGGTGGTGACCGGCAGAATGTGACCAGTTACAGACCAGTTGCTCTACTTCCAGTGGTATCGAAGATATTGGAAAGTCTCATTGACGACCACATGAGAAAATACTTCGATGGGACTAACCTTCTTCACGAAGCACAGCACGGTTTCAGGAGGGGAAGATCCTGCGTGACGAATCTTCTACTAGCCTGGAACGATTGGACACTATCCTGGGACAAAAAGGTACCAGCCCACGTGATCTTTCTCGACTTTGCGAAAGCATTCGACACAGTTCACCATGGTCTGCTCCTTCACAAAATAGGCAAGGCGGGAGTTTCTGGAGCACTTCTCGCATGGCTGACAGATTACTTAGGCGAGAGAGAATTCTGCACCAAAGTCAACCGCATCCGATCATCCTGGCACACCTCGGCATCAGGGGTTCCTCAGGGTTCTATCCTAGGGCCGTTGATGTTTTTGATTTTTATCAATGACCTGCCCCCCCAACTAAACTGCTCTGCGCTTCTTTACGCTGACGACGTAAAGATTTGGAGAGCAATAAACTCATCGGAAGACTCAGATAGATTGCAGGCTGACCTGCAAACTCTGGGAAATTGGGCTTTGGCTAACGGAATGCCTTTCAATCTAAAGAAGTGCAAAGTAGTGCAGCTTCATTCCGGCAGGTCACAGAGTGTAAATTACACCCTTGGTGGCCAGAACTTGAGTTGTGTTCCATCAGAGCGTGATCTAGGTCTTATTCTAACAGAAAAGCTAGACACCAGTGGAAATTACTCGAGGGACGTCGCCAAAGCCTACGCAACATTACACTTTATGCACAGGCAGCTGGGAGCTCTCACTCCCGAACTGTTCTTAAGGCTATACAAGGCATATGTGAGGCCACACCTTGAGGTGCATAATATCATTGCACCTCCGCTACTCAAAAGGGATGCTAACATTCTAGAAAGTGTCCAGAGACGAGCGACAAAATGGGTGATCGGCCTCCGCAACAAATCATATGAGGAAAGACTAAAGAAATTAGGTCTTTTCACACTTAGTTACCGTAGGCACAGGGGAGACCTCATCACCGTCTACAAGATCCTAAATGACCAGGCCCACCCAAATAAAAGCATCCTGCCATTAAGCGATTATAGGCTTCCACGAGGTAACCCGCTAAGGATAGCACACCAGAGACCAAAGACTCGAGTGCGATCACATTTCTTTTCGCTTCGTGTTTGCCGTCTCTGGAACGCTTTACCGGCGGCCGTGACTACAGCGCCATCTCTGGAGATTTTTAAGCGGAAGCTAGACAATCATGCAGAAATGCAAGGTTTGTGTCTCAATGGCTTATCCTCATAAAATTTGAAACCACACTGTCAATGAATAAGCGTACAAACTAAATCCCCACGACCTATTCTGCCTTCTCTCACTCTATCTTTTCCTTAGGTCACCTTTATTATTCCACTTATCTCAACCTATATTATCTACACTACAACCTATTATTATTATTATTACTATTCTGCTTTTATGACTACACCGAATGACCAAGGGGAGTTAGGTCAAACTCCATTCACGGCAGCAATACAGTCCTAACATACTGCATACTACAAACCACATCTCGACCAATCCCCGCACCACTCCTCCTGGAGTCTACCAGAGCTAAAGCAGTCGAGTGTCGGGACTTACTACGCAGAAGCTCACCGAAGATCTGGAACCTCTACCTCACAATCAAGAAGCGAGCTCAAAGAAATCACTGGTTTATACTAGCTCGTAATCAGGATATTGGATATATTGGATATTGGACACCGTGTTATTTCAGAATCTAGTGTATTCATTTTTGGTAGGTAAAATACTCATTTACCATAAAAAGGCATTATCAACAAGTAATTATTCCAACTTAAGTTAGAATTTAATTAAAATTATTGTAAGCTTGAGTTTAAGATCCTACACCCATATAACATACTGCCATCAAGCTCAATCAAATCGATAGTCAACACGATCAACAAACACCTTTGATAGCTATAGCTATTGATATATATTATGAAAATTAACATGTTAATTTTTTACTGGTGTACTTTTAATAAAGCGATTTCATGAATTTATTAGTTTAAAACCTACTTTAAACACAAACGTAAGCATAATAAAGTTAAACAACTCCACATTAACATGTGTACACACAATTTTCCAAAACCCTACATGTTGCTATTTTGAAAAGCGCACTCGTTAGTTGTTGTCACAAGGCGCAAATACTGGTTGGTTCAAACAAAATCACTGGTGTAATTTAGGTTCTATTAGACCAATATTTTGAATGAGATGAAAATGTGAATAATTTAAATTCTCTAGTTTTTATCTTGCTCTTACCAGGTAATATACCTAAACTATTGGGGTGATTGTTATTCTGAGACACCTATTGATGTACGAATTATGTAGAACAATTACTATCCTCAATGAAATAAAAACGCGAAATTGTTAGCTTCAGTAGTGATTTTCACAAGGATCAGTAACTTCGTTAATTAATTCTCTAGATAGTACCATTTCCAGTATGTATGTGAGGCGACATAACCAAGTCAGACACACTGAAATATATTAATCTATCAGTCGAAGTTCACTGAGAAGTGAAATGCTGCAATTCATGGAAAGTCATAACTCTTCCGTAGTTATCTACCCATTATGTATGTATTTCTTCGCTTGAATGACTCTAAAGTCTGTAGGGCATCGTTTGTGACGTGACCATCAGATAAGGATGCGTATATGCATTGCACATAACCTTCTGACGACTCTTAGTGTTTCCTTATATTTAACTACTCTAGATTACCTCCGTTTCTCACTGTTACTTTGCATACTCTTCCCTCAAATTACTAAAGTTGTATTTTATGTTCCATCTTACACTTTTGTGTAAGTCAGGCCACTCCTAGTTCATTTTGGTCAGCTTCAGTTTTAATTTGAATGCACATTTTCGTTAACCGCTCACCCTAGTGTTCAAACATTGTGCTCTTAGCATTTGGATGCTTGATAACCTCATAGTTGAACGCTTGTTTTGTAATTACTTGGTACATTTTGTTAAATAGAATAATAAATCTTGCTAATGCTCAACAAATTTGGTTTATATTCACATCTATTCGGACAGCTTCAGTTTTGTTTCGAACTTTTGGTTGAAGAATGTCAGTTTTTGTGTTCATTGAGAGTCATGCGTACACTATCCGAAACACTCATACTATTGTTACTCTGCAGCTTTAAATTTCTGGACCACAACAGTAGTCGTTGTAATAGGGCGGCTTAAAGTAGCAGTCAGTCCAAAACACTGAATTACCTAAATAGGTGTGAAAATTTCACTGACCTCAGATCTTCAGTAAATAATTTATCAATAATTTTGGGACAAGCTTGAGGCGATCCTAAAGTTGAACCTGCACTGCTTTTCATTTTCTTCACGTCTGTTTGTAATGAAGGGCTGTTGCGAGAGAAGGACTTTACTTCGCCGGGACCAGGGTGATCATGAATGCCCTGGCCACAGGTGGAGGCTCGCATTTGCACTTCGGCGCATTGAAGCCTGCGACGATCCATAATCAGGCTCGCTCGGACGCGTGATTGTTGCTAGTAGGGAGGTCTTCAGATCATCCTTTTAAAAGAAGTATGTGCGTCGGTGTACCAAAAATACAATATGGAATCAAGCTGTAATCAAAAAAATTTCTTTGAACTCCCACGGGAACAAAGTAATCGAAAAGCCTTATAAGGGACTGTATCACGAATCAAATACAAGATAGAGTACTCTCCACCATGTTCAACATCCCTTCACAAAACTCTGGTTATCTGCTCCGAGTCTATTGACAAATCAGCTTGACAGTATGTTGATGTCAGTTAACTGTTCATGGAGGTTCACATAGTGTTTTATCGTTCCACATGACATTATCATCCAGGAATTGTTTCGTGTAATAATCAGAAAACAACTTCTATTATTGGTTGTTGCTTATCAGGAAACTCCTCCAGGAAGTAATTCGGGTACAACATTTTTCAGTGTCAATCCCGCATCCCACTGCACTGTGAAAATAACAAGCCGTGAAGAATCACAAGGGCTGAGAAAGATTTGTAAAGCACACACAGTGATCCGGTGATAACGGAATGCATGACAAATGGTAGAGTCATCTGTTCCCAAGAATTTATGGGCTTCTCGTGTAGTAGTCATTTCCTCTGCACAAGCACTAAAACTGCACATGATTCATGTGAGGGCGAAACACTTGTGAAGTGTATCCGAAATCGTAAGTGTCCTTCCAGTAACCAAACCCGATTTGCTGTGGCCTAAATGCACAGAATCCATCCTTGGATCTTACTGGAAAGTGAAAACGTCCTAGAAAAAAGCACAATCACAAAACGCTCCAAAGGCAGCAAAAATACGATCGTATGTTGTTGCATTTGCGTGTGGTTTTAATCAACGATAATAAAATTAAAACTTTTAACTACCTGGACAGTGCCACAAGTCAGCCATACAGACGATGGAGATTATTGAGCAGAAACAAGCAATCTGGGACAAAATTAGTTAACTCAAACAGTCTAAGTTTAGAATGACATTGTGTCACTCAGACAAAGTCACATCGTAGAACACATCAGTGTACATACAATCACAAATCGGAGCGTTAAAATTGTGGATTAAACAGGGACGAGGACTGATAATAAACATATGACATGCAAATGTCAAATTAGTGATATCCAATCTGGGAGGAAAACAGATATTAAATACAAAATTAGATGGAAAATTCAAATAAGCATAAATATTATGATTTGATTGTTCATGGGTGATATTCCAAACAATTTTTTTCCTACAGTCCCTTACCTCTTGCTCAAACAACTAGTACCAAAATCCCCGGTTAGTAACTACAGTTATTGTAGGGAAGTCTCTTAAAACAAGGATGGTGTCAATGTAGTTAAAGATTGAACGATCAATTCGTGGTTGTTTGCTCAAACCCAACACCTCCATATTTTCCACGGGTCATCAATCCGACAGTCATCGTCTCATCGTTCGCCGTTCAAAGGAAGAATAAAAACTATCAGAAGTATTATCGTGATTTATTGTTATAACATTTGTTCTTAGAACTTCTGTATAATAACCTTACTGTTGGTTTTATGCTGGCGTAAGAATAAAGGATTCTTGAATTGCCAATCAGTGTTCTGGTCTTCGCGTTGATCAATACAAAGTGTTTCTGAAAGTCTTCGAGGGACAGCGTGAGGTCCAGCGTAGCCGGAGTTGGACATTGACAATTTACGAGACTTGACTGACAGATGGGGAAAGAGATAGGGGTGAAAGAGGACTTAATCGAATGCCTAATGATGTAACACCACAAATGCTGGGATTTTAGAGATAAGTTATTGGGGAATTTTGATTTACTCGTAAGTCGCCCTCCAAAAAAAATATTTAGCAATTATCAGCTTTATGAATCACTGCACTACAGTAGAACATCGTTATCCAGGACATAAAACGAAGCAGATAGACTCTCTGGAGAGCTTTCCATCGAGAGGACTTGAGTGTTGCTAGAATCGTTTACCCTGAAAAGTTAAATTATCTAGAAAAGATCTAGGCTATAGGAATTCATTCATTTGCATGACAGAGTGAAATTGGCAAGAAGTTTTGAAAGTAATAGAATTGATTGAGAAAGTGAGTTAATTGCCGAATCTTCTTCGATCTACTCGACACCAAAGAAGTGAAATAGATATGACACTTAGCCTGTGCTGGATATATCGAGAAAACCTAAATGAGGGCTGAAGGAGGCGGATAAAATTATGCACAGCAAACTATGAAACAACGTCTATACAATGCTGTCAGTCTCGTCTCATAAACCGTTAATGCCCAGCTCTCGCTACGCTCGGGCCCACGCTGTTCCTTTGAGTTTCAGAAACGCTTAGTAATAACGGACGCAAAAACCAAAACACCGATCTGCTGCTTGTTATTTCTTTATTGTTACACCAACATATAAAAGGAATAAACGAACTAAGCAACTAAGGTCTGTAAACAAATATTACAATAATAAATCGTTATGTTACTTCTGACGATGTTTCACTCTTCTTTCTGAACAGCGACCGATGAGACGATGACTGTCGTATTGATGCCTCCGCGAAAATTGGGGAAGTTGATTTTAAGCAAACAACCAAGAATTGATCGTTCAATCTTCAACTCCATTGACACTCCCCGGCAAAAAAGGGATCCAACCCTTTTTTGCTTTACGACCAATGCACGTTGACTTGGATGCCATTGCGAGAACCTGGGTCACACGGACAGAGCTGAAATGGAAAACAAACAGAAAAGCCAACACACCACAAGCATACCCACAGCACAATCTCACACATCAATGACGACCTGCGCCTCCAGACAGAGACCTCCTCTTGACATCTTGCAACACAATCGCCGCTTGCTAGAATGACTCTTGCAGAATGCAAAGTGACCATAGCACCACCTCACGATACTCTACGCACATCCTCTTATCTACTCATTACCAATTACCATTGAAATCGCTTGTCACTCATTCTGCCTCAGTTCTAGTAACGGTGAAGTATGCGAGCCTCAGTCGTTTACACTCTTTCTCCCCGGCGTGTCGGACCGCAGCTAACAATTATCTCCGTGTGCATTTCATTCTCAGCAATAGCATAGCCTCCCGGCGTATACGACCCATCTGCTGTCCTTAACATCAATCAATTCATTCATGGATGTAGAAGAGTGGACACAACTTCAGAAGTAATCACGACGAAAATTTTAAGAAAATTACGTAATAACAACGAGGTACGAAAACAACAAGTAAACACAACTGATCCAAAATCACAAATTGCGAAGACACACCACACGTATACACAAACAGTACAAATAACCTCGCGGATCATGTCTCGATGGAATTCCTTTAAAGAATTGCAGGACTTACAACAGTACGCCTACAACCCTTCTCAGGCTGACGATTGTAATTTGTGGAATGTCAGGACACAAACAGAATTACCAACAGCTAGATGATAAATGATATCAATTCAGTATATACAATATGAACATATGTACAAGATCATACACCAAGCACATTGGACTGCTCATTGATGCGCTACCCTTTGAAGAACTGTAGGACTTACACCAGTACGCCTACAACCCTTCTCAGGTTGACGCCCTAGGTTGGAAAATCGTCGCAGAGTTCATTTGCTAACTTCCTTCTATCAGCTATATCCTCAAATCTGAACGGCAACACGCCCATGTCATTGTATCGTAGAATATAGATGACCAACAAACACACGACATATCTCATCAACCAAGTATAGAAACAGAGTAATTTACACCAAAGATAATAACATTCAAATAGTAACTTGAAACTAGAAATGCCTTTATTCGTGCAAGTCAATTTAACAATAACTCTCTCGTTTACACTTGGCTTATCCACACTAAACTGACCATTGATATTCGTCCTTTCAAACGAACTGATACTACCATAGTCATTGCACAAGATACTTGAGTTGATGGGTGTCCGTGTCATTGTGGATGACAGCACCAACGACGACTGATTGATATCAGTTGAAGTTAGCGGTGGATCAAAAGCTGTTCTTGTTCGGCTTTCAGATAGTTGTCCAACTGCAAGATTACCACCACTGCTGTCTTTCACTACTAGTTCGGGTTTAGCACTATCATCTGATGATAGGCGGGCTACACGCTGATCAATTACACTGACTGTCTCACTAGTATGCACACCTTTTGGAACTGCATCTGCGTTCAATTCTACTTCACGTTGTAGTTGTACAGAACCTTTATTTAACTTAGCAGTAGTAGGCATATCCCTCATCTCATCATGATCAACCAAAGACAACTGTGAAGTATCATGATCATTATCACGAATATTCACTTTACCGTCAACTTCATCATTTTCAAACTCTTTAATAACAGAAGTAGACAATTTCGGTCCCTCCTCACAAACCCTTAAAGGTTCTATATCTTCACTCTGACTAGTAATACCTTGTAAACTTGTGGAGTCAGAACTGAACTCCGAAGCAGTAACTCTATTCTGTGACACTGTATTCAACAATGGCTTACCAGTTGCAACTACAGACTTCTTGAACGCACCGTTATCGTCACACAATTCGGAGTCAGGCCTGGAGTTTACATTTAGCTTATCACTGAACTTGCTCACTGATTCACAGTTCACCTCTGTATGCACCTCTTGCAAACGTGTAAAACACAACCGTGTTTGTCTTGCATCTTGCAACTTATCTGTTGAGGATGTACTACGAAACCTGTTACACTCATTAAGTTTATATGCATTACTAGACATCATGGAGTCTTCTCGATATCCACCTCTCTGAGGCTTATTCGTCATCAATGAGTGCGTTTTACCCTCAGACTGCTCTATTCTATGGGTGAGATCTAACAGACTGGAAAGCTTGCTCATAGATTGATTGACACTATCATTTACTAGTTTCAGGATATCATCAAATTTCGGCTCGATACCCTCACCCTCCATACGGGAGCTCATCTTCACCCACTTCCTTTGCAGTCGAGTAGGTAGGCGTCTCGCTATTACTTCTAGTATAAAACTCGAGTTGAGGTCACTCGTGCGATTCATCGAAATCATTCCATTCTTGTAAATTAGCAAATTATCTAAAAACTCAGTCAGTGCCTGGGAGTCATCCTGTAATTGACCACCATTACCCTTAACAGCCTCGAATAATTTCCCTGCAATCATCGAAGGTCTTCCAAACCTTTGACGTAATATGCTCATAGCCTCATCGTAGCCCTCTTTTGGCTTCATAAACTTACAGCACTGTATAGCTCTTGCAGCATCTCCAGTGCAATATCTCATCAAATACATTAACTTCAATTCATCATTTAATAAAACACCACTCAACATGATCTCAAACTCCTTTACAAATTGTAAATAATCGGCCGGGTTTCCATCGAAACACCGTGGTTCAAATTTAGGGAGTTTGATGTTCCTATTATCCCTGAACGGCGAAACAGTAACATCAACCATGTCATGCTTAACATCAGACACATCGTTACAATTAACAGACAAGTCACCATGACTTACTTTCCTGTTTGCATCCAAGACACTCTGTCCCTTCTTTGACCCAGGCATTGTTGAACTTGACCCAATTCCAAAGACGTTCCAGATATTGCTTGTTCAAAGAGGACTTGACCGGCACCAGGAAAGATGAACGGCGACTATCCAAACTTTCACCAACTGTTTCAATCCGCCAGATCTGTTTCTATCGTCAGAAACTGTCAGTCTCGTCTCATAAACCGTTAATGCCCAGCTCTCGCTACGCTCGGGCCCACGCTGTTCCTTTGAGTTTCAGAAACGCTTAGTAATAACGGACGCAAAAACCAAAACACCGATCTGCTGCTTGTTATTTCTTTATTGTTACACCAACATATAAAAGGAATAAACGAACTAAGCAACTAAGGTCTGTAAACAAATATTACAAAAATAAATCGTTATGTTACTTCTGACGATGTTTCACTCTTCTTTCTGAACAGCGACCGATGAGACGGGGTGAGTATATAGGTTGTCTCGTGTTATATTTTCCGCGACTAATTTTTTTTCGTCTTTCATTGGCTAGAATGGTGGCGGTCAATTGGAGTTTGAATTGTCCTTGGGTGCGTGCTGTCGGGTGCTGTATTTGCGTGGTTGTGTTTGCGTCGTTTGCCAGCATATGTGATTACTGTAAACGTGTATGAAACTATTGTAACGCTTTGTTTTTCTTTGTTTGTGCATGTACTAGGCATTATTTGTCGTACAATTCGTTGTTTGGTCTATTGGTTGCTTGCGATGTCAACGAACCGGTGGGTTCTTGTGTTTTTCTGTAATTTAGGTTATACGTGCGGCATTTTCTTGATGGTTATCGATCATCCCTGTATTTCAATGTTGTTTTTTTACGATTTATGTTGGAATAGTTGTGACATAGATGGATCCTAATTGATAACTTTATTTTAGTCCGTTGCAGGTAGTCAATTCGAGTGACAGGAGCACAGATTTAAGTGGAATTTTTGCTGAATACATACTTGGAAAGCGTTTCTTCAGCTGGGATGAATTTGAGAAGTCATTAGCAGAATTTCAAAAAGTGAGGAAGTCATTTAATGCTAACAGTGTAGTTATCCTACACTCACTATGTTCATAATTGCAGCAAAACGATGCCGGATGCCAGGTTTAAGTACGCTTATGTTGGTTTTAAATGCACTTTTGGAGTGAATCGTACAAGACGTGGATTGAAATTGAAAAACAAGTCGTAAGAAGAAGTGTAATATGATTTCATGAATATTGCAGGTCTAAATGTTGCAATTGCTCGTCTTCATTTCGCGTGGTTTTGCATCATAGTGAATACATAATTGCTTCCCACAATATGGTGCATAACCATCCATGCAGCAGGGTGTACATGCAGAATGACCCATGGTATAGACGACTAACAGTTGAAGAGAAAGAAAATATTGAACCACTTCTTCAGCAATCCCACTCATCCGATGAAATAATAATGCATGTTAAGGAGAAGTACAACAAGGATATAACTCGCATTGACGTTAAAAATATGAAAGCCGCAGTGAATAAAGGTAACGTTGACGTACTTGTTACATACTTAAGGTATTTCGAGTCGTCGTGACATTTTTGAATTCCTAAAATCCCGTGGGAAGTTAATGGAGTATTATTCCGATGAACCGATCAGGAATTCACTAACAAGAATTTGTTTTGCAACTTATGAGCAAATGGAATTGTATAAACAGTTCCCTGAAGTTGTTGGTATCGATTCGACGTATAATACAAATAAAGGGAAGTAAGTTTACCAATTCATTAATCAACGTGCAGGTATTCTTTGTTCCAGCTACTTGTGACGGATAATTTTGGTCGTGGACGACCAGTTTTATTTGCGTGGACTAGAAAAGAATTCAAACGAGATGTAGTTTGGATATTAGACTGTTTCCGGCAAATAATGGAAGACACCTCGAAAACAGAATCCTTCATTATGGATTGTGCGCAAGCTGAAATAGCAGCCGTCAAGTTAACGCACAGACAAGCGCACATTGTTTTGTGTTCTTTTCATGTTTGCCGAGCTTTCTGTCGGAAAGTAAGTTTTTCAAAGCATACTTTACATTTTATTCGTAGACAAGAAATCCCATTGTGAAGAACTACTTATGCCGTCTAGTGCAGTGTAAAAGGAGATCAGAGTAATGCCTCTATTGTTCTCATTTTGCAGATTTAATTTCTACTTCAGAGTTATTAGCAGATTGGACGCTAATGTCAGTCAATACCTACAACGTCGTTGGATGCATCGACGAGAATTGTGGGCGGCCTGTTTCAGAGATAACGTGCTGACTTTTGGGAACGATACAAATAATCGTGTCGAGAGTTCCCACAAGCAGATGAAACGGTTTTTGCAAAGATCTGATAGTCTGCATAAAAGTATGCTAAAGGTGTATAAATGGCATAAACGAAGTTTTTCAATAATACAGCAGGAGGCGAATATTGCTCAATCACGATGCTTCACGTATCCCTGTTCACAAAGTTTAATCCCAATTATACGGTTGCTTACACCATACGCCGCGAGGAAGGTAATACGTGAATACCAATTGCGACGATGGGCTACTGTTGAGTTCGAATCCGTTGATTATGTATTTTTCAAAGAAAATGGGAAAACAGTGCAGGTTGATCTGAGTGCTTGCACCTGCACGTGCTTTACATTTCAGACCTGTCGGTACCCCTGCCGACACTTGCTTTTGGTCCACTTAAGAAAGCCGTATTTCACAGGTATATTTGCGTTTTTATGACTACGTTTTTAATGTATAATGTAATGTAATAATCAGTTCATAGTTATCTTAACTTTTTTTGTTCCACCTTTTGTAGTTAACCATGTGATGCATAATTGTAAACAATGGACGTGGTCACGCAACTTGTTCGCATCTCAAAGTACGTCAGCAGTTATCCCTCGAAATCGAAGTAACATATACGATACCAAAAAGAAGATTATCAATGCGGGTATGGACAGAATTAATGACAAATTTGGAGAAGTGTTTGCCAATGCTTATGCAGACGGAGTAATCGCAGGAATCAATCGTGTTCTTAATATGTAAATAAACTAAATTTTTGTCATAATGAAAATAAAATTTTCATGTAAATTTTGTTGTCTTTCAATTCATGTGTTCACTTTGTGAGCACGGCATGCTAGACCGGTGCTCTCTAGGACTTTCACTACTAACAATACGTAAGTGTAATTGTGTAGGAACGATGTCGGTCAGCATACGTGTTAAATTATAAGTATTTCAGTTAGCTAACGTGCATAAGTATCATAGTCATATACAAGTCTTTAGGGACAATAGTAGGCATACCTTAGGCACTGCATTCGAGTCCCAGTTCTTATACGGTTACGTGTATTCGAAAGTATTGCATTACTAATGTTTCACTTAAAGCGTGATGTCAATCCATATGACTAAGGCTGTTGACATGTAGCGTAAATTCAACTCTACACCAGACGAATTATTGAATTCGTTGAGCTTTAACAATCGTATTTAGATTTAGCTTACACTAAAATATGCCACCAATTACTTCGTCAGTTCTTATTAATAAGTCATGTCTGCACCTAGTCATCATGACAAATACATCTAAACTCAGATATAATAAGAAAGGTCTGGTAAGCAGGATATTAAATGTATTTAATGAAAAAATAATAACAAGCAAATGTGTTTACGCAGTCGATTGTCGGAATAATTTGTGCAATGTCGAATCTCTGTGACTGGGGTGATTGACGTTACCAGATATCTACAAATAAGTAAACAAAGTGTTTTTTAAATAGCTGAAGTAAGGAAGAAGTAATATTAAAGGTAAACGATTTATATCTGCCTACCTTTGCTGAAAATGTTTTATTCTCCTTTCTCATTCTTTGGTAATGACATCATTATTCTGGGGTTTTCACTGCAACACACATTATTCCTCTTCTAAAGGATAGCAGCAAGCATATAGTAATAATTTCAAATTTCGTTTAAACCAATGTTTACAATGAATGCATGTCATTTCTACAGGCGCAATAAGTTATGTTATAAACTGCAATCGTGAAGTATCATGAATTATAAGAGTTAAATTGTAAACCCTTAATAATGAACACCGTACATTTGGCTAAGTGCTATGTCGTTGGAATGTGAGTATACATCTGCAATGTTTAATGCCAACCATATTGGTGTAAGGATAGAAAATATGATGTTTTCTATGAAAATACAGCTTTGTTCCAACACTGCTGTTGTTGTGTTTCTAATAAAAGCAAATAGACTGTAAGCATAAAGGCATATCCAGTTAACATAAAATGCAGTGTAATAGTGCACAAATGAAAAGACCATAGTGAAGTAGATAAGTGATACTTCAGTGAGAGGTAAATTGAAAGATCTGCAACCTTATAATATGGAAGACAACCTGACATGTAAGATGTCTCACAAATTTCAATAGGGCCTGTGGGGTACCATGGATGGTTTGGCGTCAATCGCAGCTTTGGAATAATGAGTTACAAATGCTAAAGGTAACAACCAACGAAACTGCAGTAGTATTTTCTAGCTGTTCAGCATTTTTTCCTTTAATGCAGTTTCTTATCAACAGTTTGCAGTATTCAGAACATCACAAGTTGCTTACAGATAACTTGTGTAATAATAACTGCGTTAAATATATGAGCCATAAGTGCATCTTCCACATCTTTCATAGCCACAATTAAGTCATTAAGGATCTCACAATATCTTAGTGATGTGAAGCAAAATAATTTTTAAGATTGATATAACCTATGTAACAGGTGTAGTAGTTGTACGACACAGCCGCCAGCTACTAATCGACATAAATCTGGTACTAATTTTAAGTACTCTGACATTTGAGAAGGACTATTTATACTATTCTTCCAGACACAATGAACACTGATGTCAATATACTCTGATGCCATTTCATGCACTGAGCAATTAAGGCCTTGTGAAATTCCATGTGCAAATGTCAATTAAACTATTTTCACATCTTCGCCCAAGCACTTTTAACTAGGAACTTCATCTAAATAGATATAATAACCAGGAAATTCAGCAGCCTGTCTCATTCATCGCATAATGTCGTCAATGTGTTATGGAATATTTCAGTCATCCCGGATGATAACAGAAAAGTTTAACATGTTCAAAGCACACATCTAACCTATGTCTGCATGCTATTTCTCTTTCATAGGCCAGATTCTAATAGATTCACTGGAATGACAACAGCCATTGACTGCAGTATATTTACAACCTTAAGATCTGAAACAACTCGAAAAAAACAAACCCTCAACGCACTATAATGCAAATAATAGTCTTTCTATGCGAACTTTCTTAAAAAGGATGACTTCTTCATTGATAATTCGTCCGAGCTATAATATACAATTTTACGCTCTACTAAGAACAAAATACAGCAAAATACTGCCATCCGGCTACATAAGTCTAAAACTAGTCAAATATAATCTATTTCCAAAAAAATAGGTGATTATAACGTCTGTTGACGTGAGCGCGGTAACCGATGGCATTGCGCGATAACACCTGGTGTCGGCCTTTATCCTCACTCATGAGACGATGACTGTCGTATTGATGCCTCCGCGAAAATTGGGGAAGTTGATTTTAAGCAAACAACCAAGAATTGATCGTTCAATCTTCAACTCCATTGACAAATGCTATCTTAGTGAACAGTCAGTTGTTCTCAAAAATTTATTTAATTACTATAAATGCACCGCTGTGCATTATATAAAAAATTGCATAACATATAATTCTATCATCTGATATTTTCCAAACATATATGTGAAATATCTGTTGATTTCCTTAAATTTTTCCCTCTTTGGTTGCAAACACTTTGTGTGAATGCAGTGAACTAATTTTCAAAATCTGTGAGTGAACAAGGTATGAATGAATGATCCATCAACCTGTAATTTATTATTCCAGCACCACTGCTTTACTTTACCTTTCATTTACTGCAGTTATTAACTCGTGCACTCCTTGTCCTATCTTCTGTACCCATAATTTTGCCAGTCACATTTATTATTTCGCTGTGCGCTCTCTTCTTCCCTGAAAACTCAGCTATTTCCAGAGGTATAAAGGTTCCTACGAACTTACCTTAGTGTTTCAGAAGGATACACCATGTGAATGGCTTGACGGACCATAGTGTAATCCGCTGATAAAATACCAGCCACTTATCTGTGTGGAGCAGCCAAATCTGGTAAGTCTGCTGTCTTAAATAAGCTCTTCGAAAATGTATAAGATGCTGATAATCTGAACACTAAATATTTTGGCAGTGGCGCGAAGTTCGAGGGTGGAGTTACAGTCAGGAATTCGCCCACTACTGGGATAGGTGGGTTGTGCCATAAAGCTCTTTGCGTACCAATATGGTTACTAGGATCCCGACCTATAATTAAGGCTCATCACCAGCATGATTGCACAGGCTAGTTCACATCACTGTTTGTGTGTTCTGAGACCTCAATCTGACAAAAACGGGGAAAATTGGAACATTCCTTTGAGTGAAAAAGTGGCCAAAATTAGGCGATAGTAAGATTTTCTTCTTTTTCCTAGATATCGCATATTGTCCCCTTTTTGGTCACATTTTCTTCACATTTCAAACGTCACACTTCCCCTTAATCAGCAGAATTCCCCATGGTTTCCCCTATTTGTCCCATTTAATCGGATATTTCCTCCTTTCGAAATAAACTACACCCTTTTTTCGACGTTTTCCCATAGATGTGTCCTTTTTGTCCACACATTTGTCTGATTGGGACGCGTTTAAAAATTTCCCGAACAATATTTTCCTCGATCCACTGCAGGAATCTTGTTGAAAAAACTCGGGATACACTACAGAGTGTGAGATGTCGGATAGCTCCTAAAGTACTTGTATAGCATCCCATACTCCATACTTGTCTACAGTGTGCCCAGAGTTTGTCCTGATGAATCATAGTGCACATGAAATCTTCCCTAGCTAGGTTATTGCTAATGCTCCTAGGACATCTTATTCACTGCTGTCTAACTATTAAAAATCGGGGTAGTTCGATCATGTATTAATACTGCATAATAATCTGTTGATTAGTCTCCTTATTTAGACTAATTAGTTTTACACAAGAAGTTGATGTTATCTTAACTAAGCACGGTACTTTTCAACCTTTCGAAATTGGTTTTACAAGGAAGCATAAACCAAACACATTGTTTGAGTGCACTTCTTGGCACAGAGGTAAGGCTTTCTGAATCTTAGTGAGTTTCTTGTTCTTCATCCCGTTGCTCGTCTATCGTAGCTATGATAGGCAGAGATGATTTTAGTTTAGAAGACCGTTCGTGGTGGTTGCTTCTCACTTTGGGCAAGAGGTTAATCGGTTGCATATATCCTATCTGTTCCTATATGATTATCCATTCCCAAACAACGTGTGCCATCATGAAGGTGGCGGGTGCTAGCTTCAGTAACCGTCTATGATCTGTTGACTTTTATCAGAATGTTTGAAAACCTCTGTATTACTAGGACCTGAGACACTGGGATTGTATTCCCGGTGTCTTCAAAACTTGGTGTTACCCTAAATGGAGGTGGTGTACTTGGTGGTGCATGGCTATTCTTGCAGTGTATCAAGATTTACTAGCGCGATGTTTAACCCTAGTTTGCTGCACAAATTCGTCCACTGCATCTGGTCGAACAGTGCCTTTTGTTCAAGTAGACTGCCACTATACACCGGTTCCTTGAGGAGTATAAGGCAGTCTGACCGATTATCCTCAGTTCTATGATCAGTGCTTAGTTTCCTATCATCCCTTCTTGAGAGGTTAGTATACACTTAAAATGTTCCAGGGTCTTGTTTTTCTGTGTCAAACTACATAGATTATGCCTGAAAGCGTATGCAGATGTTTTCCCTACAATATTATAACCACCTGATGTCTGTCTGTCTGGATTCAACATAGAACTTGGCACCGAAGTGCAGAAGTTCGAGTTGTCACGTTCCGAATGTCACACAAAGGTAGACAAGAAGATGAGTGGAGAGAATTAGTAGTTTCACAAGTGAAGGAGTGAAACAATGGGTTGCGGTAGAAAGGAATATGAAAGATTACAGAGACTGAATACGTCTGCGCTGGTCATTGACAACGATTTTGAGCCATGTCATCTATTGTCTCCAGCTATTGAGTCCTAAAGTCCCAAGGGCCCCAACCCAGAAGTCTGCATCTCCATACCTGACCGACTCAGTTTAACTGTCAAGGATTTCATGGATTGACGCCATGTTTTTGTTTGGCCACCACTTTTTTCCAACATGCACTTATATCAGCTAGTAATGGCCGTCGGGGGAGGCGATAGTTGGGCACGCGCAGCACGTGACCTAGCCATTATCAATCTATGTAACTTTATAGCCTCGTTGATTGATTTTCCCTCTTTGCCCAACACTACGCCTAACGTCAACATTACTGATATGTATCCACATATATATATTTATGTGTGTGTGTGCATGTTGGTCTCTCTTTCTGTTTGCTCGGTTAGTCTGTGACCACTTCACTTGTATGGACTTGTCTCCTTTAATAATGTGTATTCTCCTTATATTATATTATATATAATATGAGTGTTTGTTGACAGTCCGTTGCTTGGTGACATATATCCATATATGTTTGTTGGCATGTCTGCTATATTCGCTATGTATAATTGGATCGACACTCCATTATAATTAGCCATTCATGTTAAGACTGTCTAATGATTTTTCCCACGCTTGTCTGAATTATTTATATATATTCGCATTCACAATTTGTGTGAACTACTTTACTTTACAACTACTTTACTTACTTACCACTTTGGTGTGAGACCATTTATTTTCGTCTCCTTGTGTTTGGACAATAGAAGTATCATCGCAAACCTAGTGGTCTTCTGATTTCCGCCTTCTCGCGTCAGGACTATTAGTTTTCTCGACCAGTCCATAACAATAATTTAGCGACGAGTACATAACAATTACTTACCTTATTAAACCACCTAACGTGAGAAAGAGATAGTAGACATCTATGATCAAAAACAGTCAACCTTTTCATGTCTTCAACTCGTATTGGTCATGTTTCAGAGCCATAGAGAAGGACAGAGCAAACAGCTGAGCAATACACACGTCCCTTGGTTGATAACCATAACCACCTGATACTCGCATCAGTGTTTATAGGGCTTATACATGTATATAGTATATCAGGTGTGGTTTGGGGTATTATTGGGTTCACATTCCTAAAATGGTTTGCTGGACTCTCTTGATTGGTAATCTCTTCAAGTTGTTTAGTAGACTGAATTTTACCAGTGTCTTCACCTAGGAGGGAGGACTATATCATCCTCCTTATTCTAAGTTCACAAGACAACTCCATGGCAACAAGTCAACACCTAAGTTGCCAAAGTTATGGTCAATTCCCGATTTGGGATCATTATATGAAAATATAGCATCAATAAAATAAACAAATAACGGGAATTCTGGAGGCCAGGTAGTATGGTAACAGCCGAAGGCAAGATACGGAAGCCAAGTACATATTTTCAAGTAATCAAACCGGTCAAACAAAAAGTTGGCACCAGTCAATGAAATCCACAACAGTTGGTCTAAGCACGTAGGAAGGTGTAGACTTCCAGGCTGGGGTCCTCGGGACGGTAAGAATCTATGGTTGGAAACAATTGGTGACATGGCTCAAAATCGTTCTCAGTGGCGCAGATGCATCCACTCCTTGTGACTTATGATCTCCAATGAAACTGTTTTGTTTTTCTTTATTACTGCTTTGTCTCGCACTCTGCTCATTGTTTCTATTATGCTTTTCTTGTACTTTCTTCTCTTGCTTCGCGTGCTACACGGAGTGTGGCGACTTGAACTTCCGCACATATGTGCAAAGTTCTATGTCGAAAACAGGCAGACAGAATCAAACCGCTATATATATATATATATATATATATACATGGCGGTTTGATTACTTGAAAATATGTACCTTGGCTTTGATAAGTGTATGAAATTATAAAAGCAGCGCGTGTTTACACAATGAAATTGCCTATCACGTTCGTGTTGATTTTGTTATTTCGTGTTTTAGTCCATCATTCCTATTCAGACATTTTGGAATCCATTTGATGTGAAGTGCTTCTGATGTTGTCAGGCGTTCTTTGTGATATATGAAATTTTCTGGATTATTTCAATTCTGTCAAAATCAAGTCCGTGACCTGATTCTATAGCGTCACTTGTAGACGAGCTATAGCAGATGATTTTTCAAGCATTTCTCGTTCACTAACTGGATTTCTCGGTGGTCGAACAGAGGCGACCCGACGGTGGTCATTTCTTCTGATTACCTTGATTTCTCTCTGGAGATATTTGTCCGGTGTATATCGCATCACATTCCAAGCTTTTTATTTTATAGGAACAGAAAACTCTTAGAGATTTGGTCTTTTTATATGGACAAAGTTGTTTCGAAGTGTGCTTGATGTTTTGAAGAAAACTCTGATGTCGTGCTTTCTGAGTACTCTTCTGATATCGTTTAACGTCTCTGATCTGTATGGAACGACAACCGTTGAGGCCCTTGTCTTGGGAATACGTGTTTTCGACCATACTTAATGTCAGTGTTGATTTTGTTGATGAAGTTTTTTGAATAGTTGTTTTCCTTGAGAGTCTCAGTAATGTTTAATATTTCTTCTTCTTTTTCCTCCTCTGTTATCAGACAACAATAATATTCTCATCATATTTGTGTACTGCTTACGCCGTTTACATCTCTGTACAAATCTAATATAAGGCTCATATGGTGATGATGAGTGAACACTACAATACTTTAGCTTCATACCATCACAAATTTGATTATGATTGACAATATGCTAGGTAAAGAAGAGAATTCAATTGATGAGGTTGTGGAGCTGAATCCATGGCTAAGATACGTGTACCGAATCATCACCTTCCTCTTCGATTAATGTTAACTAAATTGGGTTGAAGTTAGAAGACAATTAAGGATGGTCAAATGGAAACCTCGCATCAATCCATCATAAAGTCTCTGACTGTTAGTGTGAACCACATAGAGAACTGTAGAGTGGCTGATTGTGATCGTCAAGATGCTTAGAATCAATACCTTGCTTTGTGTGCTACATGGAGTATGGCGAATTGAACTGCCGCACGTCGGTGCAAAGTTCTATGTCGAAAACAGACAGAATCAATAGCCTGGGACGTTATTCTATTGCGCGAAAATCGTTGTTAATCGTGCTACGTCGGTGGCACAGCGGTTAGGACGCTCGCCGACCATTCACATGGTCCGGGATTCGATCCCCGGCCGACGCCGCACTCCTTTACCTCGCTAAGCCAGAAATAGTCCTGGTAAAGAAGAAAAGTTGTGCATGAGGCTAGCAACCCCATCCTGTAAAAACAAACACTGCTACAGAAACTTCAGGCCACTAGCTCGAAGCCCTATGTTCCACTGAGAAAATGAAGGAAAGAAATTCATCCTCTGCAATCTTCTATATCCATTCAACCCTCGAGTTTTCCCAAGTTACTCTTCTGAAACCAATCGAATCCCTGCGACCCAACACTTAAATACCAATCTGACGCTCACTAGTGACTGGTACACAAATACCTGGGTTCTTGTGGAAAGTTGTGACCAGTAGAGTACAGCAGGTTCTGACGTGAGGACAAATACTCGCCAGTGATAACATTGGCTAGGGATCGAGCTATATCATGAATTCTCAGATGTTGAAATTCATGCACTGACTGGCCATTGGATTGGCGAGTACCAGTCACTTAGTGGTCTATGAGCTAGCTTGGCTTGTGGTCTGAAAGTCCTGGGTTCGAACCCTGGTAGCAGGTGCGTATTGATAAAGAGTACGAAACTGCTGTCCAGTACTCCAGTGCTGGTTTTCCAATAGTCCTCTAACCGATGTCAGTTCATGATGAAATCCTCCAACCATTCAAATCCATGCAAACCAACACATGAGCATATTATTTGAATTAATGTAGTAAAAATATTTTCACCCTCATTTTTATTGCTTGGAATTATTTTTAGGCATTATGGTTCGCTTTTGGAAACATCGTGGCCAACGCATATTTAAATATCTTCAACCACATATTCAAAAATATTTTCCTTATCACAAACCAGAATTGCAAGGTGTTTCACCTCAACATGCTATGCTGACAGGAAAAAAACCGAAAATTCCTTTCGATTATGCAATCGGTCAGATAGTACCATTTACACAAAGTTTAACATCATCATTTCCTGATATTGTAAAAGTTCGTCTACACAAGCTGTGCTTAAATCGTTTCCTGTTAAAGGTAATCCTTGTGATTTTGATGTACTAACCTTTTTTAAAAAAAAAACATTTTTGTAGTATTTCTATCAAACAGCCACATATTGGGTACATACACAAGGTTTACCAGTCAATGTTGGAGATATTGTCCTCGTTGAGAAAGCAGATCCACCACTGGCGCTGAATACTATGTATAAACTAAAGAAAGTTGAATTTCCTGTTGGTAATCTTATTGATCCTGTGACTGGATTACGTTCTGAAGGTCCAGAATATTCTATTGATGCTTTGAAGACTATTTTAAGTAAACAGTCATCCAATTAATAATTTCAAAAAAAAATCGATAACATTTCCACTTTCTGTAAATAGTGTTACTTTTTCTCTAAAATACACACCATAGTTCTTGTGAACTTTCTTTTTCCATTGAAGCTGACTTGTCATTAGATAATAATAACTGTTTCACGATTCGGATACAGAAGTTGCATCAGCCCCAACGAGTCGGTCGCTGACGAAATTTCAGCATGACTTAGTATAGGCGTGATATCCGGCTGGCTGTATCGATCAAGGAGCGTGTGTACTACTCAGCAATTCGCTCTGTTCTCTTTCATGCCTGACTGTCAGACACGACCATTGAAAGTGGAAGATATGAAAAGCCCGGTTAGCTAGCTGTCTTTGACCGTAGGTGTCTACGTTCTACCTCCCGTGTTAGGCTTAGGCGTGGGTCGAGTGCTAAGTGAGTGTGGGCGGGGAAATCAATCGACAAGGTGGCGGTGAAGTGACACCGATTGAGAGAGATGGTTAGGACATGTGTTACACACGCCTAGTCCAGCTTAGCCATCGCCTTTCTCGACAATGGGTAGTGTTAGCTCACTGTCGTAGGAGTGATCAGCTTAGAAAAGATATAGTAGTGGTCAAACTAGAACATGGCTTCATCAGTCAATGAAATAAAATCCACAGCAGTTAGTTTAAGGTGGCCACGTAGGGAGGTGCAGACTTGCTGACTGACTGGTTGGGGTCCTCTGGATGGTAAGAAGCAATGGTGGTGGCCGGAGACAATCGGTGATATGCCTGGAAGTCGTTCTCAATGTCTGGCGCAGATGCGTCCCCTCTTTGTGATATCCAATAAAACTCTCTTTCTTTTTAATCTCTGTTTACTCTCTTCTCTTGCTTTGTGAGATACATGGAGGTAGTGTGTCAAACTCGAACTCCTGCATATCTGTGCAAAGTTCTACATTGAAAGTCAGCTGTAAATAGACTGACTGCAGAAGCCCTATATTTATGGGAGAATCCCAAAAGCTTGAGCAGAAGTAATGTCAGCTGATGCGTGGCAAATCCTGATTAGTGAATAAAAAATCGATGTTTATCACTAATTTATCATATTTAATCTAATTCCTCGACTGTTTAAATCTTATAATGAGGAACACACCCATTATACACACCATTATATATCGCATATACACATATATAATTTTCACATCTATGACCATGACCCTTACTGGTGTGGTGAGAGCAGCCTGCTAACCGATTGGTTGACATTAATCTATGTCAATGTCTAGGTCACTAATATTGGCCGTGAGAAAATATGAACAAGGCTGTTTCAACAACCAATCACAGCAAACTTAAACGTGGGCAAATATGATTCGCAGATAGATGGCCCTACTTTCCGAGGAACTTGAAAACAACCAGTCAGAAGACTTCGTTTGTCTACTTGACTAGGCTATAATAATGTATGTGAAATTTATATAAATACGTGTTGATTTTCGTAATAAAACGATCTGTTGCCTGGCCCTTGTCTTCTGTTGTTACACTGGAATGTAATCAATAAAATCTGATGCGAAAGTACACATTAATAATAGTATGTCTGTGATCAAATTTTGATCACAGTTCATGTAATTTTGTTCATTCTCTTATGATATCTGTCCATGACTCACATTATTCGAAAAGGATTTTAATGACAAGATATATCTTCTTATATATATATATATATATATATATATATATATATATATATATATATATATATATATATATATATATATATATATATATATATATAATATCCTTTGATTCCTAGAGGAACATAGGGCTTCAGCCGCGCGTCTCCATTGCCTTCGGTTTTCTGTCAACTTTTTCACTCTACTTTCATCTCCTCTTCACATGACCTCCTCCAAGTCACCCTTGCAATGACGACCAACTCGCCGCTTCCCTTTCGGGTTCCACTCGAGCGATGGCTTGTCTAGTGATGCCACTTGATGGTTTGTTTCCTCAAAGTATGGCCAATCCATCTCCATTTCTTCCTGCTTATTTGTTTCACAATCGGTTCCTGCTGGGTTGGTTCGCTCATTACCAAAGATCCCTGTTGCTGATCTTGAGTGGTATTGAGCGAAGACAACTGTTAATGAAGGTCTGAAGTTTGTTTGAGATGCTCTTTATGACGCGCTGGCCAAGTCTCTAATCCGTATAGTAAGTAGCACTGACTTCACATTGGAGTTGAAAATCCGGATCTTATTTTTCATACTTAGTAGTGGTGTTGACCTCCACACAGACTTGAGAGTAATGAAAGCTTGTCTTGCTTTTCCGATTCTGGCTTTGATATCCTCGTCAGTTCCGCCTGTAGTTGAAACGATGCTTCCCAGGTAGGTGAAGGAGGTTGTTTCTTTCAGATTTCTCCTATTTATACTGATTGTTGTGTGTTGTTGTCGTCGGTGTTGCTGTTGGCCAGGAATCTTCATCACCTCTGTTTTCTCTATGTTCACCTAAAGTCCTATCTTTAATGCTTCTCCTGCCAGCTTGTTGCTTTCCACTTGCATATCTTCCAGTTTGTGGGAAATCAGACATATATCATCAATGAAGTCCAGATCCTCCAAGTTTTTGTGTGAGTCCATTTTATGCCTGTTTCCTCATTGCCCGTTGTCTGTCGCATCATCTAATCTACTGCAATCAGGAAGATCATTGGCGATAGTAGACAGCCTTGCCTCATATATATATATATTATTTTTTTTTGATTTACAGCTTGATTCCACACTGTATTTTTGGAACAAGTATGGAATTTTCAGCATGGATATCGGTAGCCCAAATTTTTCAGGCCAACCATAGATATCAGGTGTGCGTCGGCAGGGGATCGAACCTCGGACCATGTGCATGGTTGGCGAGAGTCCCAACCACTGTGCCACCGACGCAGTGGTGGCTTTCACTGAAGAAGTACAGACTAGTTTTTACGAGTTGATAACGGATTGATATCAGTTAGAGAACCACTGAAAACTAGGGAGTACTGGACAGTTATTTCATCGTAATTTGGGAATCATCATCATCAGTACGCACCCACCGGCACAGTTCGAACCCAGGACCTTCCGGTTACAAGTCGGTCAAGTTCGTATACCATTCAGCCACTGGGACCCGATTCAATGGCCAGTTCCTGAATTCTAACTTCTGTCAACCCGTGGTTTAGCGTGACCCCAGCCAGTGAGGTCCATCCAGATGTCACGTGTGAGGATGGATGTTCCACCTACGACAACGGTTGGTGTCGTGCTAAATCACGAATTGGTAGTAGTTGGAATGCGTGGACTGGCCATTGAATCGAGTCCCAGTGGCTGAATGGTATACGAACTTGACTGACTTGTAACCGGAAGGTCCTGGGTTCGAACTGTGCCGGTGGGTGCATACTACTGATGATTCGCCAACTAGGATGAAACAACTGTCCAGTACTTCAGTGCTGCTTTCCAATGATTCCCTAACTGATATCAATCCATGATCAGCTCGTAAAAACAAAACTAACTGTTCCAAACCAGACTATTTTGTCGAACGAAACGTTATACAGCCTACAGCTCCCTACGTGGCTCAAATCAACTAGCAAAGACTTCATGGACTGATGCTAGATTTTGGCTTAACCACCTCTAATTGTACTTCAACTTAATCCTACGTGAGCTAACATTATGCCATAAGGGACGTAGTGGCTTCATATGAGCAACACGTGTCCTATCCATCTCAATCGAATCACCTTTACAATCTCATTGATTAACCTACCCTACTTATCTGACATTATACGCCTAACCTCAATATTACCTGCTGTATTGTACCACTTAACGTGAGAGTTAGAATACAAATTACTTATGCAATAATAGATAGCTTGCCTGTTATTTACATGATCGGGGCCCTACTATTCCCTACTGACACCTTCGTAAAACTTTCCTGGACAGTTGTAGGCAAGGGGAAGAGTAAAGGTTTGGTAACATCATCCTGTAAAAGAATAACCCAATCTCTACTTCGAATAGCCCTATGTTCCACTTGAAATCTGAGGAATGAAGAAAAGATATTACGACATCAGTTAGAGAACTTTCAAAAAACCAGCAATGGAGTACTGGACAGCTGTTTCGACAGCGTAGTTTAGGGGAACTTTATCAGTACGCACGCACTACCGGGGTTCGAACCCATGACCTTCTGGTTACCAGGCGAACTAACTCGTAGACGACTAAGTTACTAGGAGGCGTCAATCCAACGGCCAGTCAGTCCATGAATTCCAAATTCTGCCAATTCACGACATATTGAGATCACTTCGTAATGTTTTCGTCGACGAGTCTGATTCTCTATTTAATTGAAAATCACTACTTGTATGCTTTCGCTTTATTCAGTTATACGATGTTAATGTGAATGATGTTAGTTAGTTGACGCTGGTTGGTTTAATTGCAAAGCTTTCGTCGTCTACCCGCCCATCTAGGCAACGTTGCTTCAGAGCAGGCTTTAACATAAAATAGACTTATTTAAATTCTCCATGAATGATGATGACATGATTGTATCTCCCGACAGACAACCATTGTCATGACTGGTTGTTAATTTATGTCCCTACTGTTCATAGTTTTATTGACTGATTTGGAATTGGAACTTTCTTGTCATGCGATGATTTTTACTTTTTATTTTATGGAAAATTCCCATTGGGACATTATAGAAAATCAAAACAAGTGCTGATTCAATGAAGAGACTCTTTTCAACAATGAATTTATTATCAAGCTGTACAATCGTATAATAATAAAAATAATCTACTTTATTCCAAAACAGACAGTACTTATAATACAGAATGGAATTCTCAGCATTTGTCACAACACCTTGCATCTGATTTACGTAAAATATAAATAAAATCAAAACAAAGGAAAATTCATAAAAGCGGCTGAAGTGAAGACAGGAGTAGGTCAAGGCTACCTACTCCCATCGATGATATTCTTAATTATGGCCGACTGACTGGATTATGCGGAGGACTAAGGGAAGCGGGAAGACAGTCGATTTATTTTTGTAGTTTTGCAGACTTTCACGGGTACTGTATGCTCTGCATTCACAGACGCAGTCTAGCATAGCAGTAATTCCTCTTTAATCAGTTGCTCTTATTCATTCAGTTTTTGTGTTTCGACAGTTCCATTGTATCTACCTATTTTTGAACAGTTGACTTGAGTTGCGAACTTGTAGTGGAGGTTTTCATTGATTGAGTATTTGAAAGTTGAAAGACATTGACTCCATTTTACTAGACATTGGAATTATAAATGTTGAGCAACATAAGTATTCGAACTTCTGCAAACGTCTTGATGTGTCCAACTTTACCACATTGCACTTAGCCCGAAAACGGCAAGTGCTTCGTAGATGAAATACGTTGCACTGATACTGATAAAAAGACCCCAGAAGATCTAGAATTCGCGGACGATTTGTGTATAGTGTTGAATTAAATCGGAAGATTTACAAGCAAAAATAACAAGTTGGCCGAAGAGAAAGGCGGCAAATACAGGATAAGATGGCGGTAGTGGAGATAAGCAACAACAACTAGCACCAATCACTATCCACTGGAGAAATTCGAAAGAGGTCACTTCCTCCCACCCTAACCCCAAAAGTATGGTGGAGGTATGTAGATGACACATTCACTGTACTTAGAACACAGGATGTAGATAGATTTTTCGAACACATTAACTCAAAGTTGGAGGTGATTCAATTCACATATGAATTTGAAAGTCAGGAAGAGGAACTTCCAATGTTAGATTGCAGTGTAAAAAGGAAAGAAGATGGGAAGTTAAACACACTAGTGTTTGCAAGAAACTCACACATCCAAACAGATATTTGAACTTCCGATCATCGTATCCTATGTTAGTAAAAATAGGATCGGTGAAATGTTTAACTGACAGTAGAGCACAAAAACTAACTAGTGCCAAGGAAAATCTAAGACAGAAAGGGAGGCATATAAGAGAAGCTTTGAAACTTAATTAATAATTACGTTGACAAATTAGTCAGAAAGTATGGAGGGAAATGTAAAAATAAAATAAATAATAATAGCAGTGATAGTGGTAATAATAATAGTAATATTAATGACAACATCCATGTCAAACATGCGCAAGATAATGACAACACCAACAATAAGAAATCTTAATCATCGGTAGTAATTCCATACAGGGAAGGAACCTCGAAAACCTTACGCAGAATTATTAACAAGGCAGGCATGATTAGAAGTGGCTGGTATTCAAACCCACAAACTCAATTAGAAACAAGCTGTTGTCGGTTGAAACATCAATCAATTCTGTGGAGTCTTTAAAACAAAACAATTTAGTTTATCTAATACCCTTCAATGATCGTCAGGTCAAATACATAGGTAAAACTAGTACAGCAGGGGCAGTCAGACTAGCCGAACATAAAAACCTAACAAGGTCTAGATTGGTTGACCTGAATATGATAAGAAATCTGGAGAGTAGTTCAGCTATAACACTGCATGCAGTTACACGCAGCCATACCATAGGATGGGATAGGATGACAGTTTTAAAATCTAGTGTCACAGTGTGGGGGAGAGATCGATAACAGGAGCTTTGTTTATCGAATCAACTGGAGAGTACGTGTAATAGGAATGATTCAACAGCTGTCCCAGATATCTCGGAAATTCTACTACCCCTACCACGACAAATAAGAGAAAACAAGGAAAACTATGAAACTCAAGTTTCGAAGTCGTGTGATTATAATTGATGAAATGATCATGAACAGTAATAAATTTTGTTCGAATCCTCGTCATCAAGTAAATAATTGTTATGTACTCGTCGCTAAATTATTATTATGTACTGGTCGAGAATTTAATAGTCCTGACGCAAGAAGGCAGAAATCAGAAGACCACTAGGTTTGCGATGATACTTCTATTATCCAAACACAAGGAGAAGCAATCAGTGGTATCACACCAAAGTAAGTAAGTAACACAAATTGTGAGAGCGAAATATACATATGAATGTCCAGACAAAGGGTATGAACAAATCACTAGACAGTCTTAACATGAATGGCTAATTATAATGAAGTATCGGCCCATATATACATCGCGAAATATAGCAGACATGTCAACAACCACCATATGTGGATATATGTCACCAAGCAACGGACTGTCAACAAACACTCATGTTATATATAATATAATATAAGGAGAATATACATTGTTAAAGGAGACAGGTTCATCAATGTGAAATGGTCACAGACTAAGCGAGCAATAGAAAGAGAGATCACCATACACATATATATATATATATATATGGATGCATGTCAATAATAATACTGTTTCGCTGACTGTGACTTCAAATTGAAGTATGTGCTGAAGATGTCACCCAGTAGGGTGATGAAAGCTTCGCAATTTAACCATCCAGCTCAGAGAACAAAACCACATCAAAATCTGCACAAGCTTATTGATTAGTCATTATCTCACACTTATTATTAAGTCATGCCAACTTCTGCCTCTTTTCTAACTTACAATTATTAGTCATCCCATCTAGGTTACACCTTACGTTATGTAATGCATTTTTCAAGGACAAAGTTTTACCAGTATCTGATTGGTCTAACGATTTCTTTGTTTAATATAATCACGATTGTACAGCAGCTCATGAAAATGTATCATGTGATTCACAAAAACTCCTTTATTCTTATGTTCTATTTTTGTCTTATTTAACTTCAGAATATCACATTCAAATATTTTATTTATTGACGACACTTCACTCATATTGTCGCATACACAATTCTGAATGTAATTTATCTTCTTATCGTCTATTTTGCGCATGTCTATTGAACTATATTTATTCAATCACATGTCTAATCAATTTGTGATTGATTTTTTATTCACCTACACCAATATTATCACACTTTAGTAATTTCAGTCACTGTCAAACTTTAACACACGCACACAAGAAAACTAATTGTTATCGTCTTACGAGTTGATCACGGATTGATATCATTAGTTAGAGAACCATTGAAAACCAGGGAGTACTGGACAGCTGCTGTTTCATCCTAGTTTGGGAATCATCATCAGTACGCACCCACTGGGATTCGAACCCCAGGACCTTCCGGTTACAAGACAAGCTCGTATACCACTCAGTCACTGGGACCTGATTCAATGGCTCGTGAATTCTAACTTCTACCAATTCATGATTTAGCGCGACCCCAACCATTGTCGTTGGTGGGACATCCATCCACACACGTGACATCTATTTGGACCTCACTGGTCACGACTTCTCACTAGAACTCAGGAAACTCCAACCTGTAGCAAGTCACTAGCGAGCATCAGATTAACGTTCTATAGTTTTGGTTTGTAAAGATTAGTTATGTTTTACGAGTTGATCACGGATTGATATCAGTTCTAGTGAGAAGTCGTGACCAGTGAGGTCCAATTAGATGTCACGTGTGTGGATGGATGTCCCACCAACGACAATGTTTGGGGTCGCGCTAAATCACGAATTGGTAGAAGTTAGAATTCACGAGTCATTGAATCGGGTCCCAGTGGCTGAATGGTATACGAGCTTGTCTTGTAACCGGAAGGTCCTGGGGTTCGAATCCCAGTGGGCGCGTACTGACGATGATTCCCAAACTAGGATGAAACAGCAGCTGTCCAGTACTCCCTGGTTTTCAATGGTTCTCTAACTGATATCAATCCGTGATCAACTCGTAAAAACATAACTAATCCTTACAAACCAAAACTATAGAATGTTATCGTCTATTGTAATCCACACATATATACACATACGTTTGGTCAACTAATCAAGGTGAAATCATCTACAAGAGAATTTTTCTAATTTCATCATTATTTTTTTTTCAAAAGAATTAGAATGTTCAGCAAAATCTGTTCTTCTTTTCTCTTTCTTTTGTGTTCCAAGTGAAACGTGTAGGGCATCACAATTTTAAATTTTAATACGGCACTGTTGTTTCACTCGCTTCCGCGATGGAGTTATTAGCCGCATACTTAAGCTTTCCATCTTCTCCAATTTAGTAACCGATAGTAAGTCCTTCGATTGGGAATAGAAACCGGGTCACCTATGTGATTGAAGGATATTCCTAAGAATGAACTACCACCAACGCACAAAGAAATCTATACGATATATACAGACCTAAATTCCTACATGTCCTCAGCCAATGAAATAAATCCATAAGAGTTAGTTTAGGCCAGCCAGTCAGCCTACATAAGGAGGGAGGTGTAGACTGGTTGGCTGATTCGTGTTCTCGAGATGGTATAAGAACCAATGACGGTGGCTGGAGACAATTAGTGATATGGCTCAAAGTCTTTCTCAATGACAGTGTAGATGCATTCACTCTCTTTGATTTCATCATAATCCACATAAGTGGGAAGAACCTGAAAGAAACAGCCTCCTTCACCTACCTGGGAAGCATCGTTTCGACTACAGGCGGAACTGACGAGGATAACAAAGCCAGAATCGGAAAAGCAAGACAAGCTTTCATTACTCTCAAGTCTGTGTGGAGGTCAACACCACTAAGTATGAAAAATAAGATCCGGATTTTCAAATCCAATGTGAAGTCAGTGCTACTATACGGATCAGAGACTTGGCTAGTCATAAAGAGCATCTCAAACAAACTTCAGACCTTCATTAACAGCTGTCTTCGCTCAATACTCAAGATCAGATGGCCAGAAAGGATCAGCAACAGGGATCTCTGGCAATGAGCGAACCAACCAGGAACCGATTGTGAAACAAATAAGCAGGAAGAAATGGAGATGGATTGGCCATGCTCTGAGGAAACCATCAAGTGGAATCACTAGACAAGCCATCGCTCGAGTGGAACCCGAAAGGGAAGCGGCGAGTTGGTCGTCAATGCAAGGGTGACTTGGAGGAGGTCATGCGAGGAGGAGGTGAAAGCATGTGGACAGACCTGGAGCAGGGTGAAAAAGTTGTCAGAAACCGAAGACAATGGAGGTGCGCGGCTGAAGCCCTATGTTCCTCTAGGAACTAAAGGATACAATAATAATAATAATAAAACTCTTCTTCTTCTTTCATTTGGGATAAAATTTTATTAAGTCTCACACACAGTATTAAACAGTAATATATACTGATGACTACGTTTCAGAAGCTATCTATTACTTCTCATAATCATATCAAGGTATACACTCACACAACTTTCTAACTTTGTTTTAAAAGATTTCATAAATACCCCTGCTTATGAATTATCAAAAGGATTACCTCTAATACTATGTCCTATTAGAAATTGTTCAAACTTTAGGCTAACTAATTCATATGAGATGAAAAATAAACTAAATGACAATCAACTAGAGAATGATGAAACAATGGTTAGTTTTGACATAACTAGTCTTTACACTGATATACCAATCAATATGGCAGCCTTAGAAGCAGTTAAAAAAGAACTAACTGCAGATCCTGAACTCACACTCATAGGATAAAGATGCCAATTGAAGAAACCATTTCAGGGATTCAGTGATGCCTAACAACTACTGTCTTTAAATTCTAGAGCAAAATATATAAACAAACAGAAGGTGTAGCAATGGGATGGATCACCAATATCCCCCTATTGTAGCAGACATATTTATGGACATCTGGAAAAGTAGTGCTCTTAATACAACATTTAATCCTACTCACAAAGTATGGTGGAAATGTGTGGATGACACTTTCACTCGCAATGTTAAGAACAGAACATCTCTTCTTTCTCTCTCTCTCTCTAGCTTCTTGACTCATATAAACTCACTAGTGAAGGGAATACAATTTACATTTGAATCAGAAAATGAACAAGGAGAATTAGCTATGATATTCGATTGTAAAATAAAACGAACAAAAGAAGGTGAACTGCACATTGGCGTTTATAAAAAGTCAACACATTCTGCTAATAGATCTTTAGACTTTAATTCATCTCATCCGTTATCTATCTGTCTGTGAAGTTAGGCTTTGTGTAGTGTCTAACAAACTGAGCAATAGCACTAAGTAGTACGACAAAAGAGCTAAATGATGAAATGACACAGATAGAAGAAGCAGCGTTAATGTTATATAACTAACTGTCCTATGAAATTTATTAGGAAGATCAGTAAAGGTTAAATAAGAAGGAATATAAGGCCCCCTACTGTTGTTTTACCACATTAGGAGGTGACATCTGAGATACTCCCTACGTAGGATTATTAATAAAGCAGGAATTTAACTGGCATTTAAACCTACAAACACACTCAGGTAGGACAAGCTGTGTAGATTAAAGGACCTTGTTGATCCAAATGGAAAAATATATATCTATATAATTTACAAAATAACTGTCAATCACCGTGAGTTAGACCAACTACATATGTGAAACTAGTAGATCAAAAGTACTGAGATTGTCAGAACATATGAATTTAGTGGCTAAGGTTAGAATGATTGACCCCACAAAGACAGATAAGTAATTTAGAAAAAAAGCTCAGCTATTACACTGCATGCATTAACACACAATATGGTGGGAGAGGTTTAAAATTCTAAAAAGTAATCTAGGTAGGTGGAGAGAGAGAGTGGTTGATTACTGAATCCTTATTCATCGAGTCTACACACACAACACATGCAATAGGAATGGCTCATCACACATCCCGGAAAATACTACTACCAATCATCAAGTCAAGGAATGAGCAATAGTGGAACTATATAAACGAAGTTGGAAAGTTGTGTGATTAACTTGATATGGGATATGATTATGAACTGCAGTAATAAATTTTGTTCGGAACGTGGTCATCAGAAAATATTACTGCATAACACTGTGTGAGACTTTATCAAAATAAAATTTTACCCACAATCAAAAGAGTTTTATTGGGTATGATAAACCAAGGAGAGTGAATGCATCTACACTGTCATTGAGAAAGACTTTGAGCCATATCACCAATTGTTTCCAGATGCCGTCATTGGTTCTTATACCATCTCGAGGATTCGAATCAGCCAGCCAGTCTACACCTCCCTCCCTACGTGGCTGACGTAAACTAACTCTTATGGATATATTTCACTGACTGATAAAGACATGTTTTGGTTTGGTCACCACTAGCTAACTCATTTCCAACCTGATCCATCCTATGTCAGTTAGCTAACATTACTTGTTGTTGAGGAATGCGAACGATGACTAGGCTAGGAATGCCTAACAACACATGTCCTAACCATTTCAACCGGTTTAACGATTGATTTCCTCTCTCGCTTACCTAGCACTCGACCGATGCCAACCTCAATATTGCTCATCTTATTATACCACTCAACACATGAGATGGAACGCAGACACCTATGATCAAAGACAGATGGCCCTTTCATATCTTCTACTTTCAGTAACCTTTTATGCTGCAAAATAAACATCGGTTTAAAAACCTCTTCCCAGGTTATATAAAATAATGTGCAGAGCAGGATGAATAATAAATTGAGACGTGTAGTAAGAATTTAGTTACTGAGAACCGGTATTTACATATTATACAAGGCTATATGTAACAGGTGTTGAGCTTACAATATACACCCGTTTGTTTAGACTAAAGTATGTGGAGTAGGATTCTAATCCAGAGTCCACTGATTAAGGGTTTAGTTAGTGAGTTACAATTTCCATAACTTTATTATTAACTCAATCACACTCTTGGTTTATATTATTGACACCAATTGGTGTATCATTAAAATATTTATACATCAATTTATAAACGAAGTAGAAGAAAACAGACAAGTACATTCGAGGGGTATAATTCAAATGAGTATTTATCACTACAAAGTACCGGTAGCTGGTACAAAATTTACATGTTCACTTCTCACTCATATCTGATTTATTTATCATGAAACTGAGTCGTCTAACCTCAAAAATCCCAAATCGTTTTTTTGTGACACACAAACAGTTGCAAGCCTAACAGACTTATGCGTCAAGTTGACAGTTTCTCCGATTTACGAACCAGTCCCATCCAGGGTTGATAAACCGTGAACAGTATGCACCGTTAAGATGACCTGTGTAATACTTGCTCAAGTCGTCACTGAAACACCGGTGTCCAATACAACATCACTTACTGATAGGTTTTCTTCATCCTGTTTAATTAAATGACACAGACAGTAATTTGCAAACGAGCCCCAGAGGCGACTGATGATCACTCAAGCTAATATTGCTGAATATCTACCTCTTAGATAAGCAATTTTTCACTGGTCTGGAGCAAGACAGTGCTCAGAGAGACCTGATGACCAGAAACTGACACCATAGCGTCAGCAGAAGTCAGGGTTTTCGGCATTCGAATATTACAGTTGGACGATTTCAAGAAAAACAATGCATACATTCCAATCAATTAGAGGAATACAAGCTGATGATAGATAGCACTCTAAATGTAGGAGCTAAAAAGTATATTCAAAAGCAAAAAACGTCAGTCGCTCGATATGTTTGACTTCTCTTAGACAAAGGCCAATTATTTCAGGATTTCATCATGAACTGACAGTAGTTAGAGAACCATTGGAATACCAACTGGGAGTACTGGACAGCTGTTTCGTCAGTCTAGTTTGGGACTCTTCAGCAGTACGCACTCACACCATGGGGTTCGAACCCAGGACCTTCCGGTTACAAGGCGAGCTCGTATACCATTAAGCCACTGGGACCCGATCCAATGGTCCTTGAATTCTAACTTCTGCCAATTCACGACATAGCGCGACCGCTAGCCAATGTCTTCGGCAAGTATTTGTCCTCACACCCGACCAGCTGCACCCTACTGGTCAATTAACTAAATTGTCCATGTTAATATACTAATGCATACATTCAATATTCGCTTTCTCAACCTTGAGGTACAACCAGTCAGAGTTCACGGTGAAAGATTAACTTAAACCCTGTCTATTGTATACACCCATAAAATAGATGAATAAGAATGTCAATATGTCAAGGTCCTCGGCATACATAAATAGATGTAACATTCTTTTGAAAGATGAATAGTGACTGACTGAATGGTTAGAATTTTCTGAATTATTTGCCTAAAGTAGTGGATATTTCTACACAGCTAAATATAGAAAATAGTCAGCGAGTCAAGTGAAAAAGAATGACGTGATTTGATAACCACATACATCCCCGCACGCAAACACCTTCAGAGATGACACTAGTCTGGTCAGTCTAAGAACTAGGATGAGATTCCAACGCATAATCAATTCTTCACACTAAATAAGAACTGATTTAACATGTTACACGAAAAGCTTACCTTATTCTGAATTTAATACAGCTTAAATATCTGCTAGACACTTTAACGCAGCATACCCATCAGTAAAATTCACCTTAGAACGTGAATCGAACATGGCATTTCCATTTCTCGATGAACGTTTTACCAGAAGACAAAACTACACGATCTAAAGATCAATATATAGCAAGCCAACATGGATGGGAGTTTATCAACTTCCACAGCTTCGTCCCACTGATCCGAAAGCAAAACCTAGTACGTACGTTAAGTTCAGGCATTACCAAAATCTGTTCGAAAGGCACGAATTAAATTCATTACGTGAAACCCTACTACAGAACGGGTAACCACCTAGATTCATAGACAAAGACATGAAGGAAAGGCCTCCATTGCCATAACTCACAAATGTTCCTTAGAAAACTCTCTTCATGAACCTAGAATTCAGAGGTGACATCGTGGCAGAAATTTTTGAAAACCGTCTTTCTAAACGTTTGACGAAGATATTTCATGCAGCCACCTTACGTATCACATTTTCCAGCAGACAGTGAATTCACTCTAATGTTAAGGATAGGATACTGCATTTGGCCACCTCAATGTGTATTTATCAACTTACTTGCTCGTGTGGAGCACAGTATATCGGCCGTAAGCAAAGGCAGGTGCGCAAACTTACTCTGGAACACTGTCCAGCTTGGCTAGCTAACCAGAGGAGGAAAGAAGATTACTAGCACCTCCATCCCGAACACCTACCTTGTCAACTCTGAACATCGAGCATCCCCCTGGCCACCGAATGATTGCTTCACAGTGCTACGACACAGAGTCTCTCAATGTCGAACGAAAAGACTTCAAATAAGCCATCTGTACATAGCTCCTGAATCATTGGCTATTCGGAATGTGAAACTGGACGTCTGCATTTAAATACACCACATACATTCCCTACCGTGGCCACAGTAACGTCCTCATTGTAATTTCGCTTCCCTTCATTACGTAAGTATGCAATTAGTATTACAATTATTCTCATCATCCATATTTTATTACCACTCTATTACTGGTTATTTATAACATTGCTTTATCATACACATTTTATGTAAAAACACTTTATCGCCTTTCCACTAGTTCTTGTTCGTTCTACACAAGCTTATTGATTAGTCACTTTCTCACACTTATTACGTCATGCCAACTTCTGTCTCTTTTCTAAATTACAATTAGTCATCCCTTCTAGACTGCACCTTATATTACGCAATGCATTTTTCGAGGACAAAGTTTACCAGTATCTGATTGGTTTGATGATTTCTTTGTTAAGTAAAATTACGATTGCACAGCTTATGAGAAAATGAATCGTCGGGAAGAAAATTCTCTTCGCTGTTTACGTCTTTTCCCTAAGATACTAATTATGAGTGTTTCTGTGCCATCAGATAAACGGTATTATATCGGTTTTTTGATTTTTTTTAATATCGCGTGTCAATATACTCGACATTTTCAAAGAGAAACAGCCCTAACCTCTTGGTGTGACAATCAGTCATCCATTTTTTTAAATAATAACCGAATGACTAGCAGCTGCTTTTTAGTCAGTAGACAGACTACGCAATCTCTAGAGACTTTTCCAACCATATTACTTGAGTTCTTCTGTCCATACTGATAGCAGCAGTCTACCAATGTTGATAAGAATCTTTTAAAGTTCTCATCACGGGAGCCGACCAACTCCCCTGCTTGTATATAGACGTCCTCGAACTATACATCAATCTCAATTCGACTAATCTCCGTACGAAAATCACAAAATTTAGGTCCTAAAGATAGTGCTTTAAGTTGTAGTTTAGTATTACTAAAGTGTTGTAAAAATAACCTGAAATAACACATCAGAATTATGGTAGCAGCCGTCGACGTATTGATGTTGATATATTGCTAGGTGAGTGTGTATGACAGTCGCATAATGATTCCTTTGAACGATGAGCATAAAGCTTCTATTATTGTTGTAAAAGCATTAGGGATAAAATTGACAATAACATCGTACATTTAACTTTACTATACTACATAATCTCTTCTCAAATTCATGTACTGACTAAACTCTGCAAAATCAAGACTGTATGCACTCGAATTAAGCAAAAGATTGTCACTTACTAAGGTGATAACTGTCAGGAAGAGCAACAGATGTTTGATTTAACCACCTCTCAGCCCTAACAGTTATTCATACAACTCTTTCAAAATATTCTAACTGTGCATTCATCCATCGGTAATTACTTCCACGGATTTTTTAAGGTTTAACGGTAGTGTGTGTCAAATAGCCTGTGTTGATTCTGTAGTTATATGTAATGATAATAATAATAATAACAATAATAGTAATGTTAACAATAATCATTTTATTCCAAACAATAGTAATAATCATACAGGATGGAATTTTCAGTGTCTTTATTCATATTGCAACAACTGACCTCCTTTTAGATAAATATGTACATACATAAAATTTAAAACAGTAATAATAATATTAATAAAGGAGCTACTATAATAAGAATGTGAGTGGAAACAATGAAATATAAGCCTCCAAAGCCTCAGGATGGTCGGGGGTGGGTGTCTTGCGCTGCGGGCTAGCCACCCCTCCGTACACCTCTTGAAATGCTCCCATATGACCAGGCGTCTTACATAGCCTCTCCTGAGGAAGTCCTACTCACTGCCTTCACGTGGCGGAGGTGTTTTTCACCGAAGTGAGAGGGCAAAAGCGGATGCCCGGCGCTCTTCACCGGGTTGACTGTCCATGGGATGACAGTCTAGGGGAGATGGCTAAACCCTGATTCCAAACCTCCAAAGACTGGCGTATGAAGCTCACCGGCAGACGTATGGACAAAGAGCTTATTGGATGCCCTGGATGTCTGGCCCCATTCAAAAAGGCGTATGAACCGGACTCCGGCTGCCAATGGATAGTGGACTCCCTACTCCACTCCTACTGCCTTGTAGGTCACACTTGGCTGTGTAAAGGCTAGAGCTGCACTCTCAAACAAAAGGCCGAGCGATGCTGGGGACATCACTCGTACCCAATTCCCATGAAACTTCATCAACTCTCTTACAAACATTCGAGATGTTCATGAAGCCGGTTCATCCTCCCGTAGGAGATAGCCGAAGTAAAGAAAGAAGAAGAGAAGAAATATAAGTAGACAGTATCAGAGATGGTACATGTAATAATAATAATAATAATAATCTTTGCTTATACTTACCTCCCAGTTCACTAACTGATTTAAAAAGCTTATAAGTTCTTTTCTGACGTCTGAATTCACACAGAACCCGTGTCGGATATGGTGGTATGGTAGAATTTTTATATTTAGTAGCTGTACGATCGTAAATGCTTCGTATGAAGTTTCTCCTGGTTTCACTCCCCGAAGATATACAAGGCAAAAGTTAAGAATAAGTAGACAGGATGTTCAGTAAGTATCAGACAAGATAACTTCACCCCAATAACTGCTTGCAAGAATTGAAATGTCCATTGGCAATAATGTCAGTCAACTGAGCGCCCAAAGGCACCCCCCACTCTCACCCTACTTACAGCCTTCGTAAAATAACATAAAGAAGAATGGGAAGAATAAATGAACTGATAATTTGTAAGAGATGACCTTCTTTATGTAATAAGCCAGAGGGAAAGCTTTCTTAGAAATCAAAAGGACATGGTGAGACGACCAACAGAGGAGATTCGAAGAGAAACTGACGCTGAGATGAAAGATATTCGATTTACTTCCTGTCATGACAGTACTGTCAATATATTAAAACAGGAATTATGGGACTGAATCAATCAGTTCACGCTTGAAAGTCTTGTTCGCATCTGAAACTAAAACCAACAATACGACATACTTAGATGAATTCAGGTTAGAGCTTCAGATAAGAATCTATTCGTCATATAAGAACAATCCAATGCAGAAACTACTACTGGGAAAGAAAGTTAGACCACCGGTGTATTTAATGCAATTAGCTTTGGAAGAATGCCGAAGGTGATGCGAAAAGAAACAAAAAAGCGATGGAGAGAGTGTACAGCCAGCACCTTCAGACACACCAGTTTCCATTAGCTACGAAGTGGAGCGCTTTCCATTCAAAACAGCATGTTGTTTTCTACCCGAAAAATAAGAAGACAACCAGCCAGCCACCTTGTAACTCAGAATAACTTCGTGCGTATGCTGAAGTCAGCTTGCTTAGTTAAAGTGCCCTAGGAAGAGAGTCAAAAGCAGGAGTCTAAACAGGAGGCTCGAGAAAACTTTTCGGCTTGATAAAAACTTGAAACAGTATTATGATGGAGTACAACGACAGCATCTAATGTGCTGTAATTTGTAAGCAAACTACTTTGAGTCATCAAGAGATTTCAAACCAAGTGTAAGAACATGCAAGAGAAGTTCCTCCATAGTTTTAAAAATGGAGACGTGACGGCGACTAGCCTATACTTTAAACATGAACTAACAGATGACTTTGGTACAGACATCACCTTTATTTCATTTCAGGCAACAGAGACTGTATCCTTTTGAAATGATGCATTAAAGATATGCGTTATAGGATGACACGAAACATCAGCACACTTTTGAAGCTAAATGCTTGGTACACCATCAGGTCCCACGCTGTGTGATAGATTTAAGGATCTGAGACAGGAGAATACATCCTTTTTCATTAGAACCAGGGAAGTGATCATTCACATGACTAGAAACATGAGGTAGGTGATATTGGAGACAGTAGCGTCTGGCGCTTCATCAACGAACAAGTTGCAGTCAACATCATGAGACATACATCTTAGTACTTGAACATTATCATGTGAAGAGGATTCTTCCCTGTTAGGTGAACAAAAGCCGCTCTTGTGGGTAACTTGCCATACACCACTTTCGGTAAAATACAAATAATGCAATAGTTAGGATTTAGCAATGGAAATTTCCTTCGCACTTCACAAGTATATCACGATATCTATGCAAAGACCCAGTCCAATGTTTAAAGAAACGTCTACTGGAGGAACTAGTACTATTGGCTACGGTAACAAGTTCCAATTGTTGACATTTCTGAGCATCTGAACCCCACCAAGTTTATATATCCTCGGATTTAATATCTATTATGCTGGCAACACAACCTTAACAAAACTACTAACGAGATCCACAGGAAAAACAACAGTTCATCATTAAAGATATGATACGTCAAAGTAAAGTCATCTATTTTTACTCTTATAAAAACTTTTTTACATATGAAAGAAATCTAAAGCCAGCTACTACTACTGATTTACTTTACACATTTTCTACTTGTCCTAGTATTTGTTTCACTTTAAAAACACGTTTAGTATGCATTAATTAAGATATCCTAGGTAAGTTGTGGATACTATTCATTATAATAAAAGTTTTTTGTATTTCCCAATGAGTAAAAAAACAGGACGATATTGTTTTTACTGACGTTTCGCGATTTAATGCTTCTGCTAATTGCTTTATCAAAGAATTTACAAAATCTCAGACGTCGGACAAACACCTCGAGAAATCAAAATCAGAAGAAATGAACACCGTAGAACCGCCTCTGTTTGACCACCGAGAAATCCGGTTGAACTAGAAAAGCTTGGCAATTCATCAGCCATAGCTCGTCTACACGCGCCGCTTTAGAATCAGGTCACAAAATTAATTTTGACAATATTGAAATCATCAAACAGAAGAATTTCAGAAATCCCAAAGAACGCCTAGTATCAGAAGCACTTCATATCAAGTGGAATAGGAATGATGGACTAAAACAGAATCTGACCTGGTTACAAAATCCCACCCCTCCCCAAAGAACTGACAAAATCAACACGAATGTGACAAGCAAGTTCACCATGTAAATGCACGCTGCTTTTATAATTTTACGCACTTATCAAATCCAACAATCTACACATGATGGTTTTGTTATCATTACCAATTGGCCAACTTGACAACGAAAAATGCCCCCAGACTAACGAACGATGATCAAGTTAGTAAACTTTATTTTTGATACCATAACAGATGGACTATTGCCTTTGTTATTTGGTTTAGTGATCTTCATTGTTATTTTGACTTTCAATATGTCCTTTTAACTTGACCCAAGTCTATTTTCTCACCTCTTAACTCTTCGTTATATATAAAGCTGAGATTTGGTTTAATAATAGTTTAATAAAGCTATTAGCATTAAATAGCGAAACGTCAGTAAAACAACATCGTTTTGTTTTTCATTTATTGGGAGATATAGAAAAAAACTTTATATAATGAATATCATATGCCGCGGCCTCCAGAGCCTCCGGAGGGTCGAGGGTGGGTGCCTTGCGCTGCGGGTTCGCCACCCCTCCGTACACCTCTAGAAATGCTCCCATGTGACCGGGCGTCTTACATAGCCTCTCCTGAGGAAGTCCTACTCACTGCCTTCACGTGGCGGAGGTGTTTTTCACCGAAGTGAGAGGGCAAAAGCGGATGCCCGGCGCTCTTCACCGGGTTGCCTATCCATTGGATGATAGTCTAGGGGAGATGGCTAAACCCTGATTCCAAACCTCCAACGACTGGCGTATGAAGCTCACCGGCAGACGTGTGGACAAAGGGCTTATTGGATGCCCTGGATGTCTGGCCCCATTCAAAAAGGCGTATGAACCGGACTCCGGCCACCGGCTGGCTCCCAATGGATAGTGGACTCCCTACTCCACTCCTACTGCCTTGTAGGTCACACTTGGTTGTGTAAAGGCTAGAGCTGCACTCTCAAACAAAAGGCCGAGCGATCCTGGGGACATCACTCGTACCTACTTCCCATGAAACTTCATGAACTCTCTACAACATCAACCAAATTCCAGTACTGGTCCAACAACGTCACCTTCTGTGGTTTGGCCATGTTCTGCGCCGACCAGATGACGATCTGGTCAAATCAGTTCTAAATCCCTCACCATTTCCATCTTGGCGATGTCTCAGGGGTGGACAGCTGAAAACATGGCTTGGCACAGTCAAGGCTGATATGGAGTGCCTGGGGCTACAAACCGTCTACGGACTCCGCCTGTGGAACGAGAATTGGATAACCCTGTCGCAAAACCTTGCATCAGATCGCCGCGCCTGGGCAGCGATGATTCGAGATGTTCATGAAACCGGCTCATCCTCCCGTAAGAGATAACCCAAATAAAGTAAAGTAATATCATATACCCAATGCCCAAATTTTCTCAAACTGTTAAAAGTGAATTTGGTTTGGACATATAAGTTGTGTATAATACTTTAAAAGTACACTTTGATCAAAGCATTCATAAATGCACTCACTATCTTATGTATGTAACCACAGAATCTGGAATGCTGTGAATACAACCGTTACAATCACAAATTGGAAATTAATTTAAGATAATGCATTGATGCTTAAAATTGAAATGAAGTTAATAATTCTATTTACAAAAGTACATTACCATAATTTTAGTATTTTTATTTTAGCTTGATTACGCACGGCTTTTTTTGTTAGACGCATGGAATTTCCAGCATATGATATCGGTAGTCCAAATTTAACAGGCTGACCATTGATATCAAGTGTCCGTCGGCCGAGGATCAGACCCCGGACCATGTGCATGGTCGGAGAGTCCTACCCGCTGTGCCACCGACGCACAACCTAAGATGGTGGTAGTAAAAGCTGATATTGATGATATCACCTACTACTACTATTACTCACCGATATTGTGAATCACATCCAAAAAGAGTATTCCATAAGTTAAAGGTAATTATGAAAGACTGGATTCCTTGTTAAAATTTACAGCAGTTTCCTTGAAGCAAGCAAATCCAGTCTATTCACAAAGAATTCCAAAGAATTAGTAGATACCAATAATATAACATCAGCAAATAGTCCTCTCAATATATCTGATGGTTTTGAAGTTGATTAGCCTTAAGGAAGAACATATAGATGAAAACAAGGATTAATTAAAACGCTACTTGATGTAATGAGTGCTAATTTCAAAAGCTACCACTTTTTACGAGGACTGAAGTAACTGGTTTCAACGAAGAACTTTCCACCGATGCGCAGCAGTTCCAGTTGCCACACTTAGCACACAAAGCAAGAGAAAATAGTAAAAAGAGATTCAAATCAGAGATAATAAAGAGACATATGAGGCAAAAAGAATAGTGATATGGAAGAACAATATAGTTTTATTGGATGTAATAAGTCACAAGGAGTGGATGCATCTGCACCACTGAGAACTATCTCCAGCCATTGGTTTTTACTTTCCCCAGGACATCAACCAAGAAGTCTACACCTTCCTTTGTGGCTTAAACTAACTGTTGTGGATTTATTTCATTGAATGATGAAGCTAGGTTTTGATTTGATCACCACTGGTTCTTTTCCAACCTCGTCTATAGATGAAGTTGAGGACTGAAGTATGCGACCAAGACGTCTTGTTCCCCTTCATTAAAAATGGGGGAGACCTGTCATTAATCTAATCAAATCGCAGCCAACAGGAAGACTTGCTCCACATAGCCGGCACTTGCTGTGTAAAGATTGATGATGAAGTCTGTCTCTTGGATACGATTGTCAATCAGCTTTTTTCTTTCAAATTATGTACAACAGCTTGGATAAGTCACTACCAAACCAACTTTAATCTTAGTATAGTTCTGTGAGGACAGTTAAATACCACCTAGAATGATCGCAAAATATGAGGGCTTTTGGTAGCATTACAATGAATCTTCTCCACAAGTATTCTGGTCACAAGACAGTAGCAAAGGATCGACTTCTCATCAGCACCAGATGTTCATGTTAACTTTGTATTAGTCGCTCACGAAAAACCATCATTACTACATTCTGTAAATTAGACCATTCCATCAATTCCTTAACATAAACCTAGAGTGCAGTTCTTATGAAACACAGTTTCTCATCATCATCGACGGAAGAGTCCTTAGCACTCTTAAATGCAATATGAACATTCAAACTGGTAGGCTGTTACCTGTTTCTATTGTCATTCAAAAATCGGCACGGTCTAGCATATTATTTCTCATTGAAGTGAGGTCTGTTAAGCAGGTATGCTGTAAGAAAGAGGGGTGATGGGTCTCCAAAACAAACTATATGATAAACAATGAAAGAAATTAGTTCTCCTCACACCTATTAGAGGGGAATTGATTACTGCCAACAGCACTACAAATAACCAGAATAACCCAAACAAAGGTGTTCTGCCATTAAGTGGGAGTCCACGAAACACAGCCCACGAGATGATAAAAACTCCAGTGGGCTCCCATTTCTTCCTACTGTGACTTTGTCTTCATTGGGATTCCTTACCGGAAGATTTAGCTACGGCTCCGATTGTCAACAGCTTTAAGAGAAATCGATGTAAGAATAGAACTTGTGCACCGTAGTAGAGTATAATTCCATTGTGGGTGATGTGATTTTGAGCAATAAATTGTGCTCGAAATATGGTCATCAGTAAATATTACTGTATAACACTGTGAGACTTTACCAAAATAAGTCTTACCCATAATGCAGCTTTAAGCAAAGGCTGAACAAACATGCAGCGACATAAGGGCTGCGTCCAAACTGCCTATCACCTTAAAATCTCATGCATTAAAATTGGGAAGACGCCTAAACTCATCGTCATACTTCTTCACATTCATTCTTGTCTAACCCTCCGGACTATTCCAACTATTATGTCCTCTACACTTATTATTATATATATATATCAGCTTCAAATCTCACCAGCTATCATCTATTTTTAAATTTTTTTTTGAGCCTGAATAACCTATACTAACTATACCTATTATATCTTTTCTTGTCGACGAATAACAGGTGAAAGGACCAACTTCATTCACAGTAGTAACAAAGTCTTAACACACCACATACTACCAACAACGTAAAACTAATCCCAGCACCACTCCTTCCGTAATCAACCATAGCTACGACAGTTGAATGGCGGGATGGACTACGCAAAAGTTTACCAAAGCCCAGGATCCCTTACCTTACAATCAAAAAGCCATGTTTTTATTTGACCACCACTGGTTCTTTTCCAACCTCGTCTATTGACGGGGTTGCGAAGTTGAGGACTGAAGCAGGCGACCAAGATGTTTTGTTCTCCTTCACAGAGAATGGGGGGAACCTGTCACAACCAAAAAGTAAGCACAAAGAAATCAAATTGGTTCACACAAGCACGTAAAGTACGATATTGAATCTTGTGATTCAGCAAGCTAGCTCATCGCATAATTTAATTATCCGGTGGTACCATCCCTATTGCCCTTAAAATAAGTGTTCATTACGACTAACCGGTTAACTGCCACGTTCTGATTTCCACATTGATCATATAGTACTCGTAAACGCTACTTCATATCTGCACCTAAAATTACCTTGCTTAATAAGTGTCCGTCTTTAGGCTGTACTGAAAAAGTGCAACAGTAAATCTGCATATAACCTACCGAAATACATAGGGGTCCAAGATTCCGACAGTCTACTAACTTGCTACAGCATGAACACCGACGTGGATTGAAAACGACCCACGATCAATAGCAGTTGTAGAAACATGTTTCTACAACTGCTATTGATACATAAGCAAGTGCACTTGCTTATGTATCTATATGTGCTTATATAACATTTCTTTTCTGTTGAATCCAAGTACCAACAGATGGGCAATATACCAATGACATTTAATCACTATGAGTGACAACACAACAGGAAGTGATCGGACTCCCGTATCCTTTATTACAGCCAACATCCCGAAATTATCAACACCAGCGAAATCCCCGGTTCGCATCCCATCGAAGACACGTAACATCAGCACAAAATACTACTACAAATACGCACCATTCACCACTGAAACAGAAACCAATTAACATCTCATAGAAATAGCACGAATGACAAACTTGATGAGAACACGTATACACAAAAACACAATAAGTCACCTAGAAAGATACCTAACAACGCCATAAAAATAACCTGGCAGAGTGATATGCTCACATCCGCAATCCTCCTTCATTACTCTGAAACCCTCCACGCACTAGATATATGTACTACAGAGGGCACTGGAATACAAAAACCAAGTCAAGCATAAAACTCTACGGAATATTTCTATCCTCTGACATTTCTACGTCATTCCACATCTTATTCATTCCCGGGAAAACGTCACGTCCAACCTCTTGTATTCAGAAGTTAAGATGACCAGGAATCACTCAACCTCTACTTTTACAATTTGTTAACTCTTGCATCTTACCGATTGCTCTTTATCGATACCCATCAGTCCTTTCAGGGCTACTGAAAGAGGACTGTCGTATTGCGAAGCGTTGTCAGTAGGACAAGTGGTATACCACTAAATCAGCTCGCTACTCCCATAGTCCACAGACACCTGAACTCACGTTGATGGTATAAATCCATATCGTCTGACTCTCAACAGCTTCTCTATTCTCAACTCTCCCCTTGCTTCCCACGTATACACAAAAACACAAGTGGTATACCACTAAATCAGCTCGCTACTCCCATAGTCCACAGACACCTGAACTCACGTTGATGGTATAAATCCATATCGTCTGACTCTCAACAGCTTCTCTATTCTCAACTCTCCCCTTGCTTCCCACGTATACACAAAAACACAATAAGTCACCTAGAAAGTTAGGGATACAAGTCCTTATAAAAGGTTGTGCTCGTGAAGCGAAGTACAAAAAATCAACGATACCCGATTAAGCCCGCGTTCAATGCGACAGAGATAGTGTTGGGCGTGAAACCTACGACTTACTATGTTATTAGCAAAGTAATTGGCTCTTCTATCCACTCCTACTTGTAATTTATGCCGACACTATTGCAATCAACATATAATTTTGTGATATTATCATCACTTTACACCTTTTGTACATCCTCGACCTACTTTCACTGCAAAAACTAAAATCCTGCTAGCATCAATCCTGGTTACGAACACCCTGTGATACCATTTATTGCTTCCGCTGTTGTCGAGTAAACTAGGTGCAACAGTGCACCAAATGCTGAGAATTCCACACTGCATCATAAATACTGTTTTGGAATAAAGCTAATCGCTATTATTGTCATCACAGCGCACCCAAAAAACCAGAGCGGGATAAACCCAAAAAATTACTGTCACCGCCTTGTGTATTCCACGAGTCCAGTTCACTAGCGAACTATCAGTTACCAAAACTCAATACAATTATTCCCTGCTACTCCAAAAAAATAATGAACGCAATGTTAACATGATGCCAACAACAGAAACCTGACACAGCGTGGTCCGCATTTGCTGAAAGATTAGCTTTATCCCCGCCTCTGAAACATCATCTAACACTCACTGAAGCAACATAAAAAGCCAACAGTAGGAATCACATCATTTATTACAAAACTATATGTACATGAGTGGGTCATTTACAGTGTTGGCGCTTGAGGATCGTCGAAACGTATGGTGAGTGAAACGCCGACCCCAAGTAGAAAGACAACGGTACCAGCCAAAAATCGCGACTTCCCTCCTCTCCTCACCAATCGCCTAACAACATGTGGTCAAGTCAAGAAAATGAAAGAGTTAGGAAGTGTCCAAATTATCACACTAAACTATTTAGTCTACAGATAACCTCTGCAATGATGAAGAATTAGAATAACAAGGGTTCAGGAGGTCAACAGAGTGATCACTAGATATCGTGTGAGTCTCATCTACATCGTCTAAAGAAGTAAAAGAAACCGAGTCGTTCGAGTAGCCGAAGTCCGACACAGTTAAACTAGACACACCGATAAATTCACACTCCTCGTCCCACTTAAAGCTGCTAGAGCAGGACGGCTCCAATGAGGACCAGCAATTAGGGGATTCCTGCAAAGAACGCATAGCCTTCCAAGTACTCAATGCCCTACACAACAAGTGGCGGTCAAGTAACTTGCCTGGGCTATGTCGCTCAAACTTCTCCAGCTTCCGTCTCCCAACTTTGACCAGACGTTTGAGCAGCCGACGGTCCTGCAAAATGCTAAGGGTAAGGAATCAGTGAGCAGAGAACTTACCGGTACGTGCGCCCACACACGCCCAGACTCCATGTCCACCATAAACACCAAAGGGTGAAAGTGAAATACCGCGGTTGATGATGGATGCGAGTGTGGAAAAACAAGCACTCCCTCAATTTCAATCACCAGCCTTCTTGTGAAATTGGAATGTTCCAGTTGTCCAACCGATAATGGCCACTCGACCCAAGCACTTCCTGCGATTTCTAACCACTTGGGAAGAGTCCCGTACTACTCAGTAGATCCTTCCGACAGATTGAATGATTTATAGGCAGTCCCGGTTGTTTGCAAACTGCACTGTTTACGATATGCGTATTCACTTGCTTCAACCTGTGAATTCTTACTTGTAAACAAGTCGAACAGTCACATAGTCTTTTTGTTCATTTTTTGGCGTCTTGTATGAACGTTGGGCAACTTAAACTTCCGTGTACATGTTGGAGTGGATCTACTTCATATGCCCGCTAGTCGTAGAGTCGTGGTCCGCTGCCATAGTGGTTTAGTGATATGCTATATATTTCGTATGTGCCTTAGATGAAATTTTTTATTAATAATTTTTTGGCACACAAACAACCGGTGGCATTATATTCCTGACTGCGTTACATTTACTGCGCTTTTATCAGAATACGGTACTTGGTACTGATATCTCCGCAACGTGATGGGTTAAAGGAGGCAGTAGGTTCAAAAATTAAACGTATATTATTGAATTTTCCTGAAATCATGCCGGTGACAACTACAAGAACGCGAAACTGCCACTATATACTATATATATATATATATACTATATACTACACACACTACACTCAACCAGCCTGAAATACTCTGTGTGGTTCCTACTTGCGAGTGAATATTTTCCTTTCTATGGTAAACTAATGAAATGTAATTATACTTTATTTGATCTAATCCGCAATGCTCAAACTTTTTACTGATATTAAGATTTTTCTTTCTCTATCTGTGTTTGATTTAGGTTTCCGAAATTTTTTTCTATATTTGGTATGTATATAGATGGCATATTTTTTTCATGTATTGTTTTTCCTTCACTGAGTTCCGATTTTCCTTGAAATTTCTTGCGGCTGCTTTCGCTGTCATATTTTTCTTTTCTTGTTCTGAGTTATTTTTTATTTTTTCATTTTCTTTATCATCTGTTTTTCTTTCTTCGTTACCACCCCTTTGTAGTTACTCATTTTCATAATTACCGTTTTGGGTGTCCGACCTAACAATGTGGTGAAAGCAGGCTGGTAGATATTAATCTACGTTAATGTCTAGGTCACTAATATTGGCCGTGAGAAAATATGAACAAGGCTATTTCAACAACCAATCACAGCAGACTTAACGTGGACAGATTTGATTCGCAGATAGATGGCCTCACTTTACAAGAAACCAGAAAACAATCAATCAGAAGACTGTGTTTGTCTACTTGAATAAGCTATAATAATGTACAGGAAATATACATAAATACGTGTTGATTTCCGTAATGAAACGATCTATTGCCGGCCCTTGTCTTCTGTTGTTACAATTGGTGTCGCTGCCCTCAAAAAATGAAGATCCCATGGCCAGCTGCATTTGAAGAAGGAGACATACAGAGCTTCTTACGCGACTTCGAGGACTTCGCTGAGCTGGTAGGTGTCAAGGAGCAGGCGGCGAAGGCAGTTGTCCTGGGGACGCTGTTGAGAGGCCGAGCGAAGGCGGCATAAGACAGCGTAGACAGGTCAAATGGCACAGCGTCTTGGAAGAAACTGTTTGAACGATTGGTGTCGGAGTTTGACAGCACAACAGACAGAGAGCTAGCAATGCAGCAGTTCCGGTCAGCGAAGCTTGGACCTGATGGAGACCCGTTAGTGTTGGCGGTGAAATTGACGAATCTACTTAGACGCGCGCTTCCCACTTTGGATGAAGAATTAGAAGCGCAGTTACTGTCTTCCCAATTCATCGAGACTGTCCCAGACCACATTTCTCAGCGATTACAACTGGCTGACGCAACGCAGCTGATGGATATTAGTGAGCTAGCGAAGGTGACCAGACAGCTGCTGAGCACAACTGTAGCCGCTATAGAGCAACCAAAACCAAACGAATACGAGCAGAAAATTGAAGCGTTGCGGCGGGAAGTGGTGGCGTTAAAGTTGGGTGATAGAAGAGACCGATGTTTTGAATGCGGTAAGCCGGGACACTGGAGGAGATACTGCCCAGAAAGGTGAAAGAGAAAAGTTTCAGGCGGTATAATACTTGTCTTTTCTCTCATATGAAACTAGATGTAGTGGGGACTATTGAGAAAGGGGCTGTGTATTCGAAGTTGCTAGTGAATGATCGAGGAGTAGTATGTTTAGTAGACACAGAGTGTTAGTCAGTATTAGATGGTTGGAGACAATCGGCCACAGGGAAGTCTTGGACCTAGGTTTCATGCTAGTTGGCAATCACTAGTCAGCAAGGCGTATCTGCAACCTCGAAGGAACTCATGTCCCTTCTGAGATTCGAACCCGCGTCACCCAGTGCTTCAGTCAGAGACGTTACCACTGAGCTATTCGGGCCCGCGATTGACCTCCTGTAGGACTGTAGTGCATATTTTGATTTGACACTAATAACTAGTGTGATGCGTCTAGTCCTCTGATATCCTCAAAATGTCGACTGCAGTCCTACAGGAGGTCAATCGCGGGCCCGAATAGCTCAGTGGTAACGCCTCTGACTGCAGCACTGGGTGACGCGGGTTCGAATCTCAGAAGGGACATGAGTTCCTTCGAGGTTGCAGACACGCCTTGCTGACTAGCGAGTGCCAACTAGCATTAAACCTAGGTCCAAGGCTTCCCTGTGGCCGATTGCCTCCAACCATCTAATACCATCAAATCAATGTGCACCGTGATGGCGAGCTAGCTAGAATGGTGGTCACATTACAACCTGACTGATAGAATTCAGTCTGCACCAATCAGAGGACTAGACGCATCACACTAGTTACTAGTGTGAAATCAAAAGTGTTAGTCAGTGTTCGTTGGCAGTACAAACAGTAGGTGGGCATGTGTTGCGTATCACGAGTAGATTGAACTGTACGATCGTTGTTGGCGGCTGCGAGGTGACGTTTCCTTTCATTGTTGTACCCGAACTACAGCGAACGATATTAGGAGCGGATTTTCTGCGGGAGATTGGTGCAGTAATCCACACGCAAGCGAACGTTGTGCTCACGAAATACGGGCATATCAGCATGTATGAGACCAACGAGATAGCAGCGGTTAAGCTGTCGACGGTATACAAAATGACGGAGTGAAGTAATAAATACGGCCATCTGTTCACTGTAGATAGCGACCCATAAGGATACTGCGATAAGGTGAATCATGAAATTCCGTTAAATGATCCAAAAGTAAGGTCATTTAAAACGCGAAGAGTTCCATGCCATTTGGAAAGCGAAGTTGAGCGAAAAGTAAGAGAGATGTTAAAAGATGATGCCAATGTAGTTGAAGATTGAACGATCAATTCATGGTTGTTTGCTCAAAACCAACTTCCCCAATTTTCGCGGAGGCATCAATACACCAGTCATCGTCTAATCGGTCGCTGTTCAGAAAGAAGTCAGGCCAAAACCGTCAGAAACCTTAGTGGTAAAATTTTTATATGTTGGTGTTACAATAAAGAATTCTTGAGTAGCCAATCGGTGTTTTGGTTCTGCGTCAGTTATTACTAAGCGTTTCTGAGAAACTTCAAGGAACAGCGTGAACCCGAGCGTAGCAAGAGCTGGGCATTAACGGTTTACGAGACGTGGCTGACAGTTTCTGACGGTAGAAACAGATTCTGGCCGATTCAGATAGCTGGTAACAGTTTGGATAGTCACCGTTCCTCCTACCTGGTGCCGGTCAAGTCCTCTTTGAACAAGCAATATCTAGAACGCTTTTGAAATTGGGTCAAGTTCAACAATGCCTGGGTCAAAGAAGGGACAGAGCGTCTTGGATGCAAACAGGAAAGTAAGTCATGGTGACTTGTCTGTTAATTGTAGCGATGTGTCTGATGTTAGGCACAACATGGTTGATGTTACTGTTTCGCCGTTCAGAGATAATAGGAACATCAAACTCCCTAAATTTGAACCACGCTGTTTCGATGGAAACCCGGCTGATTATTTACAGTTTGTAGGGGAATTTGAAGTCATGTTGAGTGGTTTTTTATTAACTGATGAAATGAAGTTAATGTATTTGATGAGGTATTGCACTGGAAATGCTGCAAGAGCTATACAGTGCTGTAAGTTTATGAAGCCTAAAGAGGGCTACTACGAGGCTATGAGCACACTATGTCAAAGGTTTGAAGACCTTCGATGATTGTAGGGAAATTATTCGAGGCTGTTAAGGGTAATGGTGATCAATTACAGGATGACTCCCAGGCACTCACTGAGTTTTTGGATAATTTGCTGATTTACAAGAATGCATTGATTTCGATGAATTGCATGAGTGACCTCAACTCGAGTTTTATACTAGAAGTAATAGCAAGACGCCTACCTACTCGACTGCAAAGGAAGTGGGTGAAGATAAGCTCCCGTATGGAGGATGAGGGTATCGAGCCAAAGTTTGATGATATCCTGAAACTGTAAAAGATAGCGTCAATCAATCTATGAGCAAGTTTGCCAGTATATTGAATCTCACCCCTAGAATAGAGCAGTCTGAGAGCAAAATGCAATCATTGATGACGAATAGGCCTCAGAGAGGTGGATATCGAGAAGGCTCCATGATGTCTAGTAATGCATATAGACCTAGTGAGTGTAACAGGTTTCGTAGTACATCCTCAACAGATAAGTTACAAGATGCAAGACAAACACGGTTGTGTTTTACACGTGTGCAAGAGGTGCATACAGAAGTGAACTGTGAACCAGTGAGCAAGTTCAGTGATAAGCTAAATGTAAACTCCAGGCCTGACTCCGAATTGTGTGACGATAACGGTGCGGTCAAGAAGTCTGTAGTTGCAACTGGTAAGCCATTGTTGAATAGAGTGTCACAGAATAGAGTTACTGCTTCAGAGTGCAGTTCTGACTCCACAAGTTTACAAGGTATTACTAGTCAGAGTGAAGATATAAAACCTTTAAGATTTGTGAGGAGGAACCAAAATTGTCTACTTCTGTTATTAAAGAGTTTGAAAATGATGAAGTTGACGGTAAAGTGAATATTCGTGATAATGATCATGATACTTCACAGTTGTCTTTGGTTGATCATGATGAGATGAGGGATATGCCTACTACTGCTAAGTTGATTAAAGGTTCTGTACAACTTGAACGTGAAGTAGAATTAAACACAGATGCAGTTGCAGAAGGTATGCATACTTGTGAGACCGTCAGTGTGAGTGATCAGCGCGTAGCCCACCTGTCATCAGATGATAGTGCTAAACCCGAACTGATAGTAAAAGACAGCAGTGGTGGTAATCTTGCAGTTAGACAAATATCTGAAAGCCGAACAACAACAGCTTTTGATCCACCGCTAACTTCATCAACTGGTATCAATCAGTCGTCGTTGGTGTTGTCATCCACAATGAAAAAGACGCCCATCAACTCAAGTATCTTGTGCAATGACTATGATAGTATTGGTGCGTTTGAAAAGACGAAAGATATTGCTCAGTTTAGTGAGGATAAGCCAAGTGTAAACGAGAGAGTAATTGTTAAATTGACTTGCATGAATAAAGGCATTTCTAGTTTCAAGTTACTATTTGAATGTTATTATCTTTGGTGTAAATTACTCTGTTTCTACACTTGGTTGATGAGATATGTCGTGTGTTTGTTGGTCATCTATATTCTACGATACAATGACATGGGCGTGTTGCCGTTCAGATTTGAGGATATAGCTGATAGAAGGAAGTCAGCAAATGAACTCTGCGACGATTTTCCAACCTAGAGCGTCAACCTGAGAAGGGTTGTACGGGAGTGTCAATGTAGTTAAAGATTGAACGATCAATTCATGGTTGTTTGCTCAAACCCAACTCCTTCATATTTTTCGCGAGAGTCATCAATCCATCAGTCATCGGCTCATCATTCGCTGTTCAGTGGAAGATCATAAAACTATCAGAAGTAATATCGTGATTTATTGTTATAACATTTATTCTTAGACCTTGTGTAATAACCTTATTGTTGGTTATATGTTGGCGTACGAATAAAGGATTTTTGAGTCGTCAAACGGTGTTCTGGTTTTCTTGTCGGTTAATACAAAGTGTTTCTGAGTCTTCGGGGGACAACGTGTGGTCCAGCGTAGTAAGAGCTGGACATTGACAGTTTACGAGAGTTTGCTGACAGCTTTTGATCGTTTCTGTTCGTCTTTTCCTGGTGCCTGCAAGTCTTCTTTGGACAAGTATCATCTGGAACTTTTCTGAAATTTTCGGGAAAGTTCAATGATGCCTGGGTCAAAGAAGGGACGAAGCGTCTTGGAAGCCAGCAGGAAGGTAAGTAATGCTGAGTTGCTTGTTAATCGTAATGATAAGTATCATGCTCAGCATGATGAGTCTTTTGTTCATCTTTCGCCGTCTAGGGATAATAGGAATTTTAAACTGCCTAAACCAAAGTTGGATCTGTATTGTCTCATCCTAGGCAGATCTCAAGTGGGGTTGTGCAAGGTAGTGTCCTAGGACCACTTTTATTTACAGTCTACATTAACAACATTTGCAAGTGCTTCACCTCAGGCAAACCATTCCTATATGCTGACGACCTCAAAGTCGTCTACTCCTGCTACACTCATGAATTAAGCGATATGGTTACTAAAATACATCTTGAACTAAGTAGTCTCGCAACATGGTGTGCCGATTCCTGTCTAAATTTTAACATTGACAAATGCGGCTGGATTTGTATTGGCAACAGTAACCTTGATCTAACTCTTGAAATAAATGGGCAAAAACCAGCCAAGCTCAACTCAGTCGTAGATCTCGGTATCAGATACTCTAGTAACATAACGTTCGCTGAACAGACTGATTATGCCAGACGTAAAACACGAAGGCTGATAGGATGCATAACACGCAATTTCTTTTGTTGTGAAACTAGGGTTTTATTATACAAAGTATGTGTCCGACCTATCTTAGAATACTGCCCGTTTATTTTAGCGGACTCAGACAAAATGACAAGCTTTAATTAGAGGGAGTGCAACGGCAGTTTACCTCAAGAACTCTTGGTCCAGAAAGTGGTCTGGAATACTATGAGCGATGTGACAGACTAAGATTAGAACAACTCTGGAAAAGACGTCTTAAGCTAAACCTTATCTTTTACTATAAGCTAACTAATCTTCTCTTGCATTCCTCCGAACCAATAACTAAACCTACCGCTGTCATCAGTTACAATCTTATAAATCATCACAACCTAGCTGCCATAGAGCATTGTCAGACTTACGTGCGGTACAACTTCTTCTTAAATAAGTTTTCAGTCATTTGGAATAGACTACCAGCTAATGTGCGCGATGCAAACACACTTCCAGTGTTCATCTCCTCAGTCACCAGACTGCTCAAAGAAAACAATGCACTTTTGCGCCTGACTCTTACACCTTCTTTTCACACTACATAGATAATTTAAGTTCTTTAAACGTGTAGTCACAACAAACTACAATTATAAATTTTAATATTATTGGAACTACATGATAAACATTTCTACACAGGACAGTAATATTAGATCACACTGTCAATCACCTCTCATAAACATTAATGCCCAGCTCTCGATACGCTGGGATCAAGGTCTGAAAACAAATCTTACAATGATAAATCATAGTATTGCTTCTGACGATGTTTCACTCTTCTTTCTGAACAGCGACCGATGAGACGATGACTGTCGTATTGATGCCTCCGCGAAAATTGGGGAAGTTGATTTTGAGCAAACAACCAAGAATTGATCGTTCAATCTTCAACTCCATTGACACTCCCCGGCAAAAAAGGGATCCAACCCTTTTTTCCTTCACGACCAATGCACGTTGACTTGGATGCCATTGCGAGAACCTGGGTCACACGGACAGAGCTGAAATGGAAAACAAACAGAAAAGCCAACACACCACAAGCATACCCACAGCACAATCTCACACATCAATGACGACCTGCGCCTCCAGACAGAGACCTCCTCTTGACATCTTGCAACACAATCGCCACTTGCTAGAATGACTCTTGCAGAATGCAACGTGACCATAGCAGCACCTCATGATACTCTACGCACATCCTCTTATCTACTCACTACCAATTACCACTGAAATCGCTTGTCACTCATTCTGCCTCAGTTCTAGTAGCGGTGACGCATGCGAGCCTCAGTCGTTTACACTCTTTCTCCCCGGCGTGTCGGACCGCAGCTAACAATTATCTCCGTGTGCATTTCATTCTCAGCAATAGCCTAGCCTCCCCGGCGTATACGACCCATCTGCTGTCCTTAACATCAATCAATTCATTCATGGATGTAGAAGACTCGAAACAACTTCAGAAGTAATCACGACGAAAATTTTAACAAAATTACGCAATAACAACAAGATACGAAAACAACAAGTAAACACAATGAATCCAAAAACACCAATTGATATGACACACCACACGTATATACAAACTGTACACAAAAACTCGCAGATCATGTCTTGATGGAATTCCTTTGAAGAATTGCAGGACTTACACCAGTACGCCTACAACCCTTCTCAGGTTGACGATTGTAAGTTGTGGAATGTCCGGACACAAACAAGATTAACCAACAATTACATTAATTGGAACTCACACAATTATTTAACACAAACATATGTACAATCAACACATCAAATGTTGTGGATTCTGGCACGACAAACTACCCTTGAAGAACTGTAGGACTTACAGCAGTACGCCTACATTCCTTCTCAGGTTGATGATCCAAGTGGAAGTCGTCCGGACACAAACAGAATTACCAACAGCTAGATGACAGATGATATCAATTCAGTATATACAATATGAACATATGTACAAAATCACACACCAAGCACATTGGACTGCTCATTGATGCGCTACCCTTTGAAGAATTGTAGGACTTACAGCAGTACGCCTACAACCCTTCTCAGGTTGACGCTCTAGGTTGGAAAATCGTCGCAGAGTTCATTTGCTGACTTCCTTCTATCAGCTATATCCTCAAATCTGAACGGCAACACGCCCATGTCATTGTATCGTAGAATATAGATGACCAACAAACACACGACATATCTCATCAACCAAGCGTAGAAACAGAGTAATTTACACCAAAGATAATAACATTCAAATAGTAACTTGAAACTAGAAATGCCTTTATTCGTGCAAGTCAATTTAACAATTACTCTCTCGTTTACACTTGGCTTATCCTCACTAAACTGACCAATATCTTTCGTCTTTTCAAACGAACTGATACTAGCATAGTCATTGCACAAGATACTTGAGTTGATGGGCGTCTTTTTCATTGTGGATGACAGCACCAACGACGACTGATTGATATCAGTTGATGAAGTTAGCGGTGGATCAAAAGCTGTTGTTGTTCGGCTTTCAGATATTTGTCTAACTGCAAGATTACCACCACTGCTGTCTTTTACTATTAGTTCGGGTTTAGCACTATCATCTGATGATAGGTGGGCTACACGCTGATCAATTACACTGACGGTCTCACAAGTATGCACACTTTCTGGAACTGCATCTGCGTTCAATTCTACTTCACGTTGTAGTTGTACAGAACCTTTAATCAACTTAGCAGTAGTAGGCATATCCCTCATCTCATCATGATCAACCAAAGACAACTGTGAAGTATCATGATCATTATCACGAATATTCACTTTACCGTCAACTTCATCATTTTCAAACTCTTTAATAACAGAAGTAGACAATTTTGGTTCCTCCTCACAAATCATTAAAGGTTTTATATCTTCACTCTGACTAGTAATACCTTGTAAACTTATGGAGTCAGAACTGCACTCTGAAGCAGCAACTCTATTCTGTGACACTCTATTCAACAATGGCTTACCAGTTGCAACTACAGACTTCTTCACCGCACCGTTATCGTCACACAATTCGGAGTCAGACCTGGAGTTTACATTTAGCTTATCACTGAACTTGCTCACTGGTTCACAGTTCACTTCTGTATGCACCTCTTGCAAACGTGTGAAACACAACCGTGTTTGTCTTGCATCTTGTAACTTATCTGTTGAGGATGTACTACGAAACCTGTTACACTCACTAGGTCTATATGCATTACTAGACATCATGGAGCCTTCTCGATATCCACCTCTCTGAGGCCTACTCGTCATCAATGATTGCGTTTTACCCTCAGACTGCTCTATTCTAGGGGTGAGATCTAATAGACTGGAAAACTTGCTCATAGATTGATTGACACTATCTTTTACCAGTTTCAGGATATCATCAAACTTTGGCTCGATACCCTCATCCTCCATACGGGAGCTTATCTTCACCCACTTCCTTTGCAGTCGAGTAGGTAGACGTCTTGCTATTACTTCTAGTATAAAACTCGAGTTGAGGTCACTCATGCGATTCATCGAAATCATTCCATTCTTGTAAATTAGCAAATTATCTAAAAACTCAGTGAGTGCCTGGGAGTCATCCTGTAATTGACCACCATTACCCTTAACAGCCTCGAATAATTTCCCTGCAATCATCGAAGGTCTTCCAAACCTTTGACGTAATATGCTCATAGCCTCGTAGTAGCCCTCTTTTGGCTTCATAAACTTACAGCACTGTATAGCTCTTGCAGCATCTCCAGTGCAATATCTCATCAAATACATTAACTTCAATTCATCATTTAATAAAAAACCACTCAACATGATCTCAAACTCCTTTACAAATTGTAAATAATCAGCCGGGTTTCCATCAAAACACCGTGGTTCAAATTTAGGGAGTTTGATGTTCCTATTATCCCTGAACGGCGAAACAGTAACATCAACCATGTCATGCTTAACATCAGACACATCGTTACAATTAACAGACAAGTCACCATGACTTACTTTCCTGTTTGCATCCAAGACACTCTGTCCCTTCTTTGACCCAGGCATTGTTGAACTTGACCCAATTCCAAAAGAGTTCCAGATATTGCTTGTTCAAAGAGGACTTGACCGGCACCAGGAGAAATGAACGGCGACTATCCAAACTTTCACCAACTGTTTGAATCCGCCAGATCTGTTTCCATCGTCAGAAACTGTCAATCACGTCTCATAAACCGTTAATGCCCAGCTCTCGCTACGCTCGGGCCCACGCTGTTCTTCGAAGATTTCAGAAACGCTTAGTAATAACGGACGAAAAAACCAAAACACCGATCTGCCGCTTGATATTTCTTTATTGTTACACCAACATATTTAAAGAATAAGTGAACTAACTTCTAAAAAAAAAAAAAAAAAAAAAAAAAAAAAAAAAAAAACTGACGATGTTTCACTCTTCTTTCTGAACAGCGACCGATGAGACGATGACTGTCGTACTGATGCCTCCGCGAAAATTGGGGAAGTTGATTTTGAGCAAACAACCATGAATTGATCGTTCAATCTTCAACTCCATTGACACACACATAATATGAATGTTGGCATAACGGGACTAGTTGGTTAGTGCACAAAAATAACCATGGTTACTAAACGGAATATATATGTGTATATTTATTAATCACTCCTTAATGACTCCTCTTGTTTTCATATGCGTTTCTGTTTGTCTTCTTTTTTCTCTCATCATTTTAGCTTCCATTTGACTTTTTGAATGAGAATGAAGTATGTGGATATTTGACCATTTACAATGACAAATGATCTGCAAACATTACTGGTCCCATATCTTACAATTCCTTCGTGAATTACGTATTACCTTCCCCACGACGCAACCTGGATTGCATTTGTGGAATATAATCTTGTACCAATGGAAAAGTATTAATTTATAATATAACGTCACGACTGTAACTTATAACATAATTGATCATATTTGCAAAAATAGCTTTTTTTCTTGAAAACACCCATGTAAAGAAAATATATACTATCAATATTATTCTACATTGAGTAAACTTCACTTGTGATGTTGCAATGAAAATGCTGACAAAACCATACAAGTGTATCACTTATTTCAATTATTGCCAAATTTGGATATAAATCAAGAATAAGATTCGGTTTCGTACACACACACAGCTGGATATTATCCGTCCGTTTTTCCTGATGCCGTACAAGTCTTCTATGAACAAGCGTTATCTGGAACCTTCCTGGAATTCGGTCAAGCTCACTGATGCCTGGGTCAAAGAATTGACGGAGTGTCTTGGAAGCAAACAGGAAAGTAAGTCATGTTGACTTGTTCGTTACGTGTAACTATGTGTCTGATATTAAGCATGTTATGCTTCGCGTCAAAGGAGGGAGGGTGGCGTTAGCTGATCAGTAGATATGGTGGCGGTCACTAAGGTGAATCGCCCCATTCTGCAGGAACAGCAATATACAAATTAAAGGCTCGAGATATTTCTGATTTTTATGAGGGCTTAGATCTTTATCTTCAAAAAGATAATAATGAACGCCTTGGCACATCATGCTTCTACCTCTAAATATATACCATTCGCCCAGCCTATTGTTGAGATGCGACCATGTGGGATCTGCACAGATTTATGGGGCATCTTATAAATTAACTTGCTATCCATTGTCAGATCTTTAAATACCACTTCAAAATGTCTTATCTCATTTATTTTCTAATAACGTCTTTACTTGATCCTCATTTTACCCCATTAAAACTAACATTTTATAGCTTTTTATGAATTTGATTCGACTTATTCTATTCCTATTCTCTGTAGGGTACGGTTGTGCACCAAATGCACAAAGAGGCATAAAATAAAAAAAACCGACATAAAGAAAAAATGTATTAAAACCAAAAGTGGACATCATGATTGTGCAAACTGTACAGGAATCATTATACATTGCAAATGAACGTTGTCAGCCTAGGGAGTTTCCTTTATTAATGCATTTATTAGTGATACTTGCACTTACCCATTTCATTACACTTTATTGATTCACCTTAGCACTTCTACTTTTCTAAAACAGCTTTGAATCCCTTGTAAACGTTGTACTTACCTCAATATTGGTTGGTTATCGTATGCCGACAACCACGGGACGAAAACGAAACGAAGTCGATTTTCCCGCTCAACCTGGGGGACAATTGTACAATTCAATAACTATACAGCCTAGTTCAGACAATGTGTATTTATATGTATATCAAATATTTAACTGTTGAAACATTATTAACTTGTAGACAATCTACGATTTGATATTATATCATACTTGATCGAGCCTGTAAAAATGGATGCATTTTCATGTAAAATTATATGTTTATATGAGAATATACATTATTATTAGATTATTATTATAGATGATAGAAGGAGATCACCAAATAAACTCTGCGACGATTTTCCAAACTAGAGCGTCAACCTGAGAAGGGTTGTAGGTCCTGCGATTCTTCAAAGGAATTCCATCAAGACATGAACTGCGAATTTTTGTGTACAGTTTGTATATATGTCATATCAATTGGTGTTTTGGGATTCATATTGTTTACTTGTTGTTTTCGTATCTTGTTGTTATTGCATAATTTTGTTAAAATTTTAGTCGTGATTACTTCTGAAGTTGTTTCGAGTTTTCTACATCCGTGAATGAATTGATTGATGTTAGAGACAGCAGATGGAACGCATACGCCGGGGAGGCTAGACTATTGCTGAGAATGAAATGCATACGGAGATAATTGTTAGCTGCGGTCCGACACGCCGGGGAGAAAGAGTGTAAACGACTGAGGCTCGCATACGTCACCGCTACTAGAACTGAGGCAGAATGAGTGACAAGCGATTTCGGTGGTAATTGGTAGTGAATAGATACGAGGATGTGCGTAGAGTATCATGAGGTGCTGCTATGGTCACGTTGCGTTCTGCAAGAGTCATTCAAGCAAGTGGCGATTGTGTTGCAAGATGTCAAGAGGAGGTCTCTGTCTGGAGGCGCAGGTTGTTATTGATGTGTGAGATTGTGCTGCGGGTATGCCTGTGGTGTGTTGGCTTTTCTGTTTGTTTTTGATTTCAGCTCTCTCCGTGTGACCCAGGTTCTCGCAATGGCATCCAAGTCAAGGTGCATTGGTCGTGAAGGAAAAAAGGGATGGATCCCTTTTTTGGCGGGAGTGTCAATGGAGTTGAAGAATGAACGATCAATTCATGGTTGTTTGCTCAAAATCAACTTCCCCAATTTTCGCGGAGGCATCAAAACGACAGTCATCGTCTCATCGGTCGCTGTTCAGAAAGAAGAGTGAAACATCGTCAGAAGCAATACTATGATTTATTATTGTAATATTTGTTTTCAGACCTTAGTTCGCTTATTCCTTTTATATGTTGGTGTAACAATAAAGAAATATCAAGCGGCAGATCGGTGTTTTGGTTATTTTGTCCGTTATAACTAAGCGTTTCTGAGAAATCTTCGAAGAACAGCGTGGGCCCGAGCGTAGCGAGAGCTGGGCATTAGCGGTTTATGGGACGTAATTGACACCTCCTCTAGACATCTTGCAACACAATCGCCACTTGCTAGAATGACTCTTGCAGAAAGCAACGTGACCATAGCAGCACCTCACGATACTCTACGCACATCCTCGTATCTACTCACTACCAATTACCACCGAAATCGCTTGTCACTCATTCTGCCTCAGTTCTAGTAGCGGTGACGTATGCGAGCCTCAGTCGTTTACACTCTTTCTCCCCGGCGTGTCGGACCGCAGCTAACAATTATCTCCGTATGCATTTCATTCTCAGCAATAGCCTAGCCTCCCCGGCGTATGCGTTCCATCTGCTGTCTCTAACATCAATCAATTCATTCACGGATGTAGAAAACTCGAAACAACTTCAGAAGTAATCACGACTAAAATTTTAACAAAATTATGCAATAACAACAAGATACGAAAACAACAAGTAAACAATATGAATCCCAAAACACCAATTGATATGACACACCACACATATATACAAACTGTACACAAAAATTCGCAGTTCATGTCTTGATGGAATTCCTTTGAAGAATCGCAGGACCTACACCAGTACGCCTACAAACCTTGTCAGGTTGACGATTGTAAGTTGTGGAATGTCCGGACACAAACAAGATTAACCAACAATTACAATAATTGGAACTCACACAATTATTTAACACAAACATATGTACAATCAACACATAAAATGTTGTGTATTCTGGCACTGCAAACTACCCTTGAAGAACTGTAGGACTTACAGCAGTACGCCTACATTCCTTCTCAGGTTGATGATCCAAGTGGATGCCGTCCGGACACAAACAGAATTACCAACAGATAGATGAAAGATGATATCAATTCAGTATATACAACATGAACATATGTACAAAATCACACACCGAGCACATTGGACTGCTCATTGACGCGCAACCCTTTGAAGAATTGTGGGACTTACAGCAGTACGCATACAACCCTTCTCAGGTTGACGCTCTAGGTTGGAAAATCGTCGCAGAGTTCATTTGCTGACCATAATAAAAGGGAAAAAGAAGTAAACAAATTAAATACTGAACCCGGAGCATGAAAGCCCTTTGATATGATAGAGACGAAAGCCCCTCTAAGCCATCTTTCTAAGAGAAAGTCAAATATGGTAGACCAAGCTCCTAGGGGTCGGCCTAATTGGTATCAAGGGGAAAGCGAACTATTTCCAACCACTAAATCTAGACAAACAGCACAGCAAGGTAGTAGGTATTATTCTGCGCATCCACTACGTAAACCCCTTGTTAGCCAGCCCACTTCTAATGTTCTATCGACTGAAAGTTATAGAAAATCCACCAAACATCGGCCACAGACCACATTTAGCAAGCCAACAGAACTCACTCATACATCTTATGTATCTAGTGGGGAGCATGTACCGATTCCTGCACAAGACTTGCTATGGTCTTTTGAATACCGAAACAGATACCAACACTTCATTCTTATACTGGCAAAAAATTGCCGAATACTCATATCGGTTATACCTTAGGGCAGGATTTTCACCGGCGTCAGTTAACAGAAACACCTGGAATCATGCATATAGCACGCATGATATCAGATCAATTCCTTGCTGGCATAGCGAACAGTCTACAGCTAGGGCAAGGCATATTTCCCGGGAGATAGCTGACACAGTGTAGACACCAAACGCGGATACTAATATCTCTAAAATATTAATATCTGATTATCACACAGGTGTCTATCACTGCATACCATATCCAAACTAAAGCCCATCCCTGACTACCACCTCAAAAACCCATCTGAAGTCTTCCTACGATCCAAAGATATTGGTAAATGAGTCTGATAACATGTATATAGAGGATACTCACGGATTATTTTACCAAGATGTCCGCTCACTGAAACCACATGGCCAGTGTTTATCTATTATCCTAGTAAATACGAGATCAGTTCTAAGCAAACACTTAGCACTAAGTACATTAGCTTCTATATGCAGACCGTCATTGATTATGATCACCGAAGCCTGGTGCACAAGTGAAATCTCCAATGACAGCCTAAGGATTGATAAATACAACCTTTTTCGAGGGGAGAGACAGGTCGTGGGGGTGGAACACTAATTTACTGTGAACAATCCATGTGCGCAACCCAGTTTAGTAACCCAATTCTGTCACAACTCAATGACTCGATCTGGGTCGAAATAAAAGTTGTCAGAAGTAAACCTATACTTGTGGGTTGCGTGTACCGGCACCCTTCATCCAGCACGGAATGTAATAACATGCTTAGCAATATTTTTAATGTTACAGCCAATCTTTCTTTCAGTTATAAAATTATCGGAGGCGATTTCAACTTGCCAGAAGTATCACAGTCTTCACTCCGAGGACCCCAAAGGTATGATAATCTCATAAATTCCATCGTCACATAGGGGTGGACACAACACATAAATTCACCCACTAGATCCGCAAATATCCTAGACCTTATTTTCACGAACAACATAACACCATCTACAGTACATGTGGGACATGAATTTCCAGGTAGTGACCATAGAATAGTAGTGTGATCTTTTGACATCTTTCCTGAAACAAAACGCAGAGATGAAGCTGGCCAGATACCTATGAGATTGTACACACATGCTGACTGGGACTTGTATAAGAACCTAATTAGATGTTCTAATTGGGACTCGTACTTTTCGAAAGGGTCCTTAGATGCAATTCCTAAAGACTTTTGTCAGAATATTAACTCAATTCACGACGTCATTGCACCTAAGAAGATTCTTAACTTCAGATTCCCCCAAAGAAATTATATTCCGACATCGTTTAGAAGAAGTCTACGAAAGCACTCAGTAAAATACTACAGATATCATGACTTATCGTCATTTTTGCCATTACGTCCCTTGTCAATAGAACTGAAGAGTTGAGAAATGCAGGCCTCAGAAACAAAAAAATGCAGGCCATTCAGGCACCGCACAACGCAGGAGAAACAGCCAAACTTTTCAAAAGTAGGTTGGTGAATTTCAAAACAACCTATCCGAAGATAATATACTTAGACGGCATTGCTTACAAAAATAATGAGGCGATATGTGGACTGTTTGGCAAGCACTTCGCCAGGTTAACACCTTAGAGAACGATTAGGTCGTGGATTTCCCACGTTAAACAGACGAATGTTTAAGTGACATAATTTTCACCACACATGAGATCGATAAAACTGTCGCAAATCTTAAACTTAGTAACAATATCGGTCCAGACGGTATATCTTTCGTTCTGCTGAAAAACGGTGGTGATGACATGAATTTACTCTTACTCAAGTTATACTCAATTTCATTAAGCGGTGGGACATACCCTGCCTGCTGGAAGAAGTCTTATATTGCACCTATCCATAAATACGGGCCTATAGCTGATATCAACAACTACCGCCACATCAATATCACGTCTGTAGTTTCAGGTGTAATGGAAAAGATAGTGAAGACCCAAATCATTCAGTACTTGCTGTCAAACGACCTACTATCAACATTCCAATACGGTTTGTTAAGTAGAAGGTCGTGCATTACTTGCCACTTAGTTTATTTTGACTACATTACAAAATGCATTGATAATGGGCTGTCAGCCACGTCTCGTAAACCGTCAATGCCCAGCTCTTGCTACGCCGGGACTCAAGCTGTTCCTTGAAGTTTCTCAGAAACGCTTAGTAATAACGGACGCAAAACCAAAACACCGATTGGCTACTCATTTGCCCCGGCAGCCGTACCGCATATATAATGTGATAAAATCAACCATATCTCTCCCACATGCCTTTACCTAAGGTTCGGTTATTCAGCTTACTAGAAATCCTATCGATATTTCATCAGTTGGGTTTATAAACCCATAAGACTATCCATAATTATCCTGGACGTATGATCCCAAATTAGTTGTGATAGTTCTTCCATAATATAAGCAAACTCGTACTTTGTAATATCTAAAGCATGCCATATGAAAAGTGCCCAGGTAAACCTAGTGATAACAAACTCAGCCAACCAACCATTTTCCTTAAGTTCATTCAACCTACCCTTATCCCTAATCGCACCACTATTAATTACACTCTGCTCAGTAGATTATGACTTAATTTGCTCCGGTACTCAAAACTCTTCTGCCTTTTACTTTTAAAGACGTTTTAACTACTAAGTGCACAGTAACCGTTTAACTAACTCACTGATTCTCTCTTCACTGTAATCTTCAATAAGTTCGTCAGTATAATTATTTCCGAAAACCATTGCGTTATCAACCATATCTTTTAATATTTTACGAGTAAACTTATATTATTAGCATAATACACTGCACTACTTTTCAGTTGAATTGATTATCTTCAGTCAACAGTTACCGATTCTCATATAATTTTCTAAAATTCATAATGTTACAGCTATGTAGTATTTCTGTTAATATCTTTTATAATATGTTTAGACACGTTACTTTGCAATGTCGGATGTCTACTATATACAAGACTGTCATGATAATTTAGTACACTAAGTCCTGCCAACCGACCTTACCTTCAGTTCTTACTACCTACATTGAATCCTAACTATAGTGTTCTGCTGAATCTTGCTCCACTATTCACGAAACCTATACTTTTTACTCTTTAAGGTTTTGGCTCCTTATAAAGTAATCTGTTCATTAGGACGCATGCACACATATATAATATGTTCATAAAGATGTATGTGGAGACCTATTGGAAGCACTCATTAAGAAAGCTAGGGAGATGGAATATGAGGTACGAACATGTCTGGTACCAAGCAGTATATTTGCGGTAACCATAATAATCATAGTCTCAGAGCCTAACATCAAAAAAGGAGGGAGGGTGGTGCTAGCTGATCAGTAGATATGGTGGCGGTCACTAAGGTGAATCGCCCCATTCTGCAGGAACAGCAATATACAAATTAAAGGCTCGAGATATTTCTGATTTTTATGAGGGCTTAGATCTTTATCTTCAAAAAGATAATAATGAACGCCTTGGCACATCATGCTTCTACCTCTAAATATATACCATTCGCCCAGCCTATTGTTGAGATGCGACCATGTGGGATCTGCACAGATTTATGGGGCATCTTATAAATTAACTTGCTATCCATTGTCAGATCTTTAAATACCACTTCAAAATGTCTTATCTCATTTATTTTCTAATAACGTCTTTACTTGATCCTCATTTTACCCCATTAAAACTAACATTTTATAGCTTTTTATGAATTTGATTCGACTTATTCTATTCCTATTCTCTGTAGGGTACGGTTGTGCACCAAATGCACAAAGAGGCATAAAATAAAAAAAACCGACATAAAGAAAAAATGTATTAAAACCAAAAGTGGACATCATGATTGTGCAAACTGTACAGGAATCATTATACATTGCAAATGAACGTTGTCAGCCTAGGGAGTTTCCTTTATTAATGCATTTATTAGTGATACTTGCACTTACCCATTTCATTACACTTTATTGATTCACCTTAGCACTTCTACTTTTCTAAAACAGCTTTGAATCCCTTGTAAACGTTGTACTTACCTCAATATTGGTTGGTTATCGTATGCCGACAACCACGGGACGAAAACGAAACGAAGTCGATTTTCCCGCTCAACCTGGGGGACAATTGTACAATTCAATAACTATACAGCCTAGTTCAGACAATGTGTATTTATATGTATATCAAATATTTAACTGTTGAAACATTATTAACTTGTAGACAATCTACGATTTGATATTATATCATACTTGATCGTGCCTGTAAAAATGGCATGCATTTTCATGTAAATTTATATGTTTATATGAGAATGTACATTATTGTTATTATTATTATTATTATTAATGTTTCGCTGTCTAGGGATAAAAGGAATATCAAGCTTCCTAAGTAGGAACCTCGGTGTATCAACGGAAACCCAGCTGACTATTTATAGTTTGTAAAGGAGTTTGAAATCATTTTGGGTAGTTTTTTATTAAATGATGAAATGAAGTTGATGTATTTGATGAGGTAATGTACTGGAGTTGCTTCAAGAGCTATACAGTGCTGTAGGTTTATGCCCCCTAACAAAGGATACTCTGAGAATATGAGTATACTGATTCAAAGATTCGGAACACCTTCGATGATTGTAAGGAACGTATTCGAGTCTGGTAAGGGTAATGGTAGTCAATTGGAAGATGTCTCCAAGGCACTCAATTAGTTTCTGGACAATCTGATGACCTACAATAATACGTTGGTTCCGGTGAATTGCACGAGCGATCTGAACTCAAGTTCTGTCATACAGGTAATAGCGAGACGCCTACCTACTCGACTGCAAAGGAAGTGGATGAAGATAAGCTCTCGTATAGAGGATGAAGGTTTAGAGGCAGGGTTCGACGATATACTGAGATTAGTGACAGATAATGTAAATCAGGCTATGAGCAAGTTTGCCAGTATGTTGCATTCCACCCTCGGAATAGAGAAGTCAGAGAGCGAAACGAAATCATTTACGACGAAACGGTTTCAGAGGAGTGGATTTCGAGAAAGCTGTATGGTGTCTAATGATCGATACAAACTTAATGGGTGTGACAACTTTTGTGGGACGTCCCCAAATATATTCTAAATTCTATATTTATATTCTACGATACAATGACATGGGCGTGTTACCGTTCAGATTTGAGGATATAGCTGATAGAGGGAAGTCAGCAAATGAACTCTGCGACGATTTTCCAAACTAGAGCGTCAACCTGAGAAGGGTTGTAGGCGTACTGCTGTAAGTCCTACAGTTCTTCAAGGGTAGTTCGTCAAGGCAGAATCCACCACATTCAATGTGTTGATTGTACATATGTTCGTGTTAATTAGTTGTGTGAGTTCCAATTATTGTAATTGTTGGTTAATCTTGTTTGTGTCCGGACATTCCACAACTTACAATCGTCAACGTGAGAACGGTTGCAGGCGTACTGGTGTAAGTCCAGCAATTCTTCGAAGGAATTCCATCGAGACACGATCTGCGAGTTTGTATGTACTGTTTGTTTATACGTGTGGTGTGTCTTATCAATTGGTGTTTTGGGATTCATTGTAACTACTCGTTGTTTTCGTACCTTGTTTTTATTACACAATTTTTTAAAAATTTTCGTCGTGATTACTTCTGAAGTTGTTTCGAGTTTTCTACATCCATGAATGAATTGATTGATGTTAGAGACAGCAGATGGAACGCATACGCCGGGGAGGCTAGGCTATTGCTGAGAACGAAATGCATACGGAGATAATTGTTAGCTGCGGTCCGACACGCCGGGGAGAAAGAGTGTAAACGACTGAGGCTCGCATACGTCACCGCTACTAGAACTGAGGCAGAATGAGTGACAAGCGATTTCGGTGGTAATTGGTAGTGAGTAGATACGAGGATGTGCGTAGAGTATCTTGAGGTGGTGCTATGGTCACGTTGCGTTCTACAGGAGTCATTCTAGCAAGTGGCGATTGTGTTGCAAGATGTCAAGAGGAGGTCTCTGTCTGGAGGCGCAGGTTGTTATTGATGTGTGAGAGATTGTGCTGCGGGTATGCCTGTGGTGTGTTGGCTTTTCTGTTTGTTTTTGATTTCAGCTCTCTCCGTGTGACCCAGGTTTTTGCAATGGCATCCAAGTCAACGTGTATTGGTCGTGATGGAAAAAAGGAATAGATCCATTTTTCCCGGGAGTGTCAATGGAGTTGAAGAATGAACGATCAATTCATGGTTGTTTGCTCAAAACCAACTTCCCCAATTTTCGCGGAGGCATCAATACGACAGTCATTGTCTCATCGGTCGCTGTTCAGAAAGAAGTCAGGCCAAAACCGTGAGAAAACTTAGTGGCAACATTTTTTATATGTTGATGTCACATTAAAGAATTCTCGAGTGGCCAATCGGTGTTTTGGTTTTGCGTCCGTTATTACTAAGCGTTTCTGGGAAACTTCAAGGAACAGCTTGAGTCCCAGCGTAGCAAGAGCTGGGCATTAACGGTTTACGAGACGTGGCTGACCGATGATATTATTGAAGAAGCTGGTAGCCCGTACAACTCTCCAGTGCTGTTATTAAAAATAGCGAATGGGAAGTATAGATTCTGTGTTGATTTTCTACAGTCAAACAGTATGACAGAGTTAAGACCGTGTGCCATGCAAACGGTGGTAGAAACTTTAGATTGCCCACAGGGTGCTGATGTGTTTTCGGTTCTCCACCTTCGCTCAGGATACTGGCAGATGCCGATAAAACAAGGCGATAGAGATAAGATGGCATTCATCGTGGGCCAGACACAATATCGATTTAAACGCATGCCGTTCGGACTAGCAACTGCACCGTTTACGTTCAGACGACTGATGACGCTATTACTTAAGAACTCGAAAAACGTGGAGGTGTATGGTGATGATCTCGTCATATACAGTCAAAACGAAAACGATCATGTGAAACATGTAGAAGCCGTGCTGCCACGCATCGAAGAGTTTGGGCTGCGCGTCAACAAAACCAAATCCCAGATAGGCAAAAATAATTTTACTATGTTGGGACATAAAGCGGGAATTGGTGAGAAAATTCTGACGATTAAAACGATCACACTCTCGACTTCAAAGAGAAAATTGAGACAATTCTTGGGTAGAGCAGCTGTCAATGGAGATGAAGATTGAATGATCAATTCATGGTTGTTTGCTCAAAATCAACTTCCCCAATTTTCGCGGAGGCATCAAAACGACAGTCATCGTCTCATCGGTCGCTGTTCAGAAAGAAGAGTGAAACATCGTCAGAAGTAATACTATGATTTATTATTGTAATATTTGTTTTCAGACCTTAGTTCGCTTATTCCTTTTATATGTTGGTGTAACAATAAAGAAATATCAAGCGGCAGATCGGTGTTTTGGTTATTTTGTCCGTTATAACTAAGCGTTTCTGAGAAATCTTCGAAGAACAGCGTGGGCCCGAGCGTAGCGAGAGCTGGGCATTAACGGTTTATGAGACGTGATTGACAGTTTCTGACGATGGAAACAGATCTGGCGGATTCAAACAGTTGGTGAAAGTTTGGATAGTCGCCGTTCATTTCTCCTGGTGCCGGTCAAGTCCTCTTTGAACAAGCAATATCTGGAACTCTTTTGGAATTGGGTCAAGTTCAACAATGCCTGGGTCAAAGAAGGGACAGAGTGTCTTGGATGCAAACAGGAAAGTAAGTCATGGTGACTTGTCTGTTAATTGTAACGATGTGTCTGATGTTAAGCATGACATGGTTGATGTTACTGTTTCGCCGTTCAGGGATAATAGGAACATCAAACTCCCTAAATTTGAACCACGGTGTTTTGATGGAAACCCGGCTGATTATTTACAATTTGTAAAGGAGTTTGAGATCATGTTGAGTGGTTTTTTATTAAATGATGAATTGAAGTTAATGTATTTGATGAGATATTGCACTGGAGATGCTGCAAGAGCTATACAGTGCTGTAAGTTTATGAAGCCAAAAGAGGGCTACTACGAGGCTATGAGCATACTACGTCAAAGGTTTGGAAGACCTTCGATGATTGCAGGGAAATTATTCGAGGCTGTTAAGGGTAATGGTGGTCAATTACAGGATGACTCCCAGGCACTCACTGAGTTTTTAGATAATTTGCTAATTTACAAGAATGGAATGATTTCGATGAATCGCATGAGTGACCTCAACTCGAGTTTTATACTAGAAGTAATAGCAAGACGCCTACCTACTCGACTGCAAAGGAAGTGGGTGAAGATAAGCTCCCGTATGGAGGATGAGGGTATCGAGCCAAAGTTTGATGATATCCTGAAACTGGTAAAAGATAGCGTCAATCAATCTATGAGCAAGTTTTCCAGTCTATTAGATCTCACCCCTAGAATAGAGCAGTCTGAGGGTAAAACGCAATCATTGATGACGAGTAGGCCTCAGAGAGGTGGATATCGAGAAGGCTCCATGATGTCTAGTAATGCATATAGACTTAGTGAGTGCAACAGGTTTCGTAGTACATCCTCAACAGATAAGTTACAAGATGCAAGACAAACACGGTTGTGTTTCACACGTTTGCAAGAGGTGCATACAGAGGTGAACTGTGAACCAGTGAGCAAGTTCAGTGATAAGCTAAATGTAAACTCCAGGTCTGACTCCGAATTGTGTGACGATAACGGTGCGGTGAAGAAGTCTGTAGTTGCAACTGGTAAGCCATTGTTGAATAGAGTGTCACAGAATAGAGTTGCTGCTTCAGAGTGCAGTTCTGACTCCATAAGTTTACAAGGTATTACTAGTCAGAGTGAAGATATAAAACCTTTAATGATTTGTGAGGAGGAACCAAAATTGTCTACTTCTGTTATTAAAGAGTTTGAAAATGATGAAGTTGACGGTAAAGTGAATATTCGTGATAATGATCATGATACTTCACAGTTGTCTTTGGTTGATCATGATGAGATGAGGGATATGCCTACTACTGCTAAGTTGATTAAAGGTTCTGTACAACTACAACGTGAAGTAGAATTGAACACAGATGCAGTTCCAGAAAGTGTGCATACTTGTGAGACCGTCAGTGTAATTGATCAGCGTGTAGCCCACCTATCATCAGATGATAGTGCTAAACCCGAACTAATAGTAAAAGACAGCAGTGGTGGTAATCTTGCAGTTAGACAAATATCTGAAAGCCGAACAACAACAGCTTTTGATCCACCGCTAACTTCATCAACTGATATCAATCAGTCGTCGTTGGTGCTGTCATCCACAATGAAAAAGACGCCCATCAACTCAAGTATCTTGTGCAATGACTATCATAGTATTGGTGCATTTGAAAGGACGAAAGATATTGGTCAGTTTAGTGAGGATAAGCCAAGTGTAAACGAGAGAGTAATTGTTAAATTGACTTGCACGAATAAAGGCATTTCTAGTTTCAAGTTACTATTTGAATGTTATTATCTTTGGTGTAAATTACTGTGTTTCTACGCTTGGTTGACCAGATACGTCGTGTGTTTGTTGGTCATCTATATTCTACGATACAATGACATGGGCGTGTTACCGTTCAGATTTGAGGATATAGCTGATAGAGGGAAGTCAGCAAATGAACTCTGCGACGATTTTCCAACCTAGAGCGTCAACCTGAGAAGGGTTGTAGGCGTACTGCTGTAAGTCCTACAATTCTTCAAAGGGTAGCGCATCAATGAGCAGTCCAATGTGCTCGGTGTGTGATTTTGTACATATGTTCATGTTGTATATACTGAATTGATATCATCTTTCATCTAGCTGTTGGTAATTCTGTTTGTGTCCGGACGACTTCCACTTGGATCATCAACCTGAGAAGGAATGTAGGCGTACTGCTGTAAGTCCTACAGTTCTTCAAGGGTAGTTTGCAGTGCCAGAATACACAACATTTGATGTGTTGATTGTACATATGTTTGTGTTAAATAATTGTGTGAGTTCCAATTATTGTAATTGTTGGTTAATCTTGTTTGTGTCCGGACATTCCACAACTTACAATCGTCAACCTGACAAGGTTTGTAGGCGTACTGGTGTAAGTCCTGCGATTCTTCAAAGGAATTCCATCAAGACATGAACTGCGAGTTTTTGTGTACAGTTTGTATATATGTGTGGTGTGTCATATCAATTGGTGTTTTGGGATTCATATTGTTTACTTGTTGTTTTCGTATCTTGTTGTTATTGCATAATTTTGTTAAAATTTTCGTCGTGATTACTTCTGAAGTTGTTTCGAGTCTTCTACATCCGTGAATGAATTGATTGATGTTAGAGACAGCAGATGGGTCGTATACGCCGGGGAGGCTAGGCTATTGCTGAGAATGAAATGCATACGGAGATAATTGTTAGCTGCGGTCCGACACGCCGGGGAGAAAGAGTGTAAACGACTGAGGCTCGCATACGTCACCGCTACTAGAACTGAGGCAGAATGAGTGACAAGCGATTTCGGTGGTAATTGGTAGTGAGTAGATACGAGGATGTGCGTAGAGTATCGTGAGGTGCTGCTATGGTCACGTTGCTTTCTGCAAGAGTCATTCTAGCAAGTGGCGATTGTGTTGCAAGATGTCTAGAGGAGGTGTCAATTACGTCCCATAAACCGCTAATGCCCAGCTCTCGCTACGCTCGGGCCCACGCTGTTCTTCGAAGATTTCTCAGAAACGCTTAGTTATAACGGACAAAATAACCAAAACACCGATCTGCCGCTTGATATTTCTTTATTGTTACACCAACATATAAAAGGAATAAGCGAACTAAGGTCTGAAAACAAATATTACAATAATAAATCATAGTATTGCTTCTGACGATGTTTCACTCTTCTTTCTGAACAGCGACCGATGAGACGATGACTGTCGTTTTGATGCCTCCGCGAAAATTGGGGAAGTTGATTTTGAGCAAACAACCATGAATTGATCGTTCATTCTTCAACTCCATTGACACTCCCGCCAAAAAAGGGATCCATCCCTTTTTTCCTTCACGACCAATGCACCTTGACTTGGATGCCATTGCGAGAACCTGGGTCACACGGAGAGAGCTGAAATCAAAAACAAACAGAAAAGCCAACACACCACAGGCATACCCGCAGCACAATCTCACACATCAATAACAACCTGCGCCTCCAGACAGAGACCTCCTCTTGACATCTTGCAACACAATCGCCACTTGCTTGAATGACTCTTGCAGAACGCAACGTGACCATAGCAGCACCTCATGATACTCTACGCACATCCTCGTATCTATTCACTACCAATTACCACCGAAATCGCTTGTCACTCATTCTGCCTCAGTTCTAGTAGCGGTGACGTATGCGAGCCTCAGTCGTTTACACTCTTTCTCCCCGGCGTGTCGGACCGCAGCTAACAATTATCTCCGTATGCATTTCATTCTCAGCAATAGCCTAGCCTCCCCGGCGTATGCGTTCCATCTGCTGTCTCTAACATCAATCAATTCATTCACGGATGTAGAAAACTCGAAACAACTTCAGAAGTAATCACGACTAAAATTTTAACAAAATTATGCAATAACAACAAGATACGAAAACAACAAGTAAACAATATGAATCCCAAAACACCAATTGATATGACACACCACACATATATACAAACTGTACACAAAAATTCGCAGTTCATGTCTTGATGGAATTCCTTTGAAGAATCGCAGGACCTACAACCCTTCTCAGGTTGACGCTCTAGTTTGGAAAATCGTCGCAGAGTTTATTTGGTGATCTCCTTCTATCATCTATAATAATAATCTAATAATAATGTATATTCTCATATAAACATATAATTTTACATGAAAATGCATCCCATTTTTACAGGCTCGATCAAGTATGATATAATATCAAATCGTAGATTGTCTACAAGTTAATAATGTTTCAACAGTTAAATATTTGATATACATATAAATACACATTGTCTGAACTAGGCTGTGTAGTTATTGAATTGTACAATTGTCCCCCAGGTTGAGCGGGAAAATCGACTTCGTTTCGTTTTCGTCCCGTGGTTGTCGGCATACGATAACCAACCAATATTGAGGTAAGTACAACGTTTACAAGGGATTCAAAGCTGTTTTAGAAAAGTAGAAGTGCTAAGGTGAATCAATAAAGTGTAATGAAATGGGTAAGTGCAAGTATCACTAATAAATGCATTAATAAAGGAAACTCCCTAGGCTGACAACGTTCATTTGCAATGTATAATGATTCCTGTACAGTTTGCACAATCATGATGTCCACTTTTGGTTTTAATACATTTTTTCTTTATGTCGGTTTTTTTTATTTTATGCCTCTTTGTGCATTTGGTGCACAACCGTACCCTACAGAGAATAGGAATAGAATAAGTCGAATCAAATTCATAAAAAGCTATAAAATGTTAGTTTTAATGGGGTAAAATGAGGATCAAGTAAAGACGTTATTAGAAAATAAATGAGATAAGACATTTTGAAGTGGTATTTAAAGATCTGACAATGGATAGCAAGTTAATTTATAAGATGCCCCATAAATCTGTGCAGATCCCACATGGTCGCATCTCAACAATAGGCTGGGCGAATGGTATATATTTAGAGGTAGAAGCATGATGTGCCAAGGCGTTCATTATTATCTTTTTGAAGATAAAGATCTAAGCCCTCATAAAAATCAGAAATATCTCGAGCCTTTAATTTGTATATTGCTGTTCCTGCAGAATGGGGCGATTCACCTTAGTGACCGCCACCATATCTACTGATCAGCTAGCACCACCCTCCCTCCTTTTTTGATGTTAGGCTCTGAGACTATGATTATTATGGTTACCGCAAATATACTGCTTGGTACCAGACATGTTCGTACCTCATATTCCATCTCCCTAGCTTTCTTAATGAGTGCTTCCAATAGGTCTCCACATACATCTTTATGAACATATTATATATGTGTGCATGCGTCCTAATGAACAGATTACTTTATAAGGAGCCAAAACCTTAAAGAGTAAAAAGTATAGGTTTCGTGAATAGTGGAGCAAGATTCAGCAGAACACTATAGTTAGGATTCAATGTAGGTAGTAAGAACTGAAGGTAAGGTCGGTTGGCAGGACTTAGTGTACTAAATTATCATGACAGTCTTGTATATAGTAGACATCCGACATTGCAAAGTAACGTGTCTAAACATATTATAAAAGATATTAACAGAAATACTACATAGCTGTAACATTATGAATTTTAGAAAATTATATGAGAATCGGTAACTGTTGACTGAAGATAATCAATTCAACTGAAAAGTAGTGCAGTGTATTATGCTAATAATATAAGTTTACTCGTAAAATATTAAAAGATATGGTTGATAACGCAATGGTTTTCGGAAATAATTATACTGACGAACTTATTGAAGATTACAGTGAAGAGAGAATCAGTGAGTTAGTTAAACGGTTACTGTGCACTTAGTAGTTAAAACGTCTTTAAAAGTAAAAGGCAGAAGAGTTTTGAGTACCGGAGCAAATTAAGTCATAATCTACTGAGCAGAGTGTAATTAATAGTGGTGCGATTAGGGATAAGGGTAGGTTGAATGAACTTAAGGAAAATGGTTGGTTGGCTGAGTTTGTTATCACTAGGTTTACCTGGGCACTTTTCATATGGCATGCTTTAGATATTACAAAGTACGAGTTTGCTTATATTATGGAAGAACTATCACAACTAATTTGGGATCATACGTCCAGGATAATTATGGATAGTCTTATGGGTTTATAAACCCAACTGATGAAATATCGATAGGATTTCTAGTAAGCTGAATAACCGAACCTTAGGTAAAGGCATGTGGGAGAGATATGGTTGATTTTATCACATTATATATGCGGTACGGCTGCCGGGGCAAATGAGTAGCCAATCGGTGTTTTGGTTTTGCGTCCGTTATTACTAAGCGTTTCTGAGAAACTTCAAGGAACAGCTTGAGTCCCGGCGTAGCAAGAGCTGGGCATTGACGGTTTACGAGACGTGGCTGACAGCCCATTATCAATGCATTTTGTAATGTAGTCAAAATAAACTAAGTGGCAAGTAATGCACGACCTTCTACTTAACAAACCGTATTGGAATGTTGATAGTAGGTCGTTTGACAGCAAGTACTGAATGATTTGGGTCTTCACTATCTTTTCCATTACACGTGAAACTACAGACGTGATATTGATGTGGCGGTAGTTGTTGATATCAGCTATAGGCCCGTATTTATGGATAGGTGCAATATAAGACTTCTTCCAGCAGTTAGGGTATGTCCCACCGCTTAATGAAATTGAGTATAACTTGAGTAAGAGTAAACTCATGTCATCACCACCTTTTTTCAGCAGAACGAAAGATATACCGTCTGGACCGGTATTGTTACTAAGTTTAAGATTTGCGACAGTTTTATCGATCTCATGTGTGGTGAAAATTATGTCACTTAAACATTCGTCTGTTTAACGTGGGAAATCCACGACCTAATCGTTCTCTAAGGTGTTAACCTGGCGAAGTGCTTGCCAAACAGTCCACATATCGCCTCATTATTTTTGTAAGCAATGCCGTCTAAGTATATTATTTTCGGATAGGTTGTTTTGAAGTTCACCAACCTACTTTTAAAAAGTTTGGCTATTTCTCCTGCGTTATGCGGTGCATGAATGGCCTGCATTTTTTTGTTTCTGAGGCCTATATTTCTCAACTCTTCAATTCTATTGACAAGGGACGTAATGGCAAAAATGACGATAAGTCATGATATCTGTAGTATTTTATTGAGTGCTTTCGTAGACTTCTTCTAAACGATGTCGGAATATAATTTAATTTGGGGGAATCTGAAGTTAAGAATCTTCTCAGGTGCAATGACGTCGTGAATTGAGTTAATATTCTGATAAAAGTTTTTAGGAATTGCTTCTAAGGACCCTTTCAAAAAGTACAAGTCCCAATTAGAACATCTAATTAGGTTCTGATACAAGTCCAAGTCAGCATGTGTGTACAATCTCATAGGTATCTGGCCAGCTTCATCTCTGCGTTTTGTTTCAGGAAAGATGTCAAAAGATCACACTACTATTCTATGGTCACTACCTGGAAATTCATGTCCCACATGTACTGTAGATGGCGTTATGTTGTTCGTGAAAATAAGGTCTAGGATATTTGCGGATCTAGTGGGTGAATTTTTGTGTTGTGTCCACCCCTATGTGACGATGGAATTTATGAGATTATCATACCTTTGGGGCCGTCGGAGTGAAGACTGTGATACTTCTGGCATGTCAAAATCGCCTCCGATAATTTTATAACTGAAAGGAAGATTGGCTGTAACATTAAAGATATTGCTAAGCATATTATTACATTCCCTGCTGGATGAAGGGGGCCGGTACACACAACCCACAAGTATAGGTTTACTTCTGACAACTTTTATTTCGACCCAGATCGAGTCATTGAGTTGTGACAGAATTGGGTTACTAAACTGGGTTGCACACATGGATTGTTCACAGTAAATTAGTGTTCCACCCCCACGACCTGTCTGTCCCCGCGAAAAAGGTTGTATTTATCAATCCTTAGGCTGTCATTGGAGATTTCACTTGTGCACCAGGCTTCGGTGATCATAATCAATGACGGTCTGCATATAGAAGCTATTGTACTTAGTGCTAAGTGTTTGCTTAGAACTGATCTCGTATTTACTAGGATAATAGATAAACACTGGCTATGTGGTTTCAGTGAGCGGACAATCTTGGTAAAATAATCCGTGAGTATCCTCTATATACATGTTATCAGACTCATTTACCAATATCTTTGGATCGTAGGAAGACTTCAGGTGGATTTTTGAGGTGGTAGTCAGGGATGGGCTTACGTTTGGATATGGTATGCAGTGAGAGACACCTGTGTGATAATCAGATATTAATATTTTAGAGATATTAGTATCCGCGTTTGGTGTCGACACTGTGTCAGCTATCTCCCGGGAAATATGCCTTGCCCTAGCTGTAGACTGTTCGCTATGCCAGCAAGGAATTGATCCGATATCATGCGTGCTATATGCATGATTCCAGGTGTTTCTGTTAACTGACGCTGGTGAAAATCCTGCCCTAAGGTATAACCGATATGTGTATTCGGTAATTTGTTGCCAGTATAAGAATGAAGTGTTGGTATCTGTTTCGGGTATTCAAAAGACCATAGCAAGTTTTGTGCAGAAATCGGCACATGCTCCCCACTAGATACATAAGATGTATGAATGGGTTCTGTTGGCTTGCTAAATGTGGTCTGTGGCCGATGTTTGGGGTATTTTCTATAACTTTCAGTCGATAGAATATTAGAAGTGGGCTGGTTAACAAGGGGTTTACGTAGTGGATGCGCAGAATAATACCTACTACCTTGCTGTGCTGTTTGTCTAGATTTAGTGGTTGGAAATAGTTCGCTTTCCCCTTGATACCAATTAGGCCGACCCCTAGGAGCTTGGTCTACCATATTTGACTTTCTCTTAGAAAGAAGGCTTAGAGGGGCTTTCGTCTCTTTCATATCAAAGGGCTTTCTTGCTCCGGGTTCAGTATTTAATTTGTTTACTTCTTTTTCCCTTTTATTATGGTCAACTGGCTGATGATGGCTAACAGGGCGGCCAGCACATGCTATGTAGGGTTTCTGTGGCTTGGACACCTCATGATATTTAGTTTTCTTAATGAAAATGGGACGTTTGTCATAACTCCTAGAAAACTTGCCAACTCGGGTATCTACATTCGACCGGTGCTTCACAGTGTGTGGATTGTCAGACTGAGGAGTAACTGACTTATAAGAGGATAGTTAGAACACCAGTGTGATGGGTTTTGATGTTTTCGGGGTCTTGACTTTTGCGTCAGCGTGAAGACGACGTATTTCAACATTATTCTCCGTTGACTCATCTATGTTCACCATTTCAGTGTCAGCAGCAATATCGTTATAGAATGCTTGGCTAACATTAGCCAGTGCCTGCGAAAATGTCTGATACATGCCGTGATCAGGTATTTCACTAGACGTAATAACGCATGGAACATCATCTTCAGTTGTCCTATTAGAGTTGTCAGCATTCATTGTTCCTGAGCAGCATTGTCTTTGGCATGGTGCAACCTTAATGTTAGTGTATGGTGTTGAAGAGCCTATTGTCTTACCAGATTTCAGAAAATTCCTAGCTTCTTCAGTAGACCTAAACTTCAAAAGCACCGAACACGGGTGGTTTACAGATTTCTTACGAAGACGCAAAACCTGACATTCCGTCAACGACATATTACAAGCCTTTAGGCACGAAGTCTTAAGTATCATTGATATAAGAATAAAACTTGTGCACTGTGGTAGAGTATAATTCCATTATGGGTAAATTTTTGTTTTGATAAAGTCTCACACTGTTATACAGTAATGTTTACTGATGACGTTTCGAGCACAATTTATTCCTCATAATCATATCAAGGTGAGCAATAAATTGTGCTCGAAACGTCATAAGTAAACGAAGTCTTAAGTTTGGCAATCGGCTCTCTGTCTGGAATTTTATAGGCCAAGATTTTATATGAAGACATAATCCTCTTAACAGCTTCTTCAGCCAAATAGTCAATTATGCGCTCGGATTTGATGAGTGATTCAAGACAGATGTTTTGCGATGGGTCATACAGTTGCGTGAGAAGCATAATGCTGTCAAACTTGCTCTGTAGTTATGCTATTGACTTTTGAAGTGTCAGTAAATCATTTTTGCCAAAAGACGCATTCTCTGTCAGTTCCTCCATGATATCAGATACCATAGTTCTGGGTGTGGCTGGTGTAAAAAGTGTAAAATCATCAGCGGAGCTGAGGACTTCAGGTGCTTGACATGCATTAGATCTCATCCTCTTAACGGTACTTACACGTTCGATAAAATTAACCATTACAGAAATAAGAAATTTCTCAATTTCCTGAAAAAAATCTTGAGGATATAAAAATAAGATAGCTGAATTGTCGAAGTAATAATATAATACAATATATATTTCCTCCTCTTTATGCAGGAACATACCAATTGTACAGGCATGGATAAGTTATTATATAAATTACACATAATTTGATGTATGATGAATTTACAGTTTGGTTGTTCCCTCTGACATGAGAGTCAGTCGGAACAGTCTGCTATAAAGTCTGTTTTTGCAGCACATAAAGAGATATAGAAATATTGTCTTCGCATTAAAAAAACCCAGACATCAGATGAATGTAATACGGATATCTGGGAAAAAAAGCTTGAAGTCAATTCTCTTACATAACTTTGTTGTGAACAGCACCCTTGGCTTAAAGTTTATTGATGTATTATGTTGAGATCAGTGATATATTTATTCCATTTTTCAGCAGTCTTATCGTAGTTTTATAACAGGAAAGAAATTTGATCGTGGATGCGAAAACTAGATAAGGTCATGTGAAGTTGTTTTACTGCATCAAATGGTGCCGAGGTCGATTCCAGAATTCTCCATTTGCTCCTATTGTGTCTGCATGGCGGACTGTATTCGTAAGTTCAGAAAAATGTTGAAAACTGTTCGAAAACCAGTTGCTTCTTCATTTCAGATCATGAATACTCATTTACAGCATGTTCGCCAGCGTCTTCAAATGGTAGAATTGGATCGTTCATGGAATTTGGGTGGTTATGAGATAGATGGTTTGGAATTAATCCTCATTTCAGTTTAGATGCAGGGTTGTTCGACCTCGACCAGAAGATGAATAGGAGTAGCAGAGTACCAAAAAGGAAAAGTATGTGAACATTAAAAGGATATTAATGTATACATATAAATGTTTATGTCAATTGTATATTATACATTAGTAAAAATTTACCTTTATTTGATTTGTCTTTTCACGTATTTATGCGAAGTCTTAGAGTTTATTTAGTGTCATGATGTGTATTAATGAGTCTGAGCGTTTTAGTGTTCTAATGACTGATGCGTTTTAGAAGTAAGTAATGGGTTCTGGTAGGGATAGTCTTTGGGATAAAACAGTTTATATAGCAAGCGTTTGAAGGTTACAATAGAGTGACACGTCCTATTTCTAAGGGTAAACTAATCCTGTATGTTCCGTACTAAGTCTTTATGCATCCATGCTGCTAGTCTATTTATAGTTTTTAGATTGCTAAGGGTGTTGAAGTGCGTTTTTTAGGTGCTGTAGTAGATTAGTAGTTGATTCGTTTTAGGAGTAAATAGTTTATTAATATAATCAGTAGAGTGAAACAGTCTGTATAGAGAGCGTTTGAAGCTTGTAACCGAAGAGCAAGTTCTGACATCTAGGGGCAGGCTATTCCATATTTTAGAATACATGACTGTGAAGAAGTTTTCACGGAGTGTTGACTTAAAAGAATGAGTTGTCACTGTGGAAGTTTGGTTACGCAGATCGTAAGAACCTTCCTGTGCGAATTGTATGTCCCTGTTACCTGAGAATGATATTTTGTGAAGGACCTTAAAGAAGAATATTAGGTTTATAATAAGTCGCCTTGTCCAAAGTGGGTCAAGTTTTAGGATCATGCACCGTGAGATGTAGTCTTTCTTACAATCGTAGCCAAGTAGTTTTGAGGTAAAATATCGTTGGATACTTTCCATCCTTAGCTTATCACGTGTGCGAGTGCTGCTTATAATAAATGGACAGTATTCTAGTAGTGGTCTGACACATGTTTTGTACAGAATAAGCTTGGCTTCATTGTCGTGAAAGTTCCTGAGTATGCATCCTAAGAGCATCCTCGATTTTCTAGTCTGTGATGCTACTTGCTCAGAGAATGTCAAGTCACTAGAGTACCTCAGGCCTAGGTCAACGACACTTCGGAGTCTGGTTAGGTTAGCAGATTGAAGCGTTAATTTCAGGTCAATTGAGGGCGCGCCAAAGCAGATCCAGCCACATTTGTTCAGATTGAATTGGAGATTCCATAGGGACGACCAAGCAGTCATTTTATCTAATTCCTTCTGCACTACATTCTCGAAGTTCCCTAAGTCATCGCATTGGAATGTATAAGCTACTTTTAGGTCATCTGCAAAGATGAATGGTTTCCCGTGCGTGAAGCAAGCGCATATGTCATTGATGTATAGTGTAAATAATAATAATTTATTTTCATATAAACATAAATTTACATGAAAATGCATGCCATTTTTACAGGCACGATCAAGGATGATATAATGTCAAATCTTAAATTGTCTACAAGTTAATAATGTTTCAACAGTTAAATATTTGATATATATATAAATACACATTGTCTGAACTAGGCTGTATAGTTATTGAATTGTACAATTGTCCTCCAGGTTGAGCGGGAAAATCGACTTCGTTTCGTTTTCATCCCGTGGTTGTAGGCATACGATAATCAACCAATATTGAGGTAAGTACAACGTTTACAAGGAATTGGAAGCTTTTTTAGAAAAATTAAAGTGCTGTGGTGTAACATTAAAGTGTAATAGATTAAGTGAGTGAAATATATCATTAATAAACACATTTATATAGAAAACAGAATGGGGAAGTAATTAATCCTTAGGCCGACAACGTTCATTTGCAATGTATAATGAAACCAATATATTTTATACTATCATGCGTTCACTTTTGGCTTTAATACAATTATTTTCAAGCCAGTTGTCTTTATTTCATGTCTTTTTTTCTATTTGGTGCACAACCGTACCCTCCAGAGAATAGGAATAGAATAAGTCGAATCAAATTCATAAAGAGCTATAAAATGTTAGGTTTAATGGAATATAATGAGAATCAAGTAAAGACGTTATTAGAAAATAAGTGAGACAAGATATTGTGAAGTGGTATTTAAAGATCTGACAATGGATAGCAAGTTAATTCATAAGATGCCCCATAAATCTGTGCAGATCCCACGTGGTCGCATCTCAACAATAGGCTGAGCGAATGGTATATATTTAAAGGTAGAAGCATTATCTGTCAAGGCGTTCACTATTATCTTTTTCAAGATAAAGATCTAAGCCCTCATAAAAATCAGAAATATCTCGAGCCTTTAATTTGTATATTGCTGTTCCTGCAGAATGGGGCGATTCACCTTAGTGACCACCACCATATCTACTGATCAGCTAACGCCACCCTCCCTCCTTTTTTGATGTTAAGCTCTGAGACTATGATTATTATGGCTACCGCAAATATATTGCTTGGTACCAGACATGTTCGTACCCCATATTCCATCTCCCTAGCTTTCTTAATGAGTGCTTCCAATAGGTCTCCACGTACATCTTTACGAACATATTATATATGTGTGCATGCATCCTGATGAACAGATTACTTTATAAGAAGTTAAAACCTTAAAGAGTAAAACGAATAGGTATTGTGAATAGTGGAGCAAGATTTAGCAGAATACTATAGTTAAGGTTCAATTTAGGTAGTATGGACTGAAGGTAAGGTCGGTTGGCAGGACTTAGTGTACTAAATTTTCATGACAGTCTTATATATAGTAAACATCTGACATTGCAAAGTAACGTGTCTAGACATATTATAAAAAGATATTAACACAGAACCAACGAAATTTTGGCGTTTTTTAACAATACTGCAGTGTGTGTATACTGAAGAATGGTGGTTAGTCTACAGGGAGCCGTAGAGTAAATCAAACCATATATGATAAGAGTATAATCAATAATATAGTTCGTATATCAAATATTACACTAGGTTCAATAATTGAGTGTTATAAGGGAAACAAGCGTGGTAAAGCAAGAGAACATTTGATGCATAAATATTTTAAGTATTTTAATATCCATCTAATTTAAGAGTTGAACATGCATGATTAATAAGTATTGTTATATTAGTATATACATATGTAAAACGTTAAAAGGTGTGGATGCTATTACAATTATTTCCAGTGTTACTTTCACCAACACAACTTAGTGAAAATTATAGAGAATAGAAATCAGTAAATTAGTTAACGTTCGCTGCGTGAGTATTAGAGTCGAGATATACGTATGTGACTATACTGAAGACTGGACTGGCCTTCAATTTCCGTTCTACCAACAGTTGTGGTCTTTTAGACGAGCTAGGGTGGACATGTTAAAGTGTCTTTCTAGGCTCCGTTTGAACCCATCAGGGTTTTCACAACATCTTATTTCAGGTGGTAGTTGGTTCCAAAGAGTGCAATATTTTATGGTGAAATAGGAGGGGTCGAATGACACTACCTTGTACTACACCAGAAGTGATAGGGCTAGGTTTGGAGGTTGCAGACCCGAGTTTAACTATTTGGGACCTATTGTTAAGGAATGATTTGAGCCATCCTAATAATGGGTCACGTATTCCTAAAAAGTTCAGCTTATGTATTAGCAGTAAATGGTCAACACGGTCAAATGCCTTAGAGATGTCAAAGTAGATGACAAGTACTAGTTGCCGTCTGTCACGACTTCTGGTTACGAAATTGAAGAAGTCTAGGTGACATGTTAAACATGATCTGGATTTCAGGAATTCATGTTGGTTCAGACTTATAATATTGCGGCTAATCATATGTTTGATTAAGTTATCTTTAACTAGTCTCTCCATAATTCTAGATGCCATAGGTGTGATATTGACCGGCCGGTAGTTACTGACTTCAGTTTTCGAGCCAGATTTGTGTTTAGGCATAATGAATGTTGTCTTCCATATGTCAGGGTAAGTTTGGGTTTCTAGGGACATTGTGAATATTTTAAGCAGCAGTGGAGGAATGTCAGGGCTACCATATTTATAGAAGTAGGATGATATACCGTCGGTACCGAAACCTTTTGAACTTTTGAGGGTTCTTATAGTTTGGTTAATATTAGTGTAATTGAATTCAACAGTGCTAATTTGGTTTGGTGTGAGTGGAGATGGAGTTTGTGCCATATTAGTAATAGGGTGTATATCGAGTAGCTGGACTGAGGGCTTAATGTAGTTACCTGCACACGTTTTGTTGAATAGTTCACATATGTCTGCAGAGTTAGTGTAAAGCCTACCTTTGTCTATGAGGAGAGAAATGCTGTGATTTTTGCGATACCAAAACAACAACGATAAACAGATATGTACTGCGAAATAAAAGTCGGACTTTCCTTTACAGTGCTTTCTCTGGATAAAATCCTGGGTTCCACGTGGTTAGAGAGGGTATCCGAAGATTCCTGTTGTAGATTTCACGAGTAAATGCTATCTGTTTTTCCAGTTGACACAATACAATCCTTGTTGACTATGGATACCTGGATAATGGGAGGAAAAGTATGAAGGAAAGATGATTCAAGCAGAAACTGAACACCCGTAGCGCAACAGTCTATTGTGTGTAATGTTATATCTGATGTTATGCTGGATAACCATGAAGTACCAGCCAGAGAGATAAGTTGCTTAAAGCTGCCGAGGTTCGATTCCAGGTGTTTTGAAGGAAATCCTGCTGAATTTGCTCACTTTGTGAAAGAAATCGAAGTCATGCTAGAGGATTTAAAATGAAAATAATGCACTCGTTGAGGTATTGTGCTGGTAGTGCGGCGAGTGCGATCCAGTGATGCAAGCTTCTGCCACCTGGAGAGGGATATACGGAGGCTATGCGTATAATGCGTCAAAGGTTTAGAAGACCTTCGATGATTGTAAGGAACGTATTCGAGTCTGGTAAGGGTAATGGTAGTCAATTGGAAGATGTCTCCAAGGCACTCAATTAGTTTCTGGACAATCTGATGACCTACAATAATACGTTGGTTCCGGTGAATTGCACGAGCGATCTGAACTCAAGTTCTGTCATACAGGTAATAGCGAGACGCCTACCTACTCGACTGCAAAGGAAGTGGATGAAGATAAGCTCTCGTATAGAGGATGAAGGTTTAGAGGCAGGGTTCGACGATATACTGAGATTAGTGACAGATAATGTAAATCAGGCTATGAGCAAGTTTGCCAGTATGTTGCATTCCACCCTCGGAATAGAGAAGTCAGAGAGCGAAACGAAATCATTTACGACGAACGGTCTCAGAGGAGTGGATGTCGAGAAAGCTGTATGGTGTCTAATGATCGATACAAACTTAATGGGTGTGACAACTTTTGTGGGACGTCCCCAACAGATAGGTTGCAAGTTGCGAGACAAACACGGTTGTGTTTTACACGTTTGCAAGAAGTTCATACCCACCCTTATCTGTGGGACAGCACTCTATTGCTAAGGCTCCTGAGTTCGGATGGCTCCTGCAAAATGAGAATAAATAAAAAAGTAAAAACTAAAAAAATAATGAAAAAAGAAATAGAAGTTGAAAATTGCCTAGAGCCAAAGTTTAAACGCAAACTCTCGAATGAAAGTAAATGGTATGAGTCCGCTACTTCAGAAGGACACCGAACTGTATACTTCAGAAAATCATATATTACTAGGCCCTCGCTTTTCTTTTACATAGCTCACGCACTCTGACTTTTGTGTTTAATTCCTTTTAAACCTCGTAAGTAGGTGAAATTATCTCCTGTCTTCCACTTTTAACTAACTGTTCGCAGAAAAGACTGTAAAATATCGGGAAAATAATATTTCCTGAAAAAAAAATGATGAACCCCATGCCTGTTATATATTTTGAATTATTAACACCTTTTATATACTTCTGCACCTGTCTGGCGGTTTTCTTGTGTCTTCTTCTCTTTTCAAAGATACTGCTTTCAACGAAGGTACTGATACAGCGCTGCAATTCTCTACTTATTCGTGATATTGCTAGCTCATCTGGTGAATAACGGGATCATCGGTATTATAAAATCTGCTGATAAGTTTAATGTGGGTCTCATAAACAACTGGAAATGTCACAAATATGATGTACTTACAGGTGAATATAAAATTTAATAGACTTTAAAACTCTTTCTGAATGATTTACTGATAATTATTGTTTATTCTGCATCTCTTATGTACCACGTCAGCACCTGTACAGAAATGCTACTTACCTTGCCAACTAACGCAATCATTTATGATTCCCGCGTGAAATTGACATGTATTTTTTTCAATCACAGTTTAGATTTGACGCTATATCTATTTCCTTATTTGTACACTTCATTTTAAATGTTTCTCTCACATTTACCAGTATTCAACTTATTTCTAAGTTGACAAATCATATTATATATTCTATAAGTTTTCATAAGTGTACATATGTTCATGCCTGTAAAAATGGATGATTTCTGTTACAGAAATAAAAATTATTATTATTATATTATTATACAAAGGAGAACTGTGAAGAAGTGAACAAGTTTAGTGATAAGCTAAATTTGAAGTCAGTGTCATCAAGGTCTGACTCCGAATAGTGTGACGATAGTGGTGCAGTGAAGAAGCCTGTAGTTGCAACAGGTAAGCCATTATTGAATAGAGTTTCACAGACGACACTGCAGTTTGTGCAGGAGAAGAGAGTTACGGTCTCAGAGTGCAGTTCTGACTCCACAAGTTAACAAGGTATTACTAGTCGGAAAGAAGGTATAAAACTTCTAAGTGTTTGCGAGGAAGAACCTTAATTGTCTACCGCTCTTATTGAAGAGTTTGAAAATGATGAAGTCGACCAGATAGACGACGGTAAAGTAAATACTTGTGTTAATGATCATGATAGAACACTATTGTCTCTGGTAGATCATGATGAGATGAGGGGAATGCCTACTACTGCTGAGTTGAACAAAGGTTCTGTGCAGCTTGAACATGAAGTAGACTTAAAGGCAGATGCGATTGCAGAAGGTATGGATACTCGTGAGACCGTCAGTGTCTACAAATGAATAATGTTGAAACATTATTAATTTGTAGACAATCTACGATTTGATATTATACCAAACTTGATCGTGCCTGTAAAAATGGTATGCATTCTCATGTAAATTTATGTTTATATGAAAATATAAATTATTATTATTATTAAATGATCAGAGTGTAGCCCACCTATCATCAGATGCTTGTGCTAAACCGGGGCTAATCATAAAAGGTAGCAGTGGCGGTAATCCTACGGTTAGAAAAACTTCTAAATATCTAAAAACAAGAGCTTCTTATGCACCGCTAAGTTCATCAACTGGTATCAATCAGTCGTCTTTCGTGTTTCATCCTCAATGAAGGGGATGTCCGTGATCTCACGTGTCTTATGCTATGACTATGCTGGTATCGGTCCGTTTGAAATGATGAAGGTCAATGGTAGTCTAATGAGGATAACGCATCTATGTATGAGAGTGTAACCTTCAAAGCTTCCTATACAAACTGTTTTATCCCAAAGACTATCCCTACCAGAACCCATTACTTACTTCTAAAACGCATCAGTCATTAGAACACTAAAACGCTCAGACTCATTAAACACATCATGACACCAAATAAACTCTAAGACTCGCATAAATACGTGAAAAGACAAATCAAATAAAGGTAAATTTTACTAATGTATAATATACAATTGACATAAACATTTATATGTATACATTAATATCCTTTTAATGTTCACATACTGGCGAAGTTAAACTTTCGACACCACTAACTACCAATCAGCGAATTATCCAATGAGATTCACGAACGATGTCGAATTATCCAATAAGGTTCACGAACGCAGTTCAATGTTGTATAGCGCTTGATTCATTTCTAATTCGTGACCTTACAAAGCTATTGTTGCAATTCGAGGAGGTTAGCATTTTCCAGTATTCCCTGGATTTGAGTTGCGCCGGAAAGAGCGAATTTGTTTGTGTGGTGGTATCATGACTTTAAAAAGCTATACCAAATCAACTGATGGGTTTGTTCATCGTTGTGCTATATGTTTGAAGCCTACTAACGCTAGAGAGAGTAAGCTGATAATTGTAATATTTCGTAGGAACTTTTTTCGCTAGGTCGCTTCTCTCCCTAAGGATAGCAGATAGAAAAGCAACTACTCTTATACCTATTATTACCAGACTTGTTAAGCGGGGGTCAATTATACACACCGACGAGTGGAGAGGCTACAATTCACTGTCATCTCTGGGATATATTCATCATAGAGTCAACCATTCAAGTGATTTTGTGGATCCCGTTACGAGGACACATACAAATTCTATTGAAAGATTTTGGGGCAGGTTGAAAAATAGGATAAGGGCTATAAATGGATCTCATTTATGGTCATTTGGATGAATATTTGTACAGGATATGGTGTAACTTCTCCATTGACAGTCCTATGCTAAACTGGGAAATTTTTCTCTCACATGTTCGAGAAAGATATCCCATGTAACTTTTTTATTCTCTATTTTATGCTTTTTTCTACAAATATACATTTCCATTCATCATATATGCCTCTTTAATGTGACTGGTCCGTTCAAGGTCGTTTGCTGATTGGTTGTTAGTGGTGTCGAAAGTTTAACTTTGCCACATACTTTCTGTTTTTGGTACTCTGCTACTCCTATTCATCTTCTGGTCGAGGTCGAACAACCCTGCATCTAAACTGAAATGAGGATTAATTCCAAACCATCTATCTCATAACCACCGAAATTCCATGAACGATCCAATTCTACCATTTGAAGACGCTGGCGGACATGCTGTAAATGAGTATTCATCATCTGAAATGAAGAAGCAACTGGTTTTCGAACAGTTTTCAACATTTTTCTGAACCTACGAATACAGTCCGCCATGCAGACACAATAGGAGCAAATGGAGAATTCTGGAATCGACCTCGGCACCATTCGAAGCAGTAAAACAACTTCACATGACCTCATCTAGTTTTCGCATCCACGATCAAATTTCTTTCCTGTTATAAAACTACGATAAGACTGCTGAAAAATGGAATAAATATATCACTGATCTCAACATAATACATCAATAAACTTTAAGCCAAGGGTGCTGTTCACAACAAAGTTATGTAAGAGAATTGACTTCAAGCTTTTTGTCCCAGATATCCGTATAACATTCATCTGATGTCTGGTTTTTTTAATGCGAAGACAATATTTCTATATCTCTTTATGTGCTGCAAAAACAGACTTTATAGCAGACTGTTCCGACTGACTCTCATGTCAGAGGGAACAACCAAACTGTAAATTCATCATACATCAAATTATGTGTAATTTATATAATAACTTATCCATGCCTGTACAATTGGTACGTTCCTGCGTAAACAGGAAGAAAGATATTATTATTAATTGTTAAACTGATGTGAAGGAATAAAGGCCTTACTTGTTTCAAGTTAGTATTTGAATGTTATTATCTTTGGTGTATATTACTGTGTGCCTACGTCGTATGTTTGTTAGTCATATACATTCCATGATACAATGTCATGGACGTCTTACCATTCAAGGTTGAAGTTATAGATGATAGAAGGAGGTCACCAAATAAACTCTGCGACGATTTTCCAACCTAGAGCGTCAACCTGAGAAGGGTTGTATGCGTACTGGTGTAAGTCCTGCAATTCTTCAAAGAAGTTACATCGAGACATGATCTGTCAATGTAGTTGAAGATTGAACGATCAATTCATGGTTGTTTGCTCAAAACCAACTTCCCCAATTTTCGCGGAGGCATCAATACACCAGTCATCGTCTCATCGGTCGCTGTTCAGAAAGAAGTCAGGCCAAAACCGTCAGAAACCTTAGTGGTAACATTTTTTATATGTTGGTGTTACAATAAAGAATTCTTGAGTAGCCAATCGGTGTTTTGGTTTTGCGTCCGTTATTACTAAGCGTTTCTGAGAAACTTCAAGGAACAGCGTGAGTCCGAGCGTAGCAAGAGCTGGGCATTAACGGTTTACGAGACGTGGCTGACATTTCTGACGTTTCTGACGGTAGAAACAGATTCTGGCGGATTCAGATAGCTGGTGACAGTTTGGATAGTCACCGTTCATCTTTCCTGGTGCCGGTCAAGTCCTCTTTGAACAAGCAATATCTGGAACTTTTTGGAATTGGGTCAAGTTCAACAATGCCTGGGTCAAAGAAGGGACAGAGCGTCTTGGATGCAAACAGGAAAGTAAGTCATGGTGACTTGTCTGTTAATTGTAACGATGTGTCTGATGTTAAGCATGACATGGTTGATGTTACTGTTTCGCCGTTCAGAGATAATAGGAACATCAAACTCCCTAAATTTGAACCACGGTGTTTTGATGGAAACCCGGCTGATTATTTACAATTTGTAAAGGAGTTTGAGATCATGTTGAGTGGTTTTTTATTAACTGATGAAATGAAGTTAATGTATTTGATGAGATATTGCACTGGAGATGCTGCAAGAGCTATACAGTGCTGTAAGTTTATGAAGCCTAAAGAGGGCTACTACGAGGCTATGAGCATACTACGTCAAAGGTTTGGAAGACCTTCGATGATTGTAGGGAAATTATTCGAGGCTGTTAAGGGTAATGGTGGTCAATTACAGGATGACTCCCAGGCACTCACTGAGTTTTGGATAATTTGCTGATTTACAAGAATGGAATGATTTCGATGAATTGCATGAGTGACCTCAACTCGAGTTTTATACTAGAAGTAATAGCAAGACGCCTACCTACTCGACTGCAAAGGAAGTGGGTGAAGATAAGCTCCCGTATGGAGGATGAGGGTATCGAGCCAAAGTTTGATGACATTCTGAAACTGGTAAAAGATAGCGTATAACTATCTATGAGCAAGTTTGCCAGTATATTGAATCTCACCCCTAGAATAGAGCAGTCTGAGGGCAAAATGCAATCATTGATGACGAATAGGCCTCAGAGAGGTGGATATCGAGAAGGCTCCATGATGTCTAGTAATGCATATAGACCTAGTGAGTGTAACAGGTTTCGTAGTACATCCTCAACAGATAAGTTACAAGATGCAAGACAAACACGGTTGTGTTTTACACGTTTGCAAGAGGTGCATACAGAAGTGAACTGTGAACCAGTGAGCAAGTTCAGTGATAAGCTAAATGTAAACTCCAGGCCTGACTCCGAATTGTGTGACGATAACGGTGCGGTGAAGAAGTCTGTAGTTGCAACTGGTAAGCCATTGTTGAATAGAGTGTCACAGAATAGAGTTACTGCTTCAGAGTGCAGTTCTGACTCCACAAGTTTACAAGGTATTACTAGTCAGAGTGAAGATATAGAACCTTTAAGGATTTGTGAGGAGGGACCAAAATTGTCTACTTCTGTTATTAAAGAGTTTGAAAATGATGAAGTTGACGGTAAAGTGAATATTCGTGATAATGATCATGATACTTCACAGTTGTCTTTGGTTGATCATGATGAGATGAGGGATATGCCTACTACTGCTAAGTTGATTAAAGGTTCTGTACAACTTGAACGTGAAGTAGAATTGAAAGATGCAGTTGCAGAAGGTATGCATACTTGTGAGACCGTCAGTGTGAGTGATCAGCGCGTAGCCCACCTGTCATCAGATGATAGTGCTAAACCCGAACTGATAGTAAAAGACAGCAGTGGTGGTAATCTTGCAGTTAGACAAATATCTGAAAGCCGAACAACAACAGCTTTTGATCCACCGCTAACTTCATCAACTGGTATCAATCAGTCGTCGTTGGTGTTGTCATCCACAATGAAAAGGACGCCCATCAACTCAAGTATCTTGTGCAATGACTATCATAGTATTGGTGCATTTGAAAAGACGAAAGATATTGCTCAGTTTAGTGAGGATAAGCCAAGTGTAAACGAGAGAGTAATTGTTAAATTGACTTGCATGAATAAAGGCATTTCTAGTTTCAAGTTACTATTTGAATGTTATTATCTTTGGTGTAAATTACTCTGTTTCTACACTTGGTTGATGAGATATGTCGTGTGTTTGTTGGTCATCTATATTCTACGATACAATGACATGGGCGTGTTGCCGTTCAGATTTGAGGATATAGCTGATAGAAGGAAGTCAGCAAATGAACTCTGCGACGATTTTCCAACCTAGAGCGTCAACCTGAGAAGGGTTGTAGGCGTACTGCTGTAAGTCCTACAAGTTTGATTTGTCTGACGAGATACAGTTCTTCAAGGGTAGTTTGTCATGCCAGAATCCACAACATTTGATGTGTTGATTGTACATATGTTTGTGTTAAATAATTGTGTGAGTTCCAATTATTGTAATTGTTGGTTAATCTTGTTTGTGTCCGGACATTCCACAACTTACAATCGTCAACCTGAGAAGGGTTGCAGGCGTACTGGTGTAAGTCCTGCGATTCTTCAAAGGAATTCCATCGAGACACGATCTGCGAGTTTGTTTGTACTGTTTGTATATACGTGTGGTGTGTCATATCAATTGGTGTTTTTGGATTCATTGTGTTTACTCGTTGTTTTCGTACCTTGTTGTTATTGCGTAATTTTGTTAAAATTTTCGTCGTGATTACTTCTGAAGTTGTTTCGAGTTTTCTACATCCGTGAATGAATTGATTGATGTTAGAGACAGCAGATGGGACGTATACGCCGGGGAGGCTAGGCTATTGCTGAGAATGAAATGCATACGGAGATAATTGTTAGCTGCGGTCCGACACGCCGGGGAGAAAGAGTGTAAACGACTGAGGCTCGCATACGTCACCGCTACTAGAACTGAGGCAGAATGAGTGACAAGCGATTTCAGTGGTAATTGGTAGTGAGTAGATACGAGGATGTGCGTAGAGTATCTTGAGGTGGTGCTATGGTCACGTTGCGTTCTACAGGAGTCATTCTAGCAAGTGGCGATTGTGTTGCAAGATGTCAAGAGGAGGTCTCTGTCTGGAGGCGCAGGTCGTCATTGATGTGTGAGATTGTGCTGTGGGTATGCTTGTGGTGTGTTGGCTTTTCTGTTTGTTTTCGATTTCAGCTCTGTCCGTGTGACCCAGGTTCTCGCAATGGCATCCAAGTCAACGTGTATTGGTCGTGATGGAAAAAAGGAATAGATCCATTTTTCCCTGGGAGTGTCAATGTAGTTGAAGATTGAACTATCAGTTCGTGGTTGTTTACTCAACCGAACTCCGTATTTTGGCGGGAGTCACCTATACTGCAGTCATCGTCTCATCGTTCGCAGTTGGTTGGAAAAAAGAGAAATACTATCAGGAGTATTATTGTGATCAATTGTTATGACATTTATTCTTAGACTTTGTGTATAACCTTATGGTTGGTTCCATATTGGTGCAGGAATAGAGGATTCTCGAGTCCCCAATCTGTGTTCTGGTTGTTCACGTTGGTTACTGCACATTGTTTCTGAGTTTTTTCTAAGGACAGCGCATAGTCCAGCGTAGTTAGGCCTGGACTTTGACAATTCCTTTTAATACTTCAGATATTATATACTCTTTCTAATGTTAATTCTAGTTAGATTTTCAATTAATTTCCGCACCTTCAATCCTCGATTTCACTTTGTAGGCCCTCACTAGTTTTATTTTGCTGACCTGTTTAGCATCTGATTGCAATGACAGACTGTTGAAATCTTCTGAGTACACCCACTTTAGACAAGGCGGGGAAGAAGAAAGTTGTGGCAGTGTACTATTCTTGCTGGCACTATATTCTGCTTTGTAGAATTCGGGGATTTAGGTTACTCACTGACAGATGCGGTATGGATTACACCGAACACTAACTTAAATACAAGGCTTTTATTTGGATTTATCAACCTCCCACTTCTGATATTAAAAAAGAAGCGGTGTATGAGAGGTTTTTCAATATGTAAACTCTCTAAAGTTTCACTACAAAATGATAACTGTCTACTTTGAAGTTCCTGGTACCCAGTAAAATAACCTAAACTCTCTCAAGTACCTCGATCGTTTTATAAACACAGTTCCACGTTGGATACAAAATGTTACCCACCCTGGATCTTATTTTCGCACACAAAATTCTTCCCGTCAGCACCAGAATTGGGCCTTTACTCCCTTGTAGCGACCATAGAACGATCATGTCTTTCTCTAGCCCAGAAGCAAGTGGGTCAGCTAAAGGCCGTTACAGGACAGTAGACGTCAGAGACATTTCAAAGGCTAAGTGGGGAACGATGGTGTCATTTGTCCGTTGCCAAGACTGGGATAAGCTTTTCCCCTCAGCGGACATAGACATACTCTACCCATGAAACTGATGAATCATTAGCAAAATCCTTAGCACACGCCTCCTCATTTGGTAGGGACTACAAAACAATTAGAGAGGACTCTAGTCTTTCAGACGTGAACCGCTTAAATGGTTCCGGCCCCTAACGCTCCGACGAACTACTTACAGCTGTCGATTGCTGCGGATGGAAACAACACTCCCAGACACCCACTCGTGGTGACAACATGTTGGGTCCTGTATTGTATCATGACATAGTCCCTGTTTCTACCTATGTTGGTACCAGATTCCCCAGTAGCGATCACAGAATGGTACTCTGCTCTCTGTCTGTGTCATTTTTTATTTTAGCCTGATTCCACACAGTATTTTGGCACAACTATGGAATTTTCAGCAGGTGAAAACGATAACCCAACTGAAAAAGGTGTGAGTCGGCCGGGGATCGAACCCAAGATCATGTGCATGGTTGGCGAGCGTCCTAACCGCTGTGCCACTGATGCACTAAATACAGGAAACAAACAGGATTCAGTGGGAATGATATGCCTAGTTACACGTACACCGAACCCGCTCGACGCTGTCGGTGGGATGGCTATTTTACCAGTGACGCCCTGGAGACTACCGTACTCCCATTTTTTAAGAATGTTACATTGTATCCGGAAACCTTTGCTCCTAAGAAGACAGTAAAAATCAAATAGACACCAGGCTTAGTACATTCCAAGGGTATAATAGGCCAAGGAAGTTGTCGAAACATTAATATCCCACTATGGATATATCACTAGTTCGCTCAATCTATGAGTCACTTCGATCTACCAAGAGCTGGTGCCCTCAAAATGATCAGAGCACTTAAAAGTACCTCCAAACTTTATAATCTCTCAACACTTCTAAAAAACACCCGTGTAGTCGATAAGGGCCCCCCCCACTTACTTCACATGAAAGTTATCCACGAGAGACCTGCCACTATCTGTGAACTTTTCGGTGAGTGGTTTGCGGGCTTCAGTTTGGGAACACACATCCCTGGTGAAAACGCACTCCTGACCAGCTCCTCTCTCAGAAGCGTAGCGTAGGACAATCTGTCAAGAGCCTTAGGCCTCTAACTAGTACGTGAATGGATGGCCTTGCCTCAATAATTTTCAAAAATAGTGAGTGATATTCCCCCATTACTTCTCAAATTCTTCTCAATATCTGTGGACACTGACACACCCTGATGAGTGGGAAACTAGCATCATAACTTCATACTACAAATCTGGTGACAGGGCAAACGTTAGCACTTACAGACCCATAAACATAACCTCAGTTATCTCGCGAATCATGGAAAAAGTTGTTAAACACTCGGGGAAGATCTCGTTACAAGGTCTGAAAACAGATTTCCCAAAAATAGGCCTGCATTACTAGTCACTCCAACTTTTTCAGCTGCATCATTATTAGTCTTGAAGCACATAAACTAGTCACCGTTCTCTACTCCGATATATCTAGGGAATTTGACATGCTACCTCACAGTATTGTCTCTGAGAAGCTGTATTCATATGGAATTCGCCATCGATTACTTAACTGGCTAAAGTCATTTCTATGCAACAGGGTACAAATAACAAAAGTCGGATCCGTATTATCCAGTCTTAGGCAAATCACAAGTGTGGTTGTATGGTGTGGTATCCTAGGACCACTCCTATTTACAGCTTTCATTAATAGTATTTAAAACTGCTTCACCACTCCCATATACTTTAACATTGACAAATGAGGCTGGATTTACATTGGTGACAATAATCTCTAGCTAACACTTGAAGAGAGTGGGCGAAAAACTAGCCAAGCTCAACTCAGCAGTAGATCTCAGTATCAGATACTCTGGAAATCTAACGTTCTCGGAACCAACCAACCATAATAGACATGAAACACGTAGACTCCCAGGTTGCGCTACTCGTAGTTTCCTTTGTTACAAAACGGGGGTTTTATCATACAAAGTAAGTGTCCGAAATATTTCAGAATAGCGGACTCCGACAGAATGACAGGCTTATATTAGAAGTGCAACGGTAATTCACTTTCAGAGCTCTTAGCGTAGTGTGCGGTTCTGACTACTCAGAGGGGTGCTATAGACTGAAAATTGAGCCACGCTGGAAAGGACGGCTTAAGCGAAACCTTATTTTCCACCACAGATTAACTAATATTCTCCTGCACTCCTCCAGGCCATTAACTAAATCTGCCTATGTCACCAGTTACAATCTTGGAAATCATGTCAACATAGTTACTATAGAGCACTGCCAGGCTTGCATGCGGTCCAACTTCTCAAATAAAATTTCAGTCACTACCAGATGATGTGCGTCAAGCAAACATTTCATCCATTCACTCCTTCAGTCACCAGACTCCTCAGAGATGACAGTTCTATCCTTCGTCCGACTCCTGCAACTTCTGTCATCCCACATAGATATACACACGAGCAACAATAAACTTCATTGATAATTATTAATATTGTTGGAGGAACATAGTAAAAACTTCTACACAGGGCATAAATATTAGTTCACACATATAAAATCTAGCATAACATAATTAGTTGGTCAGTGCATCAGTAGTAATCATGGTTTCCCTACAAAGTTAGCAAATCACTTTCTGAGGACCCCATGAGCTTCTTTCCGTGCTGCTATGCTCAATCTTTTTTCCTCACTATTTTGGCCTCTATTTGACTTACCGAATGGTGATAAAGAATGTAGATATTTACAATGACAAGAGATACAAAAACATTACTGATACCAAATCTCACAACTGCCTTGAAAAATACCCATCACTCTCTTCTGCGATACATCCTGGATGACAGTTGTGGAATATCAACTTTATACCAATATGCGAATCCCAGTTGCTACTTATGCAGGGCCAATAAATCTGATAATCTAAGAAATAATGAACGTATGTTGGTGGTCTTATTTATAATCTCACTGGCTTGAGTGATGATAACATGCAGCTCCTGCATGTTCCACTTGTCATTTTTTGGATTCGTTCGCCATTATTTTGGTTCCTAGCCGCCTATGGACTGAAAATTACCTGTTGCTTCCACAATACTTATTTTTTAAGCTTAACTGCACACCTGCTGCTACCACCAACCTATTTCTCTCTCTCTCTCTCTCTATATATATATATATATATAGAGAGAGAGAGAGGTTGAGGGTATTGACGTTCACGGATAGTACGACATATACTAATACAAGGTCTTATACCCACAACTTCTATAGCACTTTTTCGCCTGGATCAGAAACGATCGAAAACGCCAGACTGAAAGTACAAAATACGTAGTATATTTCGGGACAGAATCGCAGTGCGAGGATGATTGCTTAGATAGCTGATTTCGTGTACAAACAACCGAAAATAACACGACAGAGTGCCGAATGGCGTGGATGTCCAGCCTAGAGCATTCGGCTAAGCAGTTCGACCTACGCGGTGAGGGTCAGCATCCAATGTTGAGTGCTGAATGCTCCAGGGTAATAATTTGGGGGAATCATCTACCAACTCATCTAGTCAATTATCACATTTCGTGATCTACCTTATTGTAGTTTTTCCTTCTTATTTCTATATGATCTACACTAATTACATCTGTTATTATTATTACTGTCTCTTTTTTCGACCACAGTGGACTACTAACGGGTGAAGGGATCAATTCGATTAAGAGTAGTGACACGGTACTAGCACACCACGTACAATCAATACCAGACTTTTACGCCATCTAGTCAACCAAAGCGATGAAAGTCTACCGAAGACTGGGAACCTTTAACTTGCAACTAAGAAGCGAGTACAAAGAACTCAATTTGGTTTAAATTAGCCCGTAAAATCTATTGGATATCGGATATCATTGTCTGACCTTGAAGTGTTTTAAGTTACGTCTCGGGCGCGTATCCACACCTGGTTGGATTCTGGTTGCTCATTGGAGTAGTCTTTATGGTGCACCCTACCAGACATGAGATATATACTCCGCAGGTTAGAGTTTGATTTTCGACTGTAACCATTGATTCTTTCCAGAAAACTACGTCGGTTATCAATCTACTCCGTTCCCGTGAATTAAGAGGGATTAAATGTATTGACATAAATCAAATTCCGGAATCATCATCCAGACTTCCATTTGTATGGCAAAGGCGCACACTGAATCCTGGTGACAGAAACAAAATATTTGCTTGCCAATGGATCACTAATAACCATATTGTTTATGGTACTAAATGTAACAACTTGGTACTGTATGATTGTAATTCCAATGAAAGTTTCGACATTCCTTTAATCAAATCGGAAAACCAGTATGGAAATAATTTATCCGTTATTAATTTTTTAGGGATGCGACTAGTCCTATTAACCGTTGCGCTTGTGGGATACACTCCATTCAGCTCAATACATCTAAAACTTTCCTTGCAACTGGAGGAGATAATGTTAATCATGTCGGCGTCTACAGACTAACGGAATTTTCCCCTCACTGCTTACTTTCCGTAAGTTCTTGTAAACTTTGTATACTCTTCACCTTTTAATGAATTAAACTAGGGGGGAAGTGGGCACATTAGCGCATTTTTGTGATCATTCTACATTTATTGATAACCTGGTACCAAAGCATTAAAGGCCGAGGTCGAGCATCCTGTACTTTATACTAGTAGTGAGAAGTTTGACATAGATTTATAAATATTTTTGAGAATCAGAACTGAAAGGTCAAGATACGTTAAAGTTACGTTGTCAGTCTAGCTTAGACAATATCAAATGCCGAGCAAAGTTTACGGCGATTTCACATTATCCACTGTAATTTTCTTGCTGAGATTTATCATCTGGCTCGCTTGAGTCAGTAAGATTTAGTGATTCATGTTTGGTAAGTTAACTGACAGCAAGCAGTTTTAAAACATGTGATGCAGATTTGACAATCTAGGATCTGTGTGGGTTGTTTAAATCTTCTGTAGGAAAAGAGGAAAAACACAACTAAACTTCAGTTTACTGGTAATCAGATTTTAAGTAGTTAGGGGTAGAATTTCTTGCTTTGCCTCCTTACAGAATGTTGGATAATGAGCACATTTCTCTACTCATTTCCAAAATCACTATGTTAACCCAAGGAGATGAAGTCAAAACATTGCACAAAAGCTCCCCAGTTTAGATCATTATATTTCGCAACAAAAACAAAGAGTCGTGAGTCGCAACACGTTGAGACATATGTAAATGTGTGAACAAATAAGTCAACCACTAGTTCTCAGTAAGGAGGACCCCAGACAGACTTCACAACTGCATATAGCTCACTTATACGACCATCAGCTTCGTGTATTACCTCTCACATGTCCAATCATACTTCCGAATCTGGGAGTTGCTTGCGTGATAAAACTACCGGTTGCAGGCAACTATGATGAAACACTGAGCAACCGCAGACCCTCACATTGGGGGAGGGCGGGTAATGTTTCGTAGACGTGAGGCAAGACGACGCACAACGAACCATTGTAAGTCTGGTCTTTAACGACCAGGCCGAATCTCGACAACTCCAGAGGTGGACTAGATTGACTTATGCCCTTCTGGTACTCACCGTACGGCTGGAGGTTTCATTCTCATCCATCTCACCTACAGTACCACAGACACAATGCTACCTCTAACGGTTCATCTGCAAAAGGTAAGTTCAGGTACAGACTCCAGCCAATCTTGCAAAGACATTATTTTTGCACAGCAAAACTCTCATCTTACTGCATACTCAGGGGCGAATCGTCTCCGTAGGCAGCAGATCGATACCATTACCACCGTATATTTTCTGTCTGCAAAATATCGCAGACGTTAAAGACAGACAGAAACCAACCTTGTCTAGCCCCATTATCCGTTGAAAACAGTGGTGATAGGTAGTGTATGCCTTCACTGTTACTTAAGTGTTTTTGTATGGGGTTCTCAGGATGTTGATAAGTTTCTCATTAACATCTTTCTTGTAAATGATCCTAGAGAGAGGTTCTGTCCTAAGAATCAAAGGCAGCACTACTATCAAGAAATGGGGCTATTGCTGCCATTCAATGTGTAACACTTCTAGCAACTGACAAAAAGTAGACATATGATTACTTCATCCACAACCTGACTGAAACTCAGACTACTCTTCGCGAATCACTTTCTCATACATTGTACAAAGCCAGCAGAACGTCACAGCAGACAGTATCTTAGACCTAGCTGATAACAGACTAATTCCCCCATTATGGTCACGTGAATTATGTAGGTTCTTTTCTATGTTTAGGTGGGGCAATAGCTTCATTCCACAATAGTGGGACATTCTACTGTCCCTATACCTCCCTGAATAATTCTGTCAGATCCTTAAACAGTTTATCATCACTAACTTTAAAAAGAGCCGGGGGCAAGTTGTGTGTCCGGGCGTCTTAAGCCTGTTTGATACTTGAATTTCTTCTTGGATCTCTCCTTTGTTACATGCATCAGCATTCACTGAAGACAAAGAACTATGAGCTAAAGGGAATTGTTTTTTTGAAATGCTCTGACTAACGTCTCAGGTTGTTAATCAGCTCAATATCTGCAGCACAGCATTCCTCTGGCACCGTGCTCATCGTCCTAGATGAGTACTTTTCCGGACTTCATATGACTAGGAGATAGTTGTTGTAATTGTAATCATTAGGTTGGCGTTGAGCTAACTCATCCGCGAATATTGCACTTTTAGACCTAATTAACTGAAATTTGTCAGCAATATCTATAAGTGTAAGTCCCATCTACACAGTTTCGCTTATGCATCTGCGCATACTCTTCATTGCTGCCAGACCCATGACTTAGTCAACACACAGTTCATTCCATTAACTTGTATACGGTTACCTTTCTATTACTACTTTATATGATATACGTTTAAAAAGTTTTTGCTTTCTTTGTTTTAATGTGATTCTCAGTACATTTTACTTTCTAACTTTTAGGATTGTCACAAGGATTGGGTTTTTGATTTGCGGTGGCTAGATGATACTTGTCTAGCTTCATGTTCACGTGATTCATCACTGGCTCTATGGCGTATTCCATCTTCCGATGAAAATGTGTCAGGAAGGGTTAACAACAGTATACACAAAAACACTGGAGTGAAATCTGGTACTTCTGTATTGCATATCAAAAGTCCAGTTGCATATGCTAAGTCATCCTTGTCAGACGATCGTTTCCGTGCATTGGAATACCTCCCTACGCAGACTAATTTGGCAGTTGTATCTATGTCGCGCCGTTTATACCTTTATGACGCTGTCCGTATGGGTTTAGATAAACATACACGTCCTATTTATACTTTGGTTCTTAGAAATGCATATCCGGTTAGTTTTGTTTTCATTTAGAATAAAGCTATTAAATTATCTATGGTATGAGGTAAAAAATGTTGCTCAGCAGCCACCTGCACTTACAGTTGGTGGCGAGCAACACTTATTGCATAAACATGTGATACTACCTTTTTGCTAAAATCTCAGTAGGCAGAGTGAAGTTTGAATGTGTAAAGCAGTGATTTTTTAAACTGAATTCCTAAACCAGTATATAGCGATCAAATTAAAACTTGCGTCCTACGTTATAAAGTAGTATAGTTAGTCTAAGTTGCCTGCACATTTCCGGCTTATATAATCAATCGATGGTTGCCGACATAACATTGTGCATTTTGTGGATAACTCAGTGGAAATGTAGCTGACTGGCTAAACCATTCTACTTTCAGTTAGTCAGTCATTCTGGGGTTCGAATTCCACTCCACCTACTTCAACCAACACAACTGGGTATTACCACCAGTCCTCAATTAGTAAATATAGCTCACAGACGGGTTCATAGGGAAATTTGTTGTGAATAACTGAAATCTAATGTATGAGACGATGTATACCCCCAAAGTGGTCAGGATATTTGTTAGTTTCCATCAACAGCTCGGTTGCATTGTTTTACAGTTGAGTTAAAAATGAGACATATGAACATTAATGCAGCAGTATGTGAATTGATATTGGCAATCACAACAGGCTTATAAATACATCAAGACCTAATTGATTTAAGCTGTTTCAGGCGTGACTGTCTGTCAGGTAATTTGACAAAACCTTCAGCGTGTATAGCATAGTTCTTCTTGTCTATATATGTCTATAAGTCGCTCCATGTGACTTATAATACCCAATAAAACTATATTTTTCTTCGATATTACTATTCTTTTTGCCTCATATCTCTGTTTACTTCCTCTGTTCTGCATTTCTTTTTACTTTCTTCCCTTGCTTTGTTTACTATATGGAGGGAGTGTGACGACTCGAACTGCTGCACATCAGTGCAAATTTCTATGTTGGAATCAGTCAGTCAACCATATATCAAATAAGGTCGGTGAAGGCCTTCTTATGACTATAAAGACCAGAAATGGTGAAATATTGATATAAGTATAAAACTTAGGCACTGCGGTAGAGTATGACTCCATTATGGATAAGATTTTATTTTTATAAATCACACAGTGTTGTACAGTTACATTAACTGATGACGTTTCGAGCACAAACTATTGCCACTCGTAATCATATCAAGGCACTACTCACACAACTGTTTTTCTTCATTTATATACATGTGTGGAATCGATTAGATATTGGATTAAAAATCAGTATGAGATAATGTCCATTCAGAAATAATAATACGAGTGTTATTGATCAATAAGACGAGTGTTTTTAGTCATACTAAGCTACTTGTTAGAATGTTGTGATGTGTTTGAATTGAGATAGAATTTTAAGATTATCTATTATTCTCTTCTGATTTGACCGGTGGTAATAATGTCTTCCATATTTTTGGTATTTGTATTGAGTTATTTCTGTTGCATGTGTTAGGTGTAGACTCAATGAACCAGGATTCAGTAATCAATCTCTCTTGCTCTCTCCACCTACATAGATTACTTCTTAAAATCTTAACCCTCTCCCACCCTATTGTGTGGTTGTCTGTTAATGCATGCAGTGCAAATGCTGAGCTTTTTTCTAAATTATTCATCTTCTCGGGATCAACCATTCTTACATTAGCTAAATTCTTATGTTGCGACAATCTGATTACCACCGATCTACTAGTTTTGACCTATATAGCATGCATTCATTTTCAATAGTTGGTTTGTAAGGATTAGATTTGTTTTGAGACAAGTTTGACCGCGCACGGATTGATATCAGCTAAAGAACCATTGAAAACCAGGACAGGAGTACTGGATAGCTGTTTGGGAATCATCGGCAGTATATTAATCAATCAAAATATTTCCTAACTGCCTCTTTTGATGAGTCAGTTGGCAATCCTGTTTCATAAAAACTGGCATTTGTTACTTTTATATACATATATATTAACTCTGTTTTGAAATTCAGGTTTCTTAAGTTAGACATACTGGATCATCTACTGATATCTGATAACAAGTATTATCGACATAGGTCAAAACTGCTCTACACCAACCGAAGTTGCAAGTGGGAAGTAATATAAGCGAGAACAATAAGAGTAAATTTATTTTCAAAGGTCTTAACATGATATTAAAAAATACGGAAAACATAGGTATGTTGTGATATCTGCTCTGGAAATCTTTGCCACTCAGCATCAACAACAAAATTCGGTCGGATTTTCAATACAATCACGTCAAGTCAGTCAGTTCTTCTATACGGATCGGAAACTTGGCGGGCGGATCACAAAGAATATTTCCAACAACCTGTTGCAGACCTTTATCAACAACTGTGCTGTCTTCACTGGCTCTATATACTGAAGATCAGATGACCGGGTCTGAAAGAATCACCAACAAGAAACTGTGGGAACAAACAAAACAAGAACCAATCGCCAACCAACAAATATGGAGGAAAAAGTAGAGATGGATTGGACACTCGCTAAGGAAGCCGTTGGGTGACATCTCGCGAGCGTCAGGCTGTTGGTCGAGTGGAACCAGGCCGAAAGGGAAGGGGCGAGTGGGACGTCAGTGCAAGGATGACATGGAGGAGATCGTGTGAAGAGGAGTTGAAACACTATGGACTAACTAATATGGATGCAGGTGAAAAGTACACCAGAAGACAGAAGCAAGTGGAGACGTGTAGTTGAAGCCCTATGTTCCACTAGGAACCCAAAGGAACAATAATAATGATATTTGCTCCAGAGATGGATTTCAGGCAGAGTTTCTCATCATAACTACTATCTCCTCACCTATTGCTCTACATGAAAAGCGGTTAGTGCTCATTACCATTGACTAGTATTTGAAAAATGTCTTTCAAATACCAGTTGGTAGGCTGTGAGTAGTCTGCTTATTTATACAACCTAATAGCGTTCAGTGTATGCCGATGCTCGATGCTTTCAGATAACAAGTAAAACACCAGAGAAGGTACCATAAAAGTCCAACTATGGAAGCTAAGATACTTCTGAACACTACAGAAATAGAAAGCCAACAAAAAGAGATATGAACTATTAGGAAATTAACATGTATAAAAAAACGTAAATCATGACTTTATTTCCAGTATTTGAATGGTAACAGTTGAGACGGAGTGTTTGGTGGCACAGTGGTAGGATGCTCGCCAGCCATGCAGTGAGTCCGGGGTTTGATCCTCGGCCGGCGCCGCACTCCTTTATCTCGCTAACGCGGTAGAAGGACTGGCAACGAGGGAAGGTTGTGCATGTGGTGGCTAGCCACTCCATCCCGTAAAAATAATCACCACTGCTGCAGAAACTTCAAGCCTGTAACTTGAAGCCCTATGTTCCGCTGGGAACGTAAATGAATAAAAAAGTTAAGGCATATATGAATATTGACTTGTTAGATCTGGAAAGTCACTCTATCTAGTACGAGATCCTAAAACCGAGGAGCTGCTAACTTCAGTTGTCAAGTTAGCTTCAGCAGACAAGAAATGGTGTTTTCTTGGTGGATCACCACGCTACTCTTCTAGATATTTCTGCGTTTTATTTTGGTGCTGCTAGCATTTTTAGAAGCATCACACACTACGTCTTTAGAATCGCTAGTTATATTTTTTTGTTATCATAACTTTGTATCATTAAAGATAATTTTCATGTTTGCTATTTATTTCTTCTTTTGTGGTCTTAAAAAATACATTTCAGGAAGCTGTCGCCCTCCGCCGTTGGCCATCTGAACCTAATTGTATAGCACTAGCAACTCATCACTGTGTGCTTTTATTTGATATTCGTTGTTCTACTACCAAAATCGGATCTGAAGCACGTTGTATTCTTCCGCCTTTAGATGTAGCTGGCGTTCGCTCACTTAATTTTTCTAAATCAATTTTATCCTACGGGACATCTAGTGGTCGAGTGCATTTCTATGATCTTAGAAATGATCATCACCTTCCAAAACAATTAGACATTGGTCCTGGTTGGGTAAAACCTCAAAATTGTGATGATTATGAAATACCGGCTGTAGCTTCTTTGTTAAACTCACTATCTAGACCTGTAGCATCACAATCTCAAACAACTACTACTGGTTGGAATGTGCCTTCTCCACCGCCGTCTCCTGCTCATCCTGTCCTAATCACAAGTTCATCAAATATAGTTCGTCCTATACAACCACAACACCAGCAGCAATCTCAAAGTGAAGCTTTTGCTACTCAAGTGACTAATTTACATCTACGTCTAAATAGAATTAATAATCGTATATTAAATTTACATAGTCGACATAGAGCTTTAAGTATGTATCCAATTATGAATCGGTCAACGTCTAGAAGATCAAATAATACGCATAATCGAAATGGTATAATTCGGCAAAATTCTATTACCACAACAACAACTACTACTTCTGCGGAAGATGTCGCCACTTCTTCATTATCTGAATCTAATTTCCCAGATGTTGATGATGATAATAATAACAATGATGACGATGATAATGATGATGACGGCAACGATGGTGGTGGTGACGCTGATGGTGATGACACTCATCCTGCAACAAATAATGACACGGCCATTGTAAATCCTGTAGATATAAATAACAATGATATCAATGTATTATCATCTGGGGGTGGTCGTGGTCGCGGTGGTGGTGAATCCCGTCGTATCACTTTAGGAATGAACTTTTTCGCTGATTTAAATTTTGATCTTTTCTCATTTCCTACAATATTTAATCAACGTCGTATGTTAGCTGTTTACACGCATGAATATGATCCTTCAGGTACACGTTTATTTACTGCAGGTGGTCCGATAGCTTCTACTTTCCATGGAAATGTTGCTGCTCTATGGGAATGATGAAAAGTAGGAGTGTGTATTATTATTATTATTCACCACCTTCACCAACAGTCTTTCTCTCTATATATGTGTGTGTGCGTGTGTGCATGTTTACACCTAGAACACTATTCTGCAGAGTATAACTTTTTATTCAAATAATTATTGTTGTGGTTTGTTTTGTGTGTGTGTGTGTTGCCAGAGTTACTTCCTCCTCCTTCTTCTCTTTCTTTCTTACTTTTTTGGGTGGGAAAGTGTTGTTTGTTACTTGTCACCTGCTGATTTGTCTGATTTCTTTTTGCACTTGCAGAATTCTTATTTATACTTTTATTTTGCAGATAGATGTGTGCATATTTCTCTACTACTTGTCCTAATTCCTTTATCTGACATGATTTCACATTCTGACGTTTCTTTTTCTTGAATTATTTTGTCTATTTCGTAACTAATTTACAAATTCTTTTCTTATATTGTATTGACCTGCAGGCTGGCTTTATCATAACTTATTATTATTATTTTATTACCATTATTTATTGAGTCGGTTGAACTTATATAAAATGACCAGCGGATCTCATTCATCCACTACCGTAATCGTTACAAGATTATTACGGCACTCTGACCAAATTTATAGTTAAACCAGTCCACTTGATGAAGTGTGGGTGTGTATATTTTCGATTACTATTGTGTGAAATCCTCTATATTTTTTAGTGTCCATGATAAACGGGTTTTTCAAGCAAATAAAAACCAAATAGTTTACTAAATATTCCTTTCCTAGACACCTTGTCTGTCCACTAGGCTTTTCCGCCTCTATACTCATATGCACAAACCACAGACAGAGAGACAAAGAGAGAATATGGTTTTAGAGGTGTTGTTGTCGTTTTTTCTTTCTTTCCTTCTTTCTTGTATAATATGTACATACGACTTCTTTTTTCGATTATTAGTAAAATAAATAAAAGCGTAATTTTCCCTGTTTCTTTTATACTTTTGATTTTCAGTTTTTAAAAAAAACTGCTGCCTGTCTATTACTATTGTCATCATCGTTGTCTGTGAGTGATTTTTGTTTATATATAAAACGTTAGTCTATGTTTTGTACAAACTGTGTGAGTGAAATGTGGTTGGTGTAGCGTGTTAACCACTTCACGCCAACTGGTTGATTGCTGACGCAATCTCAAGAGGGATTCGTTTGCCAACTTATGCAATCTCTGACTTAGTAGACGTGATATCCAGCTGGCTGGCTGTCGAACAAAGGACGTGTGTTACTGCTCAGCAGTTCCCTCTGTCCTCGTTTATGACTGTGAGACATGGCCTGCATTGGAAGTAAAAGACATGAAAGGACTGACAAGCCAGTTGTCTTTGATCATAGGTGTCTGCGTTCTATCTGCCCTGTTAGGCGGTGGTATAATAAAGTGAGCAATATTTTGGGGTAAGGAGGGGAAATCAATCAACAAGGTTGTGAAGTTACATGGATTGAGAGAGCGATGTTTAGGACATGTGTTACGCATGCTCAGTCTAGCCATAAATTGCCTTCCTCGATAACGGGAAATGTTAGCTGAATGACTGACTGACGAAGGATGGATCAGGTTGAGGGGAGAGTTAGATAGTGGTGGTCAGACGAAAAAATGGCTTCATCAGTCAGTGAAATAGATCGACAACAGTTAGTTTATTGCTATTGCAACCAGCCACGTAAGAAGGAAGGTGTAAACTTCCTGACTGACTGGTTGGGGTCCTCGAAATGGTAAGAACCAATGAAGGTAGGTGGCTAGATGCGATTGGTGATATGGTTCAAAATCGTCGTTGTCAATGGTTGGCGCAGATACATCCACTCGTCATTTTTCAGTCATATCCAATAAAACTATTGTTCTTCCATATTACTACTCTTTTTGCCTCATATTAAGGTTTATTATCTCTCTCTCTCTCTATTGAACCTATCTTTACTCTCTCTCCTCTTGCTTTGTGTGCTACACGGTGGGGTGGGGGTGGAGAGTGTGGCAACTGGAACTGCTACACATCTGTGCAAAGTTATACGTTGAAACCAGTCAGTAGTAGTTGGTCAGCAACAGACATTACCCTCGAGTGGAACGTGAATGGGAAACGACTAGTCGGGCGTGGAGGAGAAGATGAGAGCCTATGCGTGTAATTGTGGAGCCAACTGAAGTTGAATGTAGTGAATAGGATAAAATGGAGAGATGTGTTGCTTGAAGCCTCATGTTCCATTCGGGACTTAAGAGAATAATAACTATATGTGGAAAGGATGGGAAAATCGTTGTGTCTAGTTAACCGACACATATAATAATGACCTGACCTATCAAAACCAGTTGATTTAGTGACTGACTGACTGACGAAATTTTGATATATCCAACGCGTTGGATGAACACTCACGAGATGTCATCGCTTGTAGAATATTTTAATGGTAGGGAACACTTGTTCCTGGGAATGTTAATCTTTGTGCAGAAGAAGTGTACTGTTTAATTCATCATCATATCCTGTCAGTTGGTCAATATCTAACTCACTAGTGATTTGGATACGACATTGCCCACTTAGTATCTATGGTGATATTGGCTTTAGGAAATGTACCGAGTAGCAGTCACTAAGGTGATCTTTAATCATTTATTGATATGTATATGTTTTCATTACGTTAACGCATGTGTGGTGTGTGCGGGTATGAGAGCTGGAAATGATAACCGGTAGTGAGTATTTTCAGTTTTTTCATGTCCATCTCTATAGTTACTGGTAAAAAAGAGTTGACTACGTCCCCTGAATTCTGCAGGGCTTATTTTGCTATCAAAGACGCTTTAGAACTTTGTAGCCTGTAACACTAAATACTTCGTTACAAAATTTCATCATGATTTGACGTCGGTCAGAGAACCATTTGAAAACTACCACTGGAGTTACTAAACATCCAGCTGTTACGTCGGCGTAGTTTGGGACTCATCGACAGTATACACCCATTACCGGCGTTCTAACCCAGGACCTCTCGGTTACAAGGCAAGCTTATATACCATTCAACCACTGTGACCCGATCCAATGATTTTGTGTTTGAACTCCCAGTTGGGGTGCCTACTGATGAAAAGTCCCAAACTAGGCTGAAGAAACAACTGGATGTCCAGTACTCTCCAGAGTGTTGGTTTCCCATTTATTCTCTAACGGATGTGTCAGTTCATGATGAAATCCTATAACCAATCAATCAAATCCCTACTAACGAATACTTCGAAAGTTTCACTTTACAGTTATGGAGGAAATTAGGTCTACCTTAATGGACTGAATGCTGACGGAATCTCGACATAGATACGAAAGGTTAGTGTGGAATCGACTAAACTGCATCATCCGTCGCGCAGATGGGATGTCCGGCTGTCGATCAAGAGGCGTTTGTACTGCACAGTAGCTCGCCTTGCTATGATTTATGACTACGAGACGTAACCGCTGAAGTCGGAGACATGAAGAGACTAGTTGTCTTTGAACACAGGTGTTTCAGTCCCATCTCCTGCATTAAGCGGTACAGTATGGCGATTAGTATTAAGGTGAGCTATAGTGTATTGGGTAAGGTGGGAAAAATCATTCACTCATTTGAAGCTAAGGTGGCTAGGACATGTGTTACGCGTACCGAGCCATCACCTTCCTAGTTGAACAATTTCAGCTGACATAGCATTAGGTTGGCGTCAAAGCGAAACCCGACATCAGTCCACCAAACCGTTGATGAGGTTGATTTTCAAGTGTTAGTTTGTTGGGATTTGATTTATTTCATGTCTGACCACGTACCGATATCAGTTTGGGGAACATTAGAAAATCTGGGAGTACTGGACAGCTGTTTCGTCCTTGGTTGGGGACTCATATGTGGTGCGCACCCGCTGGGTTTCGAACCCAGGACCTTCAGGTTAGAGTTAACTGCTATCATATCGTTATCTGGTTTATAAACTTCATTTCCACCGAAAAACCAGATATTAATTTAGAGAAAGACTTTTTACTCAGAAGTTAGATGCTTCTTGACACCCTTGGCAATAAGTCTCACCTGTGCAAATATCGGTAGACAGAGGAGCAGTTAGGCTTCTGACCTGGTTTGAAAGTTTCAGAGTAGTAAAACTAACCACTGTCAACCTCGAGATGCAGAATTAATGCCTCCGTTCACACTGTTTTTAGTTTCGATAACCTATAGTGGCAGCTGTAAAACTAATTTGATTACTCGCCTTACGCTGGAAGTGCGGCCCATAGGCTTAAGCAGTCTGTCTTAGCTGGCGCGTCATGGGTTTGAGGTCGCACTACACCTTCATTCTGGGTATGAATGTAGCTCAGTCTGGTACATGGGGAGTCTGTTCCGGGTATTTGGGTCCAAAGAACATGAGTTACACTGAGGCTGTTATATACCAGTCATTGTGAAAGTTCTCGTAACAAGATGATTATAATAAGTACGGGAAGCGTACAGGTTGACAGCAAAGATGTTGGCTAGTTTGGCATTATAGTGTAGTATCCATAGGTCACAAGTGGGGGTGGATTCTAGGCGTTTCGCTAGAAAACATCACATTCTTTTGACCATGACTGTGGATATTTCCTTGTGTAGAATTTGGTCTAATAGATCGTGTATTTTAAGTCATCTACAACAGAAACGCTAAATAGCCATTGGCAAGTTCCAAATAACAGTGATGCAGTCTTTGGTATATCCAACCACCAACTCAAAGTATTTCACCGCTTGGGAGCAGGAGCTCCACTGATGTGTTAGAAAACAGCTTAGTGTGTTGAATGAGTGAGGATGATATATCTTTAAAGGGGATGCTGAAGCCAAGCTGTAGTCTGTTCATTAGACTTCTGGATAATTCTAGCCGATAAATGAAATCCACAGGCCTTGGACTGATATATCAAAGACTTCAGCTTAATCGTCTCATTATTCTGTGAGTGTGTATTATCGTTCTAATCCATTAGCAGCTTTGTTTAGTGGTAATGCGTCTTGAACAGTGTTCGACTGTCACTGACCAAACTGCTGACAGAGTGTTTAGATTGTTTCATCAGATATCTCACCGCGTGGAGACATGGATAGTTAGGTTAAATACTCAACTTCCAGTCAATGGGTTCCAGGTTTTAGTATCACTTCATCAACTTCAGCCTGGACAACTGAGTTGGTGGTATCATCAGCTTACACACACACACAACAAATGTGGCTACTGAGTAACTGAATTCGAACTAACTCTACCACATGTGGATGTTTTTTTTCCTTCACGTTCCCAGTGGAACATACGGCCTCAAGCTAGTGGCTTGAAGTTTATTTAGCAGTGTTTAATTTTACAGGATGGGATTGCTAGCCTCATGCCCAACCTTTCCTCTTTACCAGCATTATTTCTGACTTAGCGAGGTAAAGGAGTGCGGCGTTGGCCGGGGATCGGACCCCGTACCATGTGTATGGTTGGCGAGCGTCCTAACCGCTGTGCCACCGACGCTCCACCACATGTGGATACTTTAATATAATTTGATTACTTATCCCCACTTAATATCCCATGTATTTTTGAAACCAAATATCTAAATTTCTACTCTAATCTGGGTTATGCATAAACTCCGCAGTTGTTAATCTCAATGTTGTGAATACCAGAGAATGAATCGGAGATGACAGCAACTCTGTCAATTCTCACCTACTTAAATATAACTATTTCCCAACTTTCTATAACCATTTTTTATATTCCTATGACCGACTGACTGACTTCAACATAGAACTTTGCACAGATGTTCAGCAGTTCGAGTCACCACACTTCACTTAGGACACAAAGCAAGAGAAGAAAGTAAAAAGAAATTTAAAACAGATATATGAGGCAAAAAGAATAGTAATGTCGAAGAATAATATAGTTATATTGGATATTATAAGTCACAAGGAGTGAATGCATCCACACCAGCTATTGAGAACGACGATTTTGAGCCATATCACCAATTGTGTTCAGCCATTGGTTTTTACCATCCCGAACACCCCAACCAGTCAGGAAGTCTACACCTCCGTACATGACTGGCTGACTTAAATTAACCGTTGTGGACTTATTTCATTGACTGATCATGCCATGTTTTCGTTTGACCACCACTACTACTGGCTTCTTTCCAACCTGATCCATCCTATGACAGTCAGCTAACATTATCCGTTATCGAAGAAGGCGATCGATGGCTAGACTGGGCATGCGTAACACATGCCCTAACCATCGCTCTCTCAATCCATGTAACTTCACAACCTTGTTGATTGATTTCCCCCCTTCACCTGGTACTCGACAGACGCCTAACCTCAATATCGTTAACCCTATTTTATACCGTCACCTAACATGGGAGATAGAACCCAGACACCTGTGATCAAAAACCACTGGCCTTTTCATGTTTTCCCCTTTCAATGGCCATATCTCACAGCCACATAGAAGGACGGGGTGGTCGATAGTCAGTCGTAGCTCCGCAGAAACATGATTTAATATAATTATTTCCTTGGTTTCCGAATGGAATACAGGGCTTCAACAACACATCTCCACTCTCTTGTGTTCTCTGCTGTCCTCTTCATCTGGCTGAGGTCACGACTGGCCATAATCTCTCATCTCGCCACACGGTCTCCTCCATGTCGCCATCTCACTGACCACCCACTTCGTCGCTTCCCATTGTGGTTCCACTCAAGCAATGGGCCTACATTACATGCGATGTCATTCGACTAACGGCCTCCTCAGTGGCGTGTGTGCCCCATCAATCCATCCTCATTTCCTCCTACACATATTTGTTGAGCGATTGGCTCCTGGTTGGTTTGTTCATCGCTACAGTTTCTTCTTGCTAATTCTTTCTGGCCATCCAGCCATTTGATATTGAGTATGGAGCCAGCCAACCAGCGAAGTGGGCAGCTGTTGATAAAAGTCTTCACTAGCCTGTCGCAAAGGATTTTCCTAACTAACTCACACGCAGTGCAAGTTTCTCACCCGCATAGAAGAACTCACTGACTTACTGATTGACTTGACATTTGTGTTGAATAGAATCTCCGAATCTTGTTCTTTATGCTGCCTGGCTGACTGAGTGAGTGTGTGAAGCAGAAGATTTGCAAAGTGGTTACCTGTTGATGAAAACATTGCAATCTTGCCTTTCCCATTCTTGATTTTTTTGATTTACAGCTTGATTCCACACCGTATTTTTGGTACAAGTATGGAATTTTCAGCATGGATATCGGTAGCCCAAATTTTGCAGGCCGACCATAGATATCAGGTGTGCGCCGGCGTGGGCTCGAACCCCGGACCATGTGCATGGTCGGCGAGAGTCCTAACCACTGTGCCACCGACTTTGACGTCCCCACTCTTATTTATGCTTTCATCGAATAAAAGACGAATGAATACAACTTATTCTTCACTCGAATCGGAGAGGTGAAAGGACGCGGGCTGGTGAAAGCCGGCCTTCGGGGAGCCAGTCAGCCGATGCATTTTCATAATTTCAAACGGGATTAAATGTTTCTCCAGTTTTAATTGACTGTCATCAAGTTTACTTTGTATAAATTTAACCTAACTTTGAGTATAATTTCATTTGACAGCCTATTTTACCAAAGTGACTGACGACTGGTCATTATTATTGTTGCTGAGAAGAAATGCCGAATTACAACCGGCCACCATTTATAAAACCAATGCCGCCATCGTATATGAATGCTTCAATGCATCCATCTACAAGGCAAAGGAGGCCTACATCACTGTTACCTAGTCGTTATTCTCGTTGCCCTCCTCCACCGCCTCCTCCTCGTCCACCTCATTGTCCTACATGGAATACAAACATACCACCTCAGTACTATCCACCAACAGGATCAACACCCCCGCATATGCATAGAGGCGGTGGCGGCGGCGGCCCATCATCACAAACACGACCGGCATACCAACAACGACAACATTCATTATTACAGCACAGATTATCATCGGATTGGTCAATGCTTAGACAGTGTCCACCTAGTCAATATCCTGAATATCATCATATACAGCAGCAACAACAACAACAACAGCACCACCACCAACAACAACAACAGCAGGAGCTGAAGCAAGTATTCACCTATGAACTTGATCAAAACATGATTGAATCAATTTTCAACTCCTGGTTAAATTATTATGAACCAATATTTATTGAAAGAAGGCGACATTCTAAGGAGGTGAATAGTATAGAAATACCAATGTATAGAAATATGTTAATTAAATGGTCAGAATTAATCAATAGTGCTCAGACAATTGATGAACATACTACTGAGGACTCCCCTACATCTTCGTCTTTATCATCATTACAAGTGAGTTGTGTTATTGTCTTCTTTGCTTTTGTTTTTGACTATATATGTACTCCTGACCAGTGGATAGAGAGGGTGGGAGTCTATCATGTCAAGATTAAGTGAATCCTAATCAAAGGCTATTAGTTGACTGGTAGTGGAGCTGTACAGCTCTATATCACAAATTAAAAGGTGTGCAAGCTTGTCTTGTAATCGGAAGGTAGGTGCTGTTATGTACTCGTCGCTGAATTATTGTTATGGACTGGTCGAGAAACTAATAGTCCTGACGCGAGAAGGCGGAAATCAGAAGACCACTAGGTTTGCGATGATACTTCTATTGTCCAAACACAAGGAGACGAAAATAAAAGGTCTCACACCAAAGTGGTAAGTAAGTAAAGTAGTTGTAAAGTAGTTCACACAAATTGTGAATGCGAATATATATAAATAATTTAGACAAGCGTGGGAAAAATCATTAGACAGTCTTAACATGAGTGGCTAATTATAATGGAGTGTCGATCCAATTATACATAGCGAATATAGCAGACATGCCAACAAACATATATGGATATATGTCACCAAGCAACGGACTGTCAACAAACACTCATATTATATATAATATAATATAAGGAGAATACACATTATTAAAGGAGACAAGTCCATACAAGTGAAGTGGTCACAGACTAACCGAGCAAACAGAAAGAGAGACCAACATGCACATATATATATATATATATATATATATATATATATATATATATATATATATATATATATATATATATGGATACATATCAGGTGCCTACTGTCGATGATTACCAAACTAGGCTGATGAAACAGCTGTCTGTCTAGTACTCGCTGTGGCTGGTTTTCAATGGTTCTCTAACTGATGATGTCAATCCGTGCGTGGTCAAACTCGTCTCAAAATAAATCTAATCCTTACAAATCAACTATTGAAAATTAATCTGATACTCGCTAGTGACTGACTCACTGGCTGCAGGATAGAGTTTTCTGAAGTCAGTTCTAGTGAGAAGTCGTGACTAGTGAGGCCCATCCAGTCAAGTGTGAGAATGGATGCCCCACACTCATGATATTGGTTGGTGGTCGTGATAAATCATCAGTTGATAGAACTCAGAACCTATGGGATAGTCACTGATTTAGGTCCCAGTGGTTAAATGGTATACAAGCTAGCTTGTCTTGTAACCGGAAGGTCCTGGGTTCGAATTCTGTCGGTGGGTGCGTACTGCCGATGATTCCCAAAACTAGGATGAAGCAGCAGCTGTCTAGAACTCCCTGGTTTTCAATGGTTCTCTAACTGATATCAATCCTCCGTGATCAACTCGTAAAAACAAATCTAACCCTTACAAATAAACTATTGAAAAGAAATGGTTACAACAAGTGGATTGCATAATGCATAATTTTGGAAAAATGAATAATTAGGGAATAAGTGAATGCACAAATCGATTACGCAACAGTTTGCTAAAGAAAAATAAAAACATTTGGACAATGGTAACTTTTAATAATAATAAGCTTTATTCCAAAACAGCATTTGCGATACAGAATGGAATTCTCACCATTTTACTACAGATTAAGGGTAATCTCAGTTAGTTTTGACAACAACATATTGGCATGTTGGTAGCAAAGCCAAAATTGAACAGAGTGTTTGAAGGTGTTAGAAAAGTAGATGCTGGCATATGTACTGGTTTAAGCAGAAGAAAGAAACAAAGCAGCACATAACAGAAAAAAGAGAGAGAAAAGGAAAAGAAAGAAAGAAAACGTTGTACCTATTAAAGATACGAATTGGAAAGACGAGATCCAGTTGTTCTACTGACTATTTAATAAGTTATAGGTATCACGCCTAATGCTTTCTTTAACGCACAGAACACGGGCTAAGTAGGGTATGGTTGAGTTTTGTACTTGCTAGTGCGAGCATATAGTTTTCTATATAGGCTTCTGGTTCTGCCTGTCTGATGAGATACAAGGGGAGAGTTGTGAATGAAGAGGGTGTTGTGAGTTAGATAGAATGGATTTAGCCCATTTTTCACATGAGTCCATCTGCCTGTCAACCAGAATATTAACTTGTAATTAAAGATGAAGTAGTCATAAGAGTAAAATAATTTAGATAATTTCGTACATTTGGTTCCCTTGATAAATTTCGATAGAGAAAGAAAGACCAGATTTGCAGGATAAAATGATAAGAACCTGTGAAATAGAATGATGATATCATTTTATATTGCAAATCTGGTCTTTCTTTCTCTATCGAAATTTAGACAATTATAACTTTTGAAAGGTTTCGGGGGTGGGGGTGTAGGGGGAAGTAGTCGGGTTTATACACTCATGTAACGATGGTCAGGGTGTAAGGGAAGTGACTGTACAAATTTCTCATGAACATAGAGGTTTGACTTCTTCTTCAGGTGGATTTCTATAGCTTCAACTGTAGGTATGTAAAAGACGAACTCGTAAAGTAAAATTAAGATTAGTAGAAATGTGATAAATAATTTTAAATGTTGTATTAACGTCAACCTTATGTTCACTATCTACAAGGTGTGCTGAAAACAAACCTACGGATATAGATCTTGTTTGTCCTTTGCTTAACCACTGTGCAGGATCATGTTCGGAAATACGATGATAAACCTGCCTAATTGTAAGCCCGATGTAGATGGCTCCTCAGCTGCAGTCAGATTGTTAGATACACATAGAAGAGGCACATTTAGGTAGTTTATCCTTATTACTCGAACGTAGAATAGGGGTTGTTGTGAAGAGACAACGTACCTCTGCTGCATAATAAGCTCTTTTAACTGCATTCTTCAGGTAGTCGCTGTGTTAGTATTTCGCTGACGTTGTCACTGAAGAACTGCAGTTTTGTGAACATTGGTTGTTTCGGAACTGTAGCCATAGTGACTGTCCTAGGTGATGAATTCATATTTTTCTCAATGAATTTATCTGGATAACCATTTTTCCTAAGTAATTCTGTAATAATCTTAAGCTCCTCATTGAAGCAGTCGTCTGAACAGGTTAACCTAGCTCTATAAACCAGACACTTTACCAGGTTACGTTTATATGTCAAAGGTACAAAACTCGAAAAATGAGTGTACTGACATGTTGTAGTAGGTTTCCTATACATACTCCTTCTTAATGTGCCATCTTCTTTCCTTACCAGGAAGACGTCTAGGAATAAGATATTGTAATTGACTTCTTTCTCTATGGTGAAGTTTATTGCTAAGTGCGCATCATTAAACTTTTCAAGGATATTCATTGCATCATTCTCGTTTTTCATGACCACAAATGTATCATGCATATATCGACAGTAGAATTCCAACTCATTAATTACTCCTTTCAGTGGTCCATTCTGTAATTTAGCTAGGAAAAAATCGTCTAGGATTGAACCTAATGGGGAACCCATTGTAGATAATCTTAAAAGGCGACTTCTGTCGGAGCTATGTAGCTTGAGTTTCCCCAAGTGGTCGAAAATTGAGGTAGTAATTTTCTTGCATTATGCTTTTGCTAACCACCATACCGGATAATGTTCATAGATGCGTTCGGCAAGTGTGCGCTTTATGCGGGCGGGCGGCCAATAGAACTAGCTCCACACAAGCAGGTGAAATGGCCCAAACTTGCAACAGAAGCAGCAGGAGTTTATACTTCACACATCCATCCATTGATCATTTGTCCCCGCTGTACAGATTGATACGTAGCTTAGCCGTGTAAAGAAGGCTTTCTTCAGGGATCTGCATAATGACTTAATGGATATTTTCGGTAATTTATGCTCATATGTTATTCAGCTAATAAAAGGATCTAGATTTAATGGAGAAACATTTCCTTTCAATTCGATCTTCGTCTATGGATCTACTCTAATAATGATATATATATGGCAATGTTATCACAACACGGAAATTTATTAATCTAGTAGTGTCAAGTTTGTTTTAACGGTTATCAGTCAGTATTAAAAATTGTCAAGAAGTTGGAGGGGTGGGGTGATAATTAACCAAAAAAAATCAATACACACAATTTTTGAGGGTAGAACACATTTACAAACATTAAACAAGGTGAATAATGCAATGTATAATTTTAAGAAAAAATAAGAATAGTGATCAAGAAATAAATGACTGACTGACCAAGGCTGATGACGTAACGAATGATTAAAGATTAATTTTTGTTTTCAAAAGACTGGTTACTGAGCAGAGAATATTCTTTTGGATAACCTGCTCTTCATTATCAGGTTCTACAGTTATTTATGCATTCATAATAGTGAATGAATCAATAAATAGTGTTATTAACAACAACATTAATGTTGTCTGAATAACATCGAATCAATAATAATAATAGCTTCTGCTGTTTGGAATATTCGGTACCTAGATATTTTTGGCTATTTATTTGGTGCTCCATAGATGATGATGATGATGGAGAAGGATTCTTCAATGTTGGTTGGCTTTCTGGCCGGACGGTGGGTTTCGACCAGGTGGTCTAATAACGAGCTGTTAATGGATTTTACTACACTTTTACTTAATCACAATAGTAGATGTGTTCCCAAAAACAACATTATGAATTGTGACATAATGTGTAATTGGTTATATGATTTGTACGGTAGTTCATGAAATGGTTCAACCTCAAAGGGGGGAGGTGTAGGAATAATAAACTGACTTACTAGGGCAATTAAAGCATTTACCCTCTAAGGTGATAATAATTGCAAAGCAACATTACCAATAAAACAGTGACTTATCGGTCTACTGAATCGCCTTGTAACCATAAGGTCTTGGGTTGGACTCCTGGCGTTGGTTGTGTACTCATGACTCGTGCCAAACGAGTTTTCAAATGATACTCTAACCGATGTAAATTTATGATAAAATCCTGTAACCAATCAAATCCCTGCAAACCAACACCTGATTTGAATATCATTCGGATACACACTAGCGACTGATCCTATTCAGGTAGGTGGTTACCTGGGTTCTAGTGGCTAGTCGTGACTAACCAGTGAGGTATAGCAGATCGGGTGTGAGGACAAATGCTAGCCACCAATGAAATTCCTTAGTGGTAACACCATATCATGAATTGGCAGAAGTTGGAATTCATGGACTGGTCATTGAATTGGAGGGTCTCAGTGGCTTAGTGGTCTATGAGCTAGCTTGCCTTGTAACTGGAAGGTCCTGGCTTCGAATCCTGGCAGTGGGGTGGGTGCATACTACTGAAGAATCCTAAACTAGGCTGACGAAACAGCTACCTGTCTGGCAGTACTCTAGTGTTGGTTTTGCGATGGTTCTCTAACCGATGTGTCAGCACATGATGAAATCCTGAAAACAAATTATATTGATTTTAATAAATAAAGATGACAAGTGAGACAATAACGGAAGCTGTTCAAAGTAAAATTAATGTGATAGCAATTGGCATAATACAGGAAAAATATCCAGTTTGAATAAACTCAAGGAAAAGATAAATAGAGCCAGAGGTAGGAATGCGGACTATCATACTTTAGCACAGACGGATTAAGACTACTGGGGCTTTTCTATTTCGATGGCCAAAACTTCAGGAATACAAATAAATCTGATACGTAATCATTTAAGCAGGTTATTTTCCACCTTTTGTAGATAACTTTAAAAGGAAGCGACTGTAAAAATAAGGTGACCAATATCGATTTGATGTTCACTTACTGTGCTTCTCTTAGCTCCACTGTCACCTCTTCATGACCACAACCTCTTGAACAAAACCCGCATCAAATAACAGATATGCCTAGTTCTACAAGAACAGGTGAATTGATAGACTCTCATGGAATTGGTCAACTGCGAGAACTTGTCCTTCAGGTTATTGAACAGCAGAAGCTCCGACGATGTCAATTGGTTGATGGTGATTAGCAGTGGAATCCAGGATAAAGCGTATTTCGTTCTATTTGGGACTGGCTCGTCAGCAAGTGGATGTACCTGCATTCCCCGGTGATGGCGTTTCCACTAAGGCTCGAACCCAGCGCCCACAGTTTCAACGCCAAAGCTTCTGTGAGAACACCATCGCTGACTCCCTGGAGAATGCAGGTACGTCCAGTAATGAGTCCCAAATAGGACGAAATTCGAAATCCTGGATTCCACTGCTAGTCACTATCAACCAACTGACTTGAAGTATCAAGTCTTCTAAATTAACTTCGAATGGAAAATGGATTCCCGCTACGTTTTATAGACAAGAACATCACAGTTCAAACCTATGAAATATGATTTAACAGCTGCAGTCAAGAAAAATGCTGTACATGAACCTTGAATTCAAAGGTGACTTAGCTGTCGACATCCTTAAAAGAGAGCAACTTACAGTCCTTTAAGAGGACATCTGCTGCAGTATTGGTGAGATTGCCGTTTTTTTTAGTCGACCATTATTGTTCAATAACCTGAAGGACACAAGTCCTCTTAGTTGACTAATTCTATTTAGGTTTATCAATTCACCTGTTCTTGTGGAGCTAGACATATCTGTCATTTGATAAGGGTTTTTTTTCAAGGGGTTGTGGTTACGAAGAAGTGAAAGTGGGGCTCTAAAAAGCCCAAGAATTGGACATCAAATCGCTACTATTGGTCATCTTATTTCTACAGTCGCTTCCTTTTAAAGTTATCTACAAAAGGTGAAAAATAACCTGCACAAATCATTATGTATTTGACTCATTTGTATTCCTGAAGCCTTGACCATCGAAATAGAAAAGCCTCAGTAGTCTTAATCCGTCTATGCTAAAGTATGATAGTCCGCATTCCTACCTGTGGCCCTATTTATTTTTTCGTTGAGTTCCTTATTATATTGATTGTTTTCACATTGATTGTCACGTTTACCTAATGAATTCACTATAATTTATTTTAGCAATATTATCTTATCATCATAATTACCACCACCCCGTGGCGTAAATGCTTTGATTGCTCTACTTGAGTGTACTTTTTCTACACTCTCCCCCCCTTTGAGTTTGGTGTATTTTGATGAAGTATTTCACAAATTACATAACCAATTAAACATTTTGTCACAATTCATTCATATTATGACTAATAGAAATCATATATATGCCGCTGAGAATAAATTTATTTTGAAAAGAAGGCACTTCACTGAATTACTCATCTTGAATTTTGTTTATCGTTCTACAATGAATTTATGTATCCAAGAGCTGGTTCGATCTCTGAGGAAAGCCTTTTCAACGGGCTGAGCTACGGATCAGTTTTTACAACCGAAAAAATTATCATTGGATGTGTGAAGTTATTATGTACTCGTCGCCAAATTATTGTTATGTACTGGTCGAAAATTTAATAGTCCTGACGCAAGAAGACGGAAATCAGAAGACCACTAGGTTTGCGATGATACTTCTATTTTCCAAACACAAGGAGAATCAATAATGTCACACAAGTGTGTGAGAGCAAAATATATGATATGAATGTCCGAACAAGTGTGTGAACGAATATTCAAAATGAACAAATCAATAGAGAGTCTTAACATGATTGGCTAATTCTAATGGAATATCGATCCATATATACATAGCAAATATACAGACTGTCAAACAAACACACATATTATATGGATATATATCAGAAGGTTAAACTGCTGCTGCTTTGCGCCACTTCGATGTGTGTTTCTAAATTCACTTCTTTTCAATAGTTGGTTTGTAAGGATTAGATTTGCTTTGACGAGTTAGAGAGAGAGAACCATTGAAAACCAGCACTGGTGTACTGCTAGACAGCGGCTGTTTCATCCTAGTTTTGGGAATCATTGGCATTACGCACCCACTGGGGTTCCAAAACTAAGATGAAATAGCTGTCTGGCAGTACTCCAGTGCTGGTTTTCAATGGTTCTCTAACTGTTATCAATCTTCAGTGATCAACTCGTCAAAACAAATTCACTTGTTCCTGTAGAGTTTGTAAGATTGGCCACACAAACAGCATACTTTCCAAATGCATCTTTGAACAGTTTCTAGCATGGTTCAGAAAATGACAATGCAAGACAGTTGTCAGCTCAATTCTCTATCCCCTTGGGAGAATTTAATCCACGTAGCTCCAACAGAGTCGTCTTTCAAGATTATCTACAAGGTGAGGCTAAACAGTACAAATGGAAGTTAGGTTTTGCATTTGTGTGCAGCGGAAGAGTTGACGCTTCGTCATAGCAACCTCTAACTCTGCATACAGAAAAAGTTTGTCCAGTTTCCCTGTTCTACCATGGTCTTAATATCTTCACTTTTCGTTTGCCCTGTAAAAAGTTTCAATTTTTATTTCAAATTCTATTTTGCTTTTACTTTGATAATTAGTTCACCGCTACCGCTCTCACACTTTCCTTTTGTACATTTGTTTGCCTTTTCCACACTTGTTAAGTGGACAATCAACTACCACCTTTCTTGTCACTCAATAACAATTTTAACCTTATCAAATTTTTTAACCCTTTCTTCCTTTGTGCCGTTGAGTACGGCGTAATTCAAAAATAATCCTGATCTAGGCATTAATGGAAACAAAACACGTAATGTTCAGCAAAGAGTCTCTTTCCGGAGGCGAATTCATTTTCACAGCTGTATAATCGCAAATATATACTATGGGTTATTTTGTATGTGTATGTGTACATTAAGTTTGTCAAACAAAATTACAATTTTCAAGTATTGGTTTTGTAGGGATTTTGTTTGATTGCATGGAGGATTTAATCATGAGCTGACATCAGTTAGAGAACCACTGGAAAACCTGGGAGTACTGGACAATTGGTTATGGTTATGTTAACTAAACAGGTAAAGATTGGTGATTGGAGTTACGTTATACAAAAACGGTCAAGAAGATTAGGTGTTAATGAAATTAGGGTAGTGTAACAAAGGTGATGAGTTGTCACAAACAGTTGAAAAAAAGAAGTTATGTAATAACATGAATAGTTTGATGATCGACTTGTACTCGGTAAGGATGGGTATAGAAACAAAAGTAGAGAACACGAAATTACGTAAGAGTTCTAGCTGGATATACAAGAATTATAAGCAATTAAAGAAACAGGCGAACAAACAAAATTAAGTCATTGAAAATCAACGAAGTTGTTACCATGATAAGTGAAGTCGTTGAGTGGTGCTATACGGAGTGCGATAATTGAATGCCTGGTTAACACTGATCACTCCATCTCAATAAGCGTGTCCGCCTTCAAAGTAATCTTCACAGTCAAAAATAACCTACCAAAGGTAATACGCATTCGTTTTCTTTGTAACGCTGAAGCTTTGGCCATCCATTCATATAGAAAAACCGGAGCTGTGCATACAAAAGAGAATTACTCATTTACCACTTCTACTGTCATGGCAACAACTTTGATGACTTAATTTTGTTTGCCTCAATCATCAAACTATTCATATTAAATTACGTAACTCGATCTTAACAACTGTTTGTGACAACTCATCACCTTTGTTACTACCATAGTTTCATTAACAGCCAATTTTCTTGGCCGATTTTGTATTACGTAACTGTACACAAAACTTACTAACTCTCAGCTGTTTAGTTAAAATAACCATAACCAATTGTAATTTTGTTTGACAAACTTAATGTACACATGCATACAAAATAACCTATATTATATATTTGCGATTATACAGCTGTGAAAATGAATTCGCCTCCGGAAAGAGACTCTTCACTGAACACTACGTGTTTTGTTTTCACGACTGTGTAATTTACAACTTTTATTTTTACTTCTAAAGCCACTTCTGAGTAATTATATCAATTATGTCACCCTTTATTACTGAGTAATTGAATCGGGACGGTAAAGACCGATGAAGACTGAAGACAATCGGTGATATGGCTAGCTCAAAATCGTTCTCAATGGCGCAATGCATCCACTCCTTGTGACTTATGATTTCCAATGAAATTATATTGATCTTCGTTATTACTATTCCTTTGTCTCACACCTCTGTTTACTGTCTCTATTAGGCATTTCTTCTACTTTCTTCTCTTGCTTTTGTGCTGCATGGAGAGAGAGAGAGAGTGGCGAATTGAACAGCCGCACATCGGTGCAAAGTTCTATGTCGAAAACAGCCAGAGTAATGGATTACTATGTTTAAATTTTGGTAAATATAAATACGACTGTCTATATACAGTCTGTGAAGATGATTTCGTCGATAAAGAAAATTCTCCTCTCTGAACTATCTTTCGTTTTCTTCATAGTTTGATATGTGTCAATTAGAAGAGGCTTAACACTTATGTGATAAAAGTGAGAGACATACTATTTCAGCCGCAATGTTTTGATTGGCTGTCACATACTACTTCTACTACTAATAAAAATAATAAAATATCCGAGACTAATTTGAGGTATAAACGCATGTTGTCCATGGATGTATCATCACTATTCACTAATGTACCGCTTATAGAAACAGTAGATTATTTCTGTCAAGAAATCACCGAAACGCAATTAGACTTAGGAATCCCCTTGTGTAGCCTCAAAGAATTACTTCTTAAATGCACAATGAATGTTCACTTTGTGTTCAATAATACATACTATCGACAAGTAGATGGAATAGCTATGCGTGGTTCACCATTAGGCCCAATATTAGCTGACTTCTTTCTCTCCAAACTTGAAAACGGGAAATTGAAGGACATCATCAAGGAGTTTGATATGTATTAACGATATGTCGATGATACATTTATCTTAACTGATGAGAATGTTAACATAGATGAACTGTATCTGAAATTCAACAACATCCACCCTTCGCTTACCTTTACATGTGAAGAGGAGCAGGAGTACAAACTACATTTCCTGGATGTCTTGCTAAGTAGGAGAGAAGATGGGTGTTATGTACTGCTGTTGAGTGAGTTATTAGAGTTTTCCCCGTCGCCAATTATGTTATGTACTCGTCGAGTAGTTAATAGTCCTGACGCGGAAAGAGGGAAATCAGAAGACCACCAGGTTAACGATGATACTTGTATTTTCCAGACAAGGAAAATAAATGTCACACAAGAGTGTGAGTGAAACGGTACGAAATGTGTGTGTACAAGAACAATAAAGTGTACAATTCAAAAGTATATATGAAAATGCCTAATACACATGAACCAATAAGATAACGTCTTACCATGATTGGTTTTAATGTCATGTGATAACACCTTGAGCCGCAATCTACGAATGTTTGGCATGCGATTCGCTCCCGCCAAATGCAAGATGATGTTACAGGACTGGACTACATCGACGCCTAGTTTAGAAATAGGAAGTGAAGTAGTAGAGCACGTTGGCCGCTTCACTTATTTGGGAAGTACCATCAGCCCCAACGGGTTGATCTCTGACGAAATCTCAGCACGAATACAGGGGGGCTCGTTTCGCATTTTCCAGTTTACGCCGACTCTGGCGTAGATGAGATGTTCGACTATCGACCAAAGGGCAGGTGTACTGCTCATCAGTCCGCTCCGTCCTCCTTTATGGCTGTGAGCGAGACCTGGCCATTGAGAGTGGAAGACATGAAAAGATTAGCTGTCTTTGATCATAGGTGCCTGCGCTCTATTTCCCATGTGAAGTGGCAAAATAAGGTGAGCAACATTGAAGTTAGGCGTCGAGTTCTAGGTAAACAGGGGAAATCAATCGACGAAGTCGTGAAGTTACAAAGACTGAGACAGTTAGGACATGTGTTACGTATGCCTAGTCATCGCCTCCCTCGACGAGCAATGTTAGCGGATATAGGGTCAGGGTGGAAAAAAGCTAGCGGCGGTCAAACCAAAACTTGGCATCAGTCAATGAAATCCACAACAGTTGGTCTAAGCCACGTAGAAAGGTGTAGACTTCCAGGCTGGGGTCCTCGGGACGGTAAAAATCTATGGTTGGAAACAATTGGTGACATGGCTCAAAATCGTTCTCAGTGGCTCAGATGCATCCACTCCTTGTGACTTATGATCTCTAATGAAACTGGTTTGTCCTTCGTTATTACTCCTTTGTCTCACACCTCTACTCACTGTCTGTATTATGTTTTTCTTGTACTTTCTTCTCTTGCTTTGTGTGCTACAAGGAGGGAGTGTGTCGACTTGAACTTCCGCACATTTGTGCAAAGTTCTATGTCGAAAACAGACAGACAGACATGTGATAACAGGGTCATACGTTGTCTGTTTAGTTAGTGGACAGACAAAAGCATAATGTCAGTTATAATGGAATATCGATCCATATACACATACCAAAATGCAACAGCCTGTCAAAAACAAAACATACATCATGTGGATACATATCAATGGGTCACTTGGGAGAAGCGTGTATAGGAAAAAGTACATTCACAGGGCAATAGAGACACTTCCTTATTTACGTGCCCATTAAATATATAAGGAATGTTTTTAAATGCCTTGCTAGCAGAGTAAGAAAGATATGGACGGAAGACCTCTTACAAAAGGAATTGCAATATATTCATAATTCCTTGACGGAAATCGGCTATCCGAGTAGTTGTATAAAGAAACATATGAAAACATCAGAGAAAAACCTGGGACTCTGATTGCACGTAAGAAACCTTTATTTATTATGTTACAATTTAATGGTGACATATCTAGTGAGATTCCATTCCAAAGACTTTCAAGGAGTATACGTAGAACATTTTACGCAGCACACCTATATTTGTCATTCTCTGGCCGATGAATGATTGAGACGCAAACGAAGGATAAGCTAGATAGTTTTGTCACATCTATGTGCATTTATCAATTCAACTGCACCTGCGGTGACAGTTATGTTGGGCACAGTACTACTAGACAGCTTTGACGTGTTAGTGAACATCTCCCATCGTGGTTTGGCAAAGGACACACAAAAACAATCCGTAGCTCAATTTTGTCACATTTAATTGATAGTGGTTATGTAGTTGAGGAAACGAGAACCTTCAAAGTTATTCATCGTATCCCACCAAATCTTTCCAATAGACTTCGTATTCGTCTATTGCACACAGCTAAGGTGATGGGGATTCGAACTATTAAACCTAAACTATACATCAATACATCATCAAAATATATTTTGATGATTAATAAAAATCCGAATAAATCTGCTGAAGAAGCTATGGCTTACACGGCGAAACGTTCAGAAAAATCTTGTTTTGATTTTCTTAACACGCTGGGATTAATTTAAATCATTTATATTATTATTATTACTATTATGAATAATTGCACAAATTATATTCGCCATTTTATTATCTTATAGATTGGTTTCTATTTGAATTTTTATTTGTAAAATTATGCATATTAGAGTTAAGCCTGATGATATCTAATTGAAATCACAATATTGTTCGCTTAAATGTATTGTTCAAAATAATAAAGATCTGTTGTCTTGACCTTCAATTTATTATGCTAAGGTCATCAACTGTCTGAGTTTACAAATCACATGAGAAAAAATGACTCATAACTAAGTATATAAACCTCTAGGCCTAATATAATCTTTCCCACACTTAAGCAGTCATATAACATAGTGTATGTATTGAGAAAAGAAGGCTGACAGTACTGTATGTCTTATTTCACTTGTGAAAGTAACCAGCATGCTGTTAAGTTTTACTCATCCAAGGTCATAGGATTGTAAGTGAACTAGAATTTGGATAAAATTTATCCTCTAGTGGATATTTAATTAGCCTTGAACCAACCAACCAATAAGATCATCTCTAAATACTTCAAATGGATGCTATGCCTAATCTTGGTTGCATGTTTCACCCTAACCCTAACCCCTTTGGTTGAACGTCTTTGGCTGTGGATTCATATTTTTTTCTTTACTGTTGGCGTAAAAGTCACAGAATGGGCAGAGTTAGACTATCATGTCCCACAGGATGTGAACACACAAATGACCTTGAGCCTGTCAATCATAAAACAGATGACTTATCAATATATGTTTAAAACTTGGGTACTGTGGTAGTAAATAATTCCATATTAGTTTTGAATTGAATTTTTGATTTTCCCGTCGATTGATTGGACCGAAGTGCTCGGTCTCAGGTTGACATGTCTATTGGCTTCTTGTGCAGATGCTTCGACGATGTCTGGGTATTTAATTAGTATACAATTGGTGGATGGTGGCTAGCAGTAGAATCCAGGATGCGCATTTCGTCCTAGTTGGGACTCGTCAGCTGGATGTACCTGCATTCCGCAGTCAGTGAGTGATGATGTTCCCACCGAGGCCCGAACCCAGTGTCCATAATTTCCAACGCCAAAGCGTTATCCCCTAGACCGCTTGAGCCACCTCTTGTGCAACTGGTCACATTAATTATTGAATTGAATTTTTGATTTTCCCGTCGATTGATTGGACCGAAGTGCTCGGTCTAGTGGATAACGCTTTGGCGTTCGAAATTATGGGTACTGGGTTCGAGCCTCGGTGGGAACATCATCACTCACTGACTGCGGAATGCAGGTACATCCAGCTGACGAGTCCCAAATAGGACGAAATGCACTTCATCCTGGATTCCACTGCTAGCCACCATCCACAAATTGTATACTAATTAAATACCCAGACATCGTCGAAGCATCTGCACAAGAAGCCAATAGACATGTCAACCTGAGACCGAGCACTTCGGTCCAATCAATCGACGGGAGAATCAAAAATTCAATTCATGAATGCATCAAATTCCAATGGATCTCGTCTTTCCAACTCACATCATTTATAGGTACAACGTTTTCTCGCTCTTCATTCTGTATTTTATTTTTGTTATGTGCTGTTTTGTTTCTCTCTTCCTTGCAAACTCTACTTAAAACATTCTTGTTCGTTCTTTCACACTCTGTATATCTCGACCATTTTGCTATCGCTTACGCCAGTAAATATGCTAGTAGTATCTACTTTTCTAACACCTTCAAACACTTTAATTTTGGCTTTGCTACCGACATACTAATATGTTGTTGAGATAACTTTAATCTATGTAGAACTTTATTTATTGTTAATGTAAAAAACTGGATGCAATATTGTAGTAAAATGCTGAGAATTCCATTCTGTATCACAAGTACTGATTTGGAATAAAGCTTATGTTATGTTATGTTATGTTAATCATAACATCAATTATAATCACACGACTTCGAAACTTGAGTTCTATAGTTTTCTTTGTTCTCTCCCATTTGTCGTCGTAGGGATAGTAGAATTTTCCAGACGTCGGGGTGAACAGGCGTTGAATCATTCCTATTACAGGTATTCTCTTCAGTTGATTCGATAAACAAAGCTTCTGTTATCAATCTCTCCCTCCACCATGCTTTTACATTAGATTTTAAAACTGTCATCTTATCCCATCATCCTATTGTATGGTTGGTTGTGTTTAATTACATGTAGTGCTACAGCTGGACTATTCTCTAGATTTCCTAACTTATTCGGGTCAACTAATCTAGATTTTGCAGCTAAGTTTTTATGTTCGGCTAGTCTGACTGACTGCCCCTGTTCTACTACTTTGACCTATGTATTTGACCTGACAATCATTGCAACAACAGGGTATTAGATAAACTAAATTGTTTTGTTTTAAAGGCTCCACAGGACTGATCTTTTAACCGATAAAGCTTGTTTCTAATGGGGTTTGTGGTTGGTTTGAATGCCAGTTACTTTTATTCCTGCCTTGTTAAGAATTCTACGTAAGGTTCCCGAGGTTCCTTCCTTGTATGGAATTACTACTGATGATTTAGATTCCTTATTGTTGGTGCTGTCTTGCGCATGTTTGATGTGCGTGTCGTCATTAATACTACTATTAATATTATTATCACTATCACTACTATCATTATTTGTTTTATTTTTATATTTCCCTACATACTTTCTGACTAATTTATCACTGCATAGAAACCTAGCAAAATCTAGATTGTGTGACCCGAATAAGATAAGAAATCTAGAGAATAGTTCGGCTATAGCACTCACTATATGCAATTACACACAACCATATAATAGGATGATGGGATAAAATGACAGTTTTAAAATCTAATGTCACAGGGTGGAGGGAGAGATTGACAACAGAAGCCTTGTTTATCGAATCAGCTGAAGAGAGTACGTGTAATAGGAATGATTCAACACCTGTCCCAGATATCTGAAAGATTCTACTACCCCTATGATGACATAGTAGAGAGAGAACAAAGAAAACTATAAAACTCAAGTTTCGAAGTCGTGTGATCGTAATTGACGATATGATTATGAACGGTAATAACCTGCATTCGAAACCTTGTCATCCAGTAAAAAATACTGTCTCTTCACTGTCTGATACATTTAATAAACAAACTAACATGGAATTTGGAGACTGTTACACAAAAATGACCATTATTTACAGGGAAATGCATGAAAACACACTAGGGGCAGGCTATTTTTCTCTGACATGACTTAAAAATACCTCTCAGTTTTATAATGAGCAGTACCAGTTTTTAAATTAGACCAGTTTATGTACATGTATTCACCGAGGTGATTGAAGGCGAATTTCTTTTTGTGACCCATTTGATGCTCTCATCCTGTTTTCCAGTCTTACCCAAAATCCCTCGATTGAATTACTGTGGTTTCCAGTAAGACGATCGATGACTTACCTACTAGGAAAATGTGGACAATAACATAAATTAAAATAAATGATACCAACTGCAGTCCTATTCCTAATCGTGGGAACTTCATCCTCGCACTTAACTGGATGTACCTCACTGGTCACGACTACTCACTAGAACTGACTCCAGGAAACAACGTCCTGTAGGAGGTCATTCACTAGCGACCATCAGATTAAATTTCTATAGTTGGTCCATACAGTCACGTGTGAGGACGGATGTCCCACCGATGACATTGTTTGGGTTGCGCTAAGTCACGAATTGGTAGAAGTTAGAATTCATGGGCTGATCATTGAATTGGGTCCCAGTGGGTATATGGTATACGAGCTTGCCTTATAACCAGAAGGTCCTGGGTTCGAACCCTGTCGATGGGTGTGTACTGACGATGATTCCCAAGAGACTAGGATGAAACAGCAGCCTGGCGGAACTCCAGTGCTGGTTTTCAATGGTTCTCTAACTGATATGAATCCTCCGTGGTCAAGTCGTCAAAACAAATCTAATCCTTACAAGGCAAGTATAGAAAAAAAAGCAAATTATGTCTCCCTTTTTGACCTTGGAGAGGGTAGATGCAGTATTCTACTTATTTACTGGGTACTTTTTCTGCAAATCTATACAGGTAGGTAGGGTTATGGCATTGAATATTAAGTTTTAGGGTTAAAGTTAGGATTATGGTTAGAGTTATGAGTAGGTTGATGAATAGTGTGAGAAATATCAATGGATCTCAAATTACCATGACCTACAGTTACTTGGATGAATGGGTATAACGCGCATGATACGATTTCTTCATAGATCAGATGTGTATTCACTGGGAGACATTCCTAAAACACATAAGCTACAACTATGCAGTGCATTTTTCAGCGATTATGCGACTTTCTTTTATCCGGATTCTGATTGGTTGCCCAAGGTTATTGTGGTTTCGGCTATCATAGTTTAACTTTATCGATAAGCGTTAAACTTTATCCTAACCCTAATCCTAATTATAACCCTGATCCTAACTTTTAATCCTCCTTCTAACCGTGCCTCGGTGGCACAGTGGTTAGGACTCTCACCGACCATGCAAGTGGTCCGGGGTTTGGTCCCCTGCCGACGCACACCAGATATCTATAGTCGGCCTGCAAAATTTGGGCTACCGATATCCATGCTGAAAATTCCATACTTGTACCAAAAAATACGGTGTGGAATCAAGCTGTAATCAAAAATATAAATTACGAGCTACTAACGCATTGTTCAAACAGTACTTAAAGAAGTGATCTGGGCAAAATTCGCTTCTTATGTGGTGAACAGGGTACATATTAGTGCTCTATAACAATGAAAGGTCTCATTATCCGACGACTAGTAGGCGTTCGCGGTCATCGGAGCAGTCGCACCCTGAGGACCTGATAGAAGTTAATTAGTAGATGATGACTAGCAGTGGAATCCAGGATGAAGCGCATTTCGTCCTATTTGGGACTCGTCAGCCAGTGGATGTACCTGCATTTCTCAGTGAGTAATGATGTTCCCACCGAGGCTCGAACCCAGTCCTCATAGTTTCCAAAACCAAAGCGTTATCCACTAGACCACTTGGGCCACGACAGCCAGCCACCTCTTATGCAACCGGTCATATTAATTATTGAATTGAATTTTAGATTTTCCCGTCGATTGATGTGTCCAGGCATTATCGAAGCCTCTGCACATGAAGCCGACATGTCAACCTCGGACCTGATAGTTTAACTTCTCTATGAGCTGTTTTCTTCTTGCTATGTGTTGGAATTATTTTGAATTTTGATTGAATTGAAATACTCAGCCTATTTGTCGGCGCTTCTACGTTCGACACAATGAGTTGAGGGGTGGGGGTGGGGGGTTACAAGCCTCAATGTACACACTGTTGCTCTCTGTCGATGGGTAAGGAAAGGAATCAGGTACATTCAGATGATGAGTCCTGAATAGAAAAAAAGGAAGAAGAAGAAGCACTCCTCCTGGATTCCTCTACTGACCACCAACCAACAAACCAAGTAAAATCATTTTGTTTATTTGTTTTTTTTTTCGTGTTCTTTTCCCCACCAGCATAATTATCGCAAATCTTTTTATTTCTTCAGGAGGAATTGCATACAATCCAAGAAAATTGTACAAATCCACATATTATTAGTTTAGTTAAAAAGAAACTTGGTTCAATTCGTAAAAAGCGAGTAAGTTTTTTTATGTACATATAATTAGTGCTTGCATTCGTAGTTTTGAGACCGATCAATCACAGATCGGTATTATTTAGAGAGAACCCTCTAAAAACCAATACAGAGTACTAGAGGATGGTCATTTCGTCCCAGTTTTGGATTGTTCAGTGTAGTGTACGCCATCATAAGTCCATCACCTGAAGATTCTGAGTCTGATTCTGGGTGAAGTTATAGGTGTGAATCACTGAAGATTCGCAGATGAGGACGTGACAGTTGTCTAGCATACTCTCTGTAGGTTTCCAATGGTTCTCTAAATGAAATCATTTCGTGGTCAATTATTATTAATTTTTTATTATTGTTCCCTTGGGTTCCTAGTGGAACATAGGGCTTCAACTACACTTCTCCACTTGCCACTTCTGTCTTCTGCTGTGCTTTTCACCTCCATCCATTTTAGTTAGTTCATACTCTTTCAACTCCTCCTCAAACGATATCCTCCATGCCACTCACCCTTGCACTGACGTCCCACTCGCCACGTGCTTCCCTTTCGGCCTGGTTCCACTCGACCAATGGCCTGACGCGTGCGCGATGTCACCAAGCGGCGGCCTCCTCAGCCACGAGTGTTCAATCCATCTCCACTTTCTCCTGCATATTTTCTGTTGTTGGTCGATTGGTTCTTGTTTTGTTTTTTCCCAGTCATAGTTTCGTGTTGGTGATTCTTTCCACCCGGCCATCTCATCTTCAGTATAGAGCCAGCGAAGACAGTACAGTTGTTGATAAAGGTCTGAGTTAGCCTGTTGGAAATATTCTTTGTGACCCGCCCGCCAAGTTTCTGATCCGTATAGAAGAGCTGACTGACTTGACGTTGTTTGTATTGAAACTCCGACCGAATTTTTCCGTCGATTGATGGTGAGTGACGAAGATTTCCAGATTGGTTTCAGGTTGATGAGTGAATGTGTTTCTCGTTCGCCTTCCCGATTGTCGGTCGATTTGACATCGTCGTCCTTTCTGAGAGCCTCTAGTTGAGACAATGCTCCCTAGATCAGTGAGTGAATGAAGTAACCTCTTTCAAATCCCTCCCGTTGATGGTGATTGGCGCTGGATGTTGCTGTTGTTGGTGGTGGTGGTGGTTATTTTCATAACCTCCGTCTTGTCTATGTTCGTGGTCATACTTCAAAGTTAAGTGTCTATTCAATATATTCACATTATGTAAGCGGTCAAGTCCTGTCGGAGTATAACATACGCTGAAGTAGATATGGATACAAATATTCAGCTGTTTGAGGAACTGAAGGAGAGAGAGAGAGATAGCCTGAAGTCGACAAACTGATAGCTGGCGTTGACACTGTCTGAGACAGACTTTAGCTGACGAACTATTATTGATACATTGAGTGATGAATACTGTTATGTTTGTTTAAACTCAACAAGGCAGAAGAAATTTTCCATACACCACTAGACCAAAAGTCAAACTTATCATTTGAGGCTTGGTGTTACTACCCAGCTCAGTTGTCTAAACTGAAGTTAAGTGGGGTAGGACTTGCTCCCGCTACTTAGCAGGCTATTTCAATTTCACAGAGTTTGAAATGTGCCATACATTTATATATAGTGTGTAGGTTCGTAATACAAACCTGGTTGTTTAAATCTTTGTAGGTGGGGAGCAATTCGAATATATAACCCACTATTTGGATTGGACAGTAGTCAGTAACTAGTGTAATGTGTGCAGGTTGAATTTTATCAGTCAAGCTTGCAATGTGGCCACCACTCTAGGCGGCTCTCCATTACAGTGCACTGTGAATTCTTGGTACGACTGAGAGAGTTCAGTCTGTATCAAAGAAAGGAGGACTAGACACATTACACTAGTGATTGACTGACTAGTGTCCAATCAAAAATATCCGATACAGTCAGTCCTGCAGGAGGTCAATCCCTAGCCCAAATAGCTCAGTGGTTACATCTCTGACTACTAGTGGCACTGCGTGACACTGGTTTGAACCTCAGAAGGGACGTGAATCCCTTTAAGGCAGTTATAGGTACGCCAGCCTAGGGCAGAAAAGACATTGCTTGACTGGATCCCGGTAGATAGCCGAATGTGTGCTGTCCGCCTGAACGGATCAGTAAGAAGGAGGAAGGACTGCACTACTCGCCGATGCCTTTTCGTAATCTCCGCCTACGCCCCCACTGACTGCAGTTCAGATGAAACGAAGGATGAGTTCTACCAAAAGCTGTCTAGTTTGGTGGAAAGGCTAAACGCTCAGACATAGTCGTTCTAGCTGGTGACTTTAACGCTCAAGTAGGGAAATTGTGTCAATCTGAGAAGGATGTCGGTGGCACCTATGGAGTTCCGTGCCAGCGAACCGACAACGGTGACCGTCTCCTACAGTTCTGCTCTGATAATCATTTGTTTCTTGTAAGCACTAACTTTAAACACAAGGAGAGACACTGTTTGACTTGGAGACCCCCTTCATCAAACCAACGCTGGACACAAATAGACCACATAGCAATAAGCTATCGTTGGCGTGGGTCGGTAGGAGATTGTCGCTCCTTCTGGAACACGTGCGTAGATACCGACCATGCACTGGTCCGCGCTCGGGTGTGCTTACGACTGAACGGACGTAGGAAACAGCTGGCGGTAAAACCATCACGTCCCCAGCTCGATCAGGAAACTAAATCCGTATTTGAGGAAGAACTAGCTAAACACATATCTGTGTTCGACAGCTGTGCTCACCCTGAAGAAGCTTGGAAAAATATCCAGGCAGCCATAGATACAGCTGTAAAAGCTGTGAATAAGGTAAACCCAAAGGTGAGTAAAAACCACTGGATCTCCACCGCCTCATCCGAACTGATAGATGCTAGAAGACTTATTCCGGCGAGCTCCGAATTCAATGAGGAGCGAAAGCTGCACAAGAGGAAACTTACGAAAAGTCTCCGCAAGGACCGTGAACAGTGGTGGGCGACAAAAGCCAAAGAGATGGAGAAAGCTTCGAGGATAGGCAACACCAGGCAACTCTTTGGACTCATCAGGGAAACGGGTGGGAGAAGACAAATCATAGTGAGACAATCTCGGAAAAAAATGGCACTATAATTAGCTCCAGGATAGACGACTGGATCGTTGGAAAGAGCATTATGAGGAGCAGTTTAATTTGCCCACAGCCACGCTCAACCTTCCGAGCATCCAACACCTCCCTGAATGGGATATAGACACAGGTCCTCCGTCACTAACTGAGGTTACTAAAGCTGTCACCAATCTGAAACTAGGCAAAGCAGCGGGACCTGATGGAATGACTCCAGAGGTATTTAAGTACGGTGGAGACAGCTTACTGTCCGGATTAACTGAGGTACTAGGCAGCGTCTGGGAATCAGAAGAAGTCCCATCGGGTTGGTGTAAGTCACTGATTATCCCCATATACAAGAAGGGAGACAAGTCTTCCTGTGATAATCACAGAGGGATTAGCTTGACTAATATAGTATCTAAAGTCTTAGGCTCAATAATCATGCGTAGACTGAGTGGTGCTCGGGAAGCACAAACACGAGAGAGCCAGGCAGGCTTTAGACCAGGAAGAGGGTGTATTGATCATATCTTCACCCTCCGACAGATTCTAGAACATAGGCATTCCTACCGGCGTCCAACAGTCATTATATTTCTTGACCTAAAGGCAGCATTCGACTCTGTCGATCGGGAAGTTCTCTGGAGATGCTTGGCTGTAAAGGGAATTCCAAGAAAATATATTGCACTGATTAAGGCACTCTACTCGTACTCATACAGCCAGGTGAGGGCTTACGGCGAGCTGTCATCTGAACTGATGACGACCAGTGGTGTCCGTCAAGGATGCCCATTATCTCCTTTTCTATTCAACTTCATCATAGATGTGTTAATGGACTTAACCCTAGGTGACTTCAGCGATTCAGGGATTGACTTGCTACCGGGAATAATCTCGTTGACTTGGAATATGCAGACGATATAGTCCTTCTAGGCGAAGACGCTGACGAAATGCAGAGTCTTCTAAACACCTTGAGCCGCAATCTACGAATGTTTGGCATGCGATTCGCTCCCGCCAAATGCAAGATGATGTTACAGGACTGGACTACATCGACGCCTAGTTTAAAAATAGGAAGTGAAGTGGTAGAGCACGTTGACCGCTTCACTTATTTGGGAAGTACCATTGTAACAACAGAAGACAAGGGCCAGGCAACAGATCGTTTTATTATGAAAATCAACACGTATTTATACATCTTTCAAATACATTATTATAGACAAGCGCAGTCATCTGATTGGTTGTTTAGGTAGACAAACGCAGGCTTCTGATTGGTTGTTTCGGGATTCCTTGACAAATAGAGTTCTCTCTGCGAATCATTCTGCCACGTTAACTTTGCTGTGATTGGTTGTTGACTCAGGCTTGTTCATATTTTCTCACGGCCCATATTAGTGACCTAGACCTTAACGTAGATTAGTGCCAACCAATCGGCTAGCAGCCTGCTCTCACCACACTCGTCCCCCGTCAAATACGTGCGACTGAAGTCGGCTTGATCTACTTGGTGCAGGCGTCATCGTTGGCTTGTCTCGCTGTATCCATTTCTGGAGCTCGCTGACGTTCACGCGCCTCTCATTGTTCGCCATTGCGACTGTGTCTGCGTAACCCCATCTCGAAGTGACCATATATGGTCCTTCCCACTTTGGAAACTGTTTGCCTGACCCTGTCGAACATTCGTCCATACTTCGGCCCACACCTTCATATGCTGCTTTCGCCCGACCTCCCAGCAGCGTCTCAAGTAGCAGCTCCATCGCTGACAGATCTTGAACGCCACTCAACTGCGCAGAAGCCTTGAAGTCCTGCCCGAAGATCCATATGTCTCCATCAAAAACTGCAGGGTATAGGCTTTTCATTTGTCGGTAGGCAGCGACACCAAATGTAACAACAGAAGACAAGGGCCAGGCAACAGATCGTTTTATTATGAAAATCAACACGTATTTATACATCTTTCAACTACATTATTATAGACAAGCGCAGTCATCTGATTGGTTGTTTAGGTAGACAAACGCAGGCTTCTGATTGGTTGTTTCGGGATTCCTTGACAAATAGAGTTCTCTCTGCGAATCATATTCTGCCACGTTAACTTTGCTGTGATTGGTTGTTGACTCAGGCTTGTTCATATTTTCTCACGGCCCATATTAGTGACCTAGACCTTAACGTAGATTAGTGCCAACCAATCGGCTAGCAGCCTGCTCTCACCACACCATCAGCCCCAACGGGCTGATCTCTGACGAAATCTCAGCACTAATACAAGGGGCTCGTCTCGCATTTGTTAGTTTACGCCGTCTCTGGCGTAGACGAGATGTTCGACTATCGACCAAAGGGCGGGTGTACTGCTCATCAGTCCGCTCCGTCCTCCTTTATGGCCAGCTGTGAGACCTGGCCACTGAGAGTGGAAGACATGAAAAGACTAGCTGTGTTTGATCATAGGTGCCTGCGTTCTATTTCCCGTGTAGAGTGGCATAATAAGGTGAGCAACATGGAGGTTAGGCGTCGAGTTCTAGGTAAACAGGGGAAATCAATCGACGAAGTCGTGAAGCTACAAAGACTGAGATGGTTAGGACATGTGTTACGTATGCCAAGTCATCGCCTCCCTCGACGAGCAATGTTAGCGGATATAGGGTCAGACTGGAAAAAAGCTAGCGGCGGTCAAACAAAAACTTGGCATCAGTCAATGAAATCCACAACAGTTGGTCTAAGCCAGTCACGTAGGAAGGTGTAGACTTCCAGGCTGGGGTCCTTGGGACGGTAAAAATCTATGGTTGGAAACAATTGGTGACATGGCTCAAAATCGTTCTCAGTGGCTCAGATGCATCCACTCCCTGTGACTTATGATCTCTAATGAAACTGTTTTGTATTTCTTTATTACTCCTTTGTCTCACACCTCTACTCACTGTCTCTATTATGCTTTTCTTGTACTTTCTTCTCTTGCTTTGTGTGCTACAAGGAGTGTGTCGACTTCAAATTCCGCACATTTGTGCAAAGTTCTATGTCGAAAACAGACAGACAGACAGAGACGCCTGCCTTGCTGACTGGTGACTGCCAACTAGCAGGAAACCTAACAGAATCAATAAAAGCTCTGTCTGCCAGTTACCTCCCATTGAGGCCTGTGACTCCTTTCTGATCTGTGTCTCTTCCAGTGGCCTACTTTGTCACATTCAAAACATCTGTCTTTCTTGGCATTCATTAGTAGTACCGTTACTCTCCACGCCGCATATCTTCAACTTTCTGTTCCCATTCGTTCAATTTCAGTGTGTCTATTGCGGCTACCGTTGTACTCAACAGCTGCCTAGTCACTTTCACTAGCTCACCGACATCCATGGGTTGTGCAGCAATAACGAGTTCTAGTTGCGGAGAAATGTGATCTGGGATGTCAATAGCTGCGACGTAGTAGATTCGTCGGCTTAACTGCTAACACCAACGGGTCTCTGTCCGGTCCCAGCTTCGCGGCACGGAACTGCTGCATCGCCTGCTGCCTGTCCACTGGACTGTCGAACTCTGCCACCAATCTTTCAATCAATACCTTCCAGGTCGCCTTCCCGCCTGACCGCTCCACACTGTTGTACGCCGCCCTAGCTAGACCTCTCAGCATCGTTCCCAACACGACCGCCTCAAAGTCCAGCAAGAAGCTCCGTACGTCTCTTTCCTCGAAAGCAGCTGGCCATAGAGCCTTCATTATAGAAGACGAGAGACTTGGTAAAGGAATATGTAGTTAGTATTTGGAATCTCTATATAGTGCAGTTATGTATACCTTATCTCCATCATCTGCATGTTGTGCTACTTTGACCCTTCCTTCATATTGTGTTTCGACAAAGTTAAACTTTCAGCACCACTAACAACCAATCAGCAAACAACCTTGAATGGACTAATCACATGAAAGAGGCATTTATGATAAAAGGAAACATATATTTATGGAAAAAAAAGCATAAAACTGTTAAACAGAGTATCTTTCTCTAACATGTGAGGTAAACATCTCCAAGTTAAGCATAGGACTGTCAATGGAGAAGTTACACCACATTCTGTGCATATATATTCATCCAAATGACTATAAATGAGATCCTTTTGAGATCCATTTATAGCCTTAATCCTATTTTTCAACCTCACCCAAAATCCTTCAATAGAATTTGTGTGTGTGTGTCTTTGTAGAGTGGGATCGATAAAATCACTTGAATGGTTGACTCTATGATGAATATATCTCAGAGATAACAAAGAGTTATAACCTTTCCATTCATCCGTGTGTATTATTGAACCCTGTTTCACAAGTCTAGTAATAATAGGTTAATGTAGTTGCCTTTCTATCTGGTATTCTTTCCACGAATCATTTTCGGAGGGAGGTGTCGTACAAACTAATCACCCAAATATTGTTGGCTAGCTGACAACCACGATTGTATTTTTTCAGTATTCAGTAACACAGTTTCGTCCACGTGCACAACGATGTCTTCTCCATCCAACAAAAAAGTAATTTTCTCCATTTTCCATGACGCAATGTCTCTGCAATGCTGATATCACTGAACTGTTGAGACGAGGCTATTTCTCCGTCTCAGCAGCTGTGCGGCTCTTACACAGGCTGTTTTAAAACCCAGCAGTCACAAAAATACTAAATCTGCGTTAAGGAGAGATGTGACCTTGCAAAGAAAGTTCCTACGAAATATTAAAATTACCAGCTTACCTTCTTAAATGCTAACTCGCCTCAAACAAATTCCACAACGATGGACATATCCGTCAGTCGACCTGGTAAAGCTTTTTAAAGTCATCACACCACTGTACGAACAAATTCTCTCCTTTCTAAGCAACCCTGAATCCACGCAATACTGGAAAACACTATCCTCCTCGAATTGTAACCGTAACTTCGTTAGGGCAAGCAGTTGAAATGAATCAAGCGCAACATTGAATTTACGTTCATGAATCTGATTGTAAAATTCGATGTCCTTCGTCATAGTATAATAAGGTGTTGCGACACCTTTGATTTGATAACCCATAATTCTTTTCCAACAGAATCATATATCTGCTGACATTGCTAGATGAGGAGGAAGGCGTTACACATATCCTAACCATCTCAATCGATTCATTCCCTTATTATCCTATATTTTATTCCTGCGCGTTCACTTCGAAGAAGGAGGCTTTTGTTGAGATGGAATGTCCAGTGTTGGGGAGATATTCGATTATCTCACTCCCTATACAGCCACTATTACCTTTTTGTAGCCATACTGTGGGATGGTGTTCTTGAACCCTTTTGGACAGAATACGTGTCGAACGACCAATGTACCTGGCTGGGCTCCACAGCAACATTGGACTGATATATATCCACATAGAAGTGGTCAGTTGCGAGATCTTGTTCTGATTGATTCTGCAAACCAATGGTCGACTGGAAAACACTGCTTTAAGCGTTGCTGAGAAGAATATTCTTTCCAAATATGCTTAAATTCTTCCCTTGAAGATATAGCAAGCTAAGTCTCCCTTGAAATCCAGATTTCTGGATTTCGACTCTCCCCCACCCTTTGAGTTACATTCCGGTTACTCATCATATTTTGTCTCGACAACAATAGCCTGATATATATCCATATAATATGTGTGTTTGTTAATGACAGTCTGATATATTTTGCTATGTATATATGGATCGATATTCCATTATAATTAGCCAATCATGTTAAGACTGTCTATTGATTTGTTCATTTTGAATATTCGCTCACACACTTGTGTTCAACACTTGTTCGGACATTCTTATATTTTTGCTCTCACACTCTTGTGTGACATATTGATTCTCCTGGTGTTTTGGAAAATAGAAGTATCATCGCAAACCTAGTGGTCTTCTGATTTCCGTCTTTCTTGCGTCAGGACTATTAAATTCTCGACCAGTACATAACAATAATTTGGCGACGGGGAAAACTATGGATTTTTCTAAATTGGAATTACTATTTGAACGACAAATGAAATTAATGGAAATGTTCGTCAACCAACAGACTGGTCCAACTTCACCTTCAAGCAATCCGAATCATACCATGCTACCATCTGTCGACGGCATTGTGAATAGTATTTCACAGTTCAATTATAATCCAGATGCGAATGTCACTTTTGACACATGGTATCAACGATATGAGGATTTATTCACAGTTGATCTCGCCTCACAAGACGATGCTTGGAAGGTGCGAGTGTTATTACGTAAATTGGGTCCCGCAGAATATGAGAGGTACTGCAACCTAATTTTACCCCAGAAACCACGTGACAAGTGTTTCGATGATACAATAAAGCTGCTGCGTGAACATTTTGGAGACCACTCCTCATTATTCAGCATACGTTATCGTTGCCTCAAGCTGACAATGAATGAAAATGATGATTTTCTTACTCACGTTGGCACAGTCAACCGAGAATGTGAGAGATTTCGACTCAGGTCCTTAACAGATGATCAATTCAAAGCCTTGATTCTCATATGCAGTCTTCAATCTCCTCGTTTCACAGATATCCGAACTCGACTGCTCAATCAGCTAGAACAAAATCCTAAGTTAACATTACATGACATAGCTGATGAATATCAACGGCTGATTAATTTGCAGAAAGACACACACCTGGTCGAATCAACACCTTCGAGAAGCTCTGATATTCATGCATTACGAAAGAGCAAAAATCTCTCATCATCCAGTCCTGACCCACCTTCTTCTAATGTTCCGCGTAAATCTACACATACTCGTCCAACTTCACAAAATACTGCAAAGAAGACCCCACCATCACCATGCTGGCATTGTGGCGCGTGGCACTTTGTAAAGTCTTGTCCATACAAAAATCATCGTTGCAGCAAGTGCAAAATCATCGGTCATAAAAATGGTTTTTGTCAGCCACGCAAACCCAGATATCATAATCCAGCGAAAGCTCGACAAACTGTTGGTCCTAAATCTCCAAGGAGATCATTGAGTCTACTCGCAACCTGTCAAGTCACAACACCAGGTATGCGGAAATATCTTGACCTTCAGATGAATGGTCATGATGCACGTCTGCAGCTAGATACCGCCTCTGATATTACTGTTATATCAGAGAAACTTTGGAATAATATTGGCAGACCACCAATCGCAAATACTTCTCAGACTGCTGTCAGCGCCTGTGGTGGGCGCCTCAAACTAATTGGTGAACTCAAATGTTCTGTTTCCTTCCGCAATACCAAATTCACAGGAATTTGTTACGTCACCAAGAGTGATTTAAATCTTTTGGGACTTGATTGGTTCGATCGTTTACATCTGGCTGATGTCCCACTTAGTTCTGTATGCAACGCAGTTAACCTCATCGACAATGCTGTTCGATCTCTACCAGTAACGTTTGCAGAAATCCAGCGAACTACAAGCACCGATGCCACCTTACGACGTGCTACACAGTATGTATCCAGTAATTGGCCAAAGATTAAATATAGTGGAGACCTAAAACACCTGTTTGCCCGTCGTGATTCCTTATGTGTTGTAAAAGATTGCTTGATGTTTGGAGAACGCGTAGTGATACCTGAAGCATTACGAAATAAACTCCTGAAACAGTTTCACATGGGACATCCTGGTATTCAGCGGATGAAGAGTATTGCTCGCAGCTACGCATACTGGCCTAATATGGATAAGCATATTATCGACTTTGTTCAACGATGTTCAAAATGTCAACAATCAGCAAAGCTACCCCACCAGCTACCTCCCGTACCGTGGCCTCCAGCATCCCATCCTTGGTCCAGAATTCATATTGATTTTGCTGGCCCTACAAATGGTGCATATTATTTAGTGGTGGTAGACGCTTTTTCTAAGTGGCCAGAAGTTATACCAATGGTTTCGCCGACAACGTCCCAGACTCTCAAAGCTCTCACTGACATATTCTCCCATCATGGTCTCCCAGAAACCATAGTTACAGACAATGGTTCGCAGTTTACCTCTCATCAGTTTCAGCAGTTCTGTCGTCAAAATGCTATCGAGCATATGTTCACACCGCCGTATCATCCTCAGTCAAACGGCCAAGCGGAACGTTTTGTCGACACTTTGAAGAGAGCCTTACTCAAAGCAGAGGGAGAGGGGACACCATTTGACATCATCCAAAAATTCTTGATGGTGTACCGTACAACGGCGAATGAGTCAACACAGAACAAGAAATCGCCGGCAGAAATTCTTTACGGACGCAAACTTAGAACGATTCACAACTCAATGTTACCACCGACACCCAAACGTGCCGACGCATCATTTCGGAATGAAAAAAATTTGATGTTGGTGACCCTATCTATGTCCGCGACTATCGAGCAGGACATAAACCTTGGAATAAAGGTTCCATCGCAGCACGACGTGGTCGAGTTATGTACGACGTGAAAGTTGGTAATGATTTATGGACCCGTCACTACAATCAGTTGCGTCCAAGAAACCCAAATATCCCTACCAGTACACAGTCATCCCTACCTCTGGATATTCTCTTGGATACTTTTAACTTACCTACGACTGACAAAACAGAGAAGCAAAAGTGCGCAGCCCAGACAACTCCAGACAAAGCAGAAGCCGCAAACTCAACAAGCAGACGAAGCAACAGACGTCGACAACAAACTGAACGGTTTCAGATAAACCCCAAGAAAGCACGCTATTAATCATCAATCTTCTCAAAAGGGGAGGTGATATATATCCATATAATATGTGTGTTTGTTTGACAGTCTGATATATTTTGCTATGTATATATGGATCGATATTCCATTATAATTAGCCAATCATGTTAAGACTGTCTATTGATTTGTTCATTTTGAATATTCGCTCACACACTTGTGTTCAACACTTGTTCGGACATTCTTATATTTTTGCTCTCACACTCTTGTGTGACATATTGATTCTCCTGGTGTTTTGGAAAATAGAAGTATCATCGCAAACCTAGTGGTCTTCTGATTTCCGTCTTTCTTGCGTCAGGACTATTAAATTCTCGACCAGTATATAACATAGTCCTAACTTGTTTTTATTCTTATCGGAGAAACGTATTGTGCAAACACACACATACAATACTTTGATTTGACAGTAGTTAGTAACTAGTGTGGTGTGTCTAGTTTTGTGTATGGTGCAGACTGAATTCTATATTACTCATCATACTTACGCCACCTATCACTGCAGGTAGAGTAGAAACAACACCTCATGGGACGCATCATCTTCCGCCTTCACCAAAGTCAATGTATATTATACCTACCTGAATGGGGCCAGTCGCTAGTGAGTATCTCATTAATATTCAAGTATTGGATTGTGGGGATTTGATTGATTGGTTACAGGATTCCATCCTGAGCTGACATCAGTTATAGAATCATTGGAAAATCAGCAGTAAAGTACTGGACAGCTGTTTCGTCGGGCTAGTGTGTGTTTCTTCAGCATTACGCAGCCACTGTCGGGATTTGAGCCCAGGATCTTCTGGTTGCAGGGTAAGCTCGCTCGTAGATCGTTGAGCCACTGGGACCCGATCTAATGGTTAGTTCACGAATTCCAACTTCTACCAATTCATGACAGCGCGACCACTAGCCAATGTGTTCGGCGTACAGCTGATCGGGCGTGAGGACAAATACTCGCCACCGATGATACTCGCTAGTACCAGTCGTACCATATCGTGAAATGGTAGAAGTTGGATTGCATGGACTGACTGGCCGTTGGATTGGCAAGTCCCAGTGTCTTAATGGACTACGAGTTAGCTCACTTTGTAACCAGAAGGTCCTGGGTTCGAAACCTGTTGTTGGGGTAGGTGCATACTGCAGAAGAACCTCAAACTAGTCTGACAAAATAGCTAGCTGTCTAGCAGCACTCCAGTGTTGGTTTTCCAATGGTTCTTTAACCGATATGTATCAGTTCATGATGAAATCCTGTAACAAGGGATTACTTTAATTCTGGTTATCGATTTAAAATAATAATATTACCAATAATAAACAAGGCCATAAAACTTATTACTGACTTTGATGCTAACTCAGAAGATTCTTTTCATTAACTTTTATCTTAAATCTTATAGTTTGCATTTATTTTTCTCAAAATTTTGAAATTCACATTCCTATTTACTTTTTCTGTTTTCTTTTTCAAGTTTAATAAATAAATTATCAGGTGGTAACAGTTTAGAATTTGTGAATTCTTTCTTATTTCTTCAAAAGAGAATGAAGAAATTATCCACATCGATCAGTATTTCAGATTATGATTATGATTAATAATAGTAATAATAATAATACTGTTGTCAGTTTGTGGTGTGAAATAGGAAGTTGTATTATGTTGTAATCACATTTCAGTTGTGATGCGTGTTTGCATGTCTTTGTGGGCCTGTGTGTGCGCGCGTCTGCGTGTGACTGGTGTCGCTTTCCCGTGAAATATGTGATTCTATTTTCTTTAATTTAATGTCTGCTTGTTTGCCTAGGGGGGATAGAAGACACATGTCACTCGTGTTTGTCTTAAACAATGTCGCTTGAATGTGTACGTGTGTGTTTGGGTTGGCGGGTTTAGTTTTGTCTCATTAGAGCCTTAATTCTAACAGATATTATCTTCCCAAAGACGTGGTCCATTGGCTTATTATTATTATTATTGTTCCCTTGGGCTCCTAGTGGAACATAGGAAGGCTTCAACTGCACGTCTCCACTTGCCACTTCTGTCTTCCTTCTGCTGTACTTTTCACCTCCATCCATGTTAGTTAGTCCATACTCTTTCAACTCCTCCTCCTCAAACGATATCCTCCATGCCACTCACCCTTGCACTGACGTCCCACTCGAGAAATAGCGTGACGCGCGCGGGATGTCACACAGTGGCGGCCTCCTCAGCCACGACTGCCCAATACATCTCAATCCACTTTCTCCTGCATATTTGTTGGTTGGGCGATTGGTTCTTTCCATAGTTTCTTGTTGGTGATTCTTTCCGACCCGGCCATCTCATCTTCAGTATATAGATCCAGCGAAGACAGTACAGTTGTTGATAAAGGTCTGAGTTAGCCTGTTGGAAATATTCTTTGTGACCCGCCCGCCAAGTTTCTGATCCGTATAGAAGAGCTGACTGACTTGACGTTGTTTGTATTGAAACTCCGACGGAATTTTGTTGTTGATTGGTGCTGAGTTGAGTGGCGAAGATTTCCATAATGATTTGAGGTTGATGAGTGAATGTGTTTCTCGCTGGCCTTCCCGATTCTCGGTCGATTTGACATCCTCGTCCTTTCCGAGAGCCTGTAGTTGAGACAATTCTCACTGCTGGATAGGTGAATGAAGTGACTTCTTTCAAATTCCTCCCGTTGATGGTGATTGGCGCTGGATGTTACTGCATTGTTGCATTGGCTTAAGCACGCCAATTTTTCAGTCTTTAGGTCCCTGGTTCTAGTCCCACTCCATCTAGTTAATAATAATCATAATAATAACATCTTTATTTCAAGCAATGAAGAATTTTCAGCTTATAGAACAATATTGCATGTTAATCGTCAGATAAGGAGAATGTTGTGTAGAGAGGCAGAGGCACACATACAGAGAGTTGTATTCACTGTTACAAGTTGAGATGAGTTGAATCACTTCCCCCCCCCACATGATTCTAGCCTCATTTATCATTGGTTTCTTTTAGTGAGATGAAAGGTCTCTATTTTTTTGTTCGTTTTCAAATCGATTTGAAGCCTTTTACATTTTAACGTGTATTTTGCTGTGATTAAAATTCAGTTCATGATTGATTGAAGTTTACTCGTCATCTATGTTCATGTGTTGTTTTTTTTTCCAGGCATTTAAGATGCCCATTATACATTTTTAAAAAAAAGCAATTAGGAAATGAAGAGTGTTCTTTTCGGTAACTTCTTCATCAGATTCTACAGTTATTATTGTTCCCTTGGGTTCCGAATAGAACATAAGGACTTCAAAAATACATCTCCACTTTTTATTTCTATTTTCTGTTGTCCTTCCTCTTCAACTGGCTAGCTCCATTGATGGCCCATAATCTCTCATTCTCTTCCTCGCCCCCAAACACACCATCTCCTCCATGTCAACCTTGCACTGACGACCTACTAATCGCTTGCCATAAGAGTTCCACTTGAACAGTGACGATGTCATTCAACCGACGGCCTACTCAGTGGTGTGTATACCCGAACAATCCATCTCCATTTTCGCCTGCATATTTACTGGTTGAGCAATCAATTGGCCTCTTCCTTGGTTGGTCTGTTCATCGCCAAAGTTTCTTCTTGCTAATTCTTTCTGTCCAACTATATTATGCATTAATATAACAGTAAACTTGCCTGAATATCAGACAAATGAAGACTGACTGGTTTCAACGTAGAACTACTTTGCACAGATGTGCAGCAGTTCCAGTTTCCGCACTACCCTCCACGTAGCACAGAAAGCAACAAAAGAGAGTAGAAAGATGGGGGAAAGAATAGTAATCTGGAAGAACAATAGAATTTTATTGGATACGACTGACAAATCACAAAAAGTGAATGTATCTACCACAGCTATTGAGAACTACTTTGAACCATATCACTAATGGTCTCCAGTCGCCAGCATAGATTTTTAACCATCCCAAGGACCCCAACCAGTCATTCAAGAAGTCTACACCTCCCTATATGGCTCGCTTAAGCTAACTGTTTTGGATTTCATTGACTAGTGAAGCCATGTTTCCGTCTGACCACCACTGGCTCTTTTCTAACCTCTTCTTATGTCAGATAACATTGCCCATTGTCGAGGAAGTCGATCTATGTATGGCCAGGCATGCGCAGCAACACATGCCCTAACTATCTCTCTCAATCAGTGTCACTTCACAACCTCGTCGATTGATTTTCCTCCCGTTAACTTAGCACTCGACCGACGCCTCACCTCAATATATTGCTCATCTTACTATACTTCCACCTACCTAACACGGGAGATAGAACGCAGACATCTATGGGAATTAACATAGAATTTATGAATTAATAGGCTTGACAGCAGCTCAGATGTGTGTAGCAATAATGACTGGATTTGTTTTGTATGCACTCAAAGCTCTGTTTGTTTTAAGCTAATTGCAATGACCTCTGTCTACTATTTGAAATGTTGTTCAGTATCTAGAGGCCTTTAGTAATTTATTCGCCCCTCGATAGATGTTAGAGAAAGATTCTTCAATACTTGTTTTGTGGACTATTTTAACGAGATGATAACCTAATATAGAACTGTTGTTTGTTGATGGTTTTCAATTCACCTTGATAAAGCCACACACCGCTAGATGTTACCAAACACGGAAAACTAAGTTAGTAGAACAGTAGTCAATATAACTGACTACACAGGAGCGAGCAGTTGATTTCTAGTCGAATTCCTCAAAATCAACGCAAACTGTTGTCAGTTCATGATGAAATCCACCATGGAGTCAAACAAAATCCCGACAAATCCAATACTTAAAAATTAATCTGATGCTCACTAGCGGCTGGCCCTATTCAGGCAGTTAACCTGGGGTTCTAGTGGGAAGCCGTGACCAGTAAGGTACGGCAGGATGAAGATGAGGCAGTAACTCATCGAAGAAGACATTGCGAAGTGGTCGCGCTGTCATGCGTGTATTGGCAGAAGTTAGAATTCAAGGATCATTGGATCGGGTCCCAGTGGCTCAATGGTCTACGAGCTCGCCTTGTAACCAGAAGGTCCTGAGTTCGAACCCCGATGGGTGCGTACTGATGTTAAGTCCCAAACTAGGACGGACGAAACAGCTGTCCAGTACTCCCAGGTTTTCCAGTGGTTCTCTAACTGATGTCAGCTCATGATGAAATCCTCCATGCAGTCAAACAAAATCCCTACAAATCCAATACTTTAGATTTAATCTAGTACCTACGAATAACTGTCTAAAGTTCTAGTTGAGATGTTGTTACCAACAGTGCATCACGACAGATACTCCCCGACGATATTGACTGATGGTTGTACGATATATGTTGGAAGTCGCGGCAGAAATAAGAACCCACGGATTGGTTGTGTTGGCTTCCTTCCGATTAACTGAATGGGTTAGTGAGCTCGCCTTGTTACCTTAAAGGCTCTTGGGTTTGATTCCTGTCGGTAAAGGGTCATGAGTGCCTATTCCTGAATGGTCCGAGATTAGGACGGTGGGGAGAGAGAGAGAGTCAACAGAGAACAGATGCATGGAGCATTGTCTGGAAACAAGGTTGTGTCTGGTACGGCGGCCTGCTTAAAACTTGGACTATCAAAAACTTCCATCTTTAAATTTTATATGGTTTCTCTTGTTGATTTTGTTTTAATCTATTCACAAATATAACCTCCAATAGTGTTTCCTACTGTCGCACATATTTGAAATGTTTACAACCTACTGATACTTATAAGTTTCTACTAAACTTGAGAAAAAGCATGTAGTCGTAGGAGTGTGTCAGTGTGTATCCCATCTTAATACATGAGATAACTGTTCTCGAGATTTTAAGTGCGAACTAACCACCTGTGGCATGGCATTTAGTCACTTAGTTACGTCTTCGGATCGGAAAATGTACTTTGAAATTATCAAATGTCGTTGCATTTCTCAAAGGAGGTGAAGAAGTAATATCACCTGAGGGATTGGTTTGCGCTTCAGATCAGACAGCATTGTGTCACATGATCTACTGTCACATTTACTGTTTTACTTGAAGATCCTGGACAAAGTGGAGATATTATGTAATCAGTTCCACTGGTAATTGTTTATTATAGAAATAATGTTCAGAATGGAGCTGATGTCAATATTAATATTATTCGAGTTTGACCACGGAGGATTGATATCAGTTAGAGAACCATTGAAAACCAGCAATAGAGTACCGCCAGACAGCTGTTTCATCCTAGTTTCGGAATCATCGGCAGTACGCACCCACTGGGGTTCAAACCCAGGACCTTCCGGTTACAAGACAAGCTCGTATACCATTCAGCCACTGGAACCCGATTCAGTGGCCAGCTCATGAATTCTGACTTCTAACAATTCGTAATTTTAGTACGATCACCAACCAATGTCATCGGTGGGATATACATCCTAACACACTTCACTGGATGGACCTCACTGGTCACGACTTCTCACTAGAACTGACTCCAGAAAACTCCATCCTGTAGCCAGTGAGTCAGTCACTAGCGAGCATCATCAGATTAATTTTCAATAGTTGATTTGTAAGGATTAGATTTGTTTTGAGACGAGTTTGACCACGCACGGATTGATATCATCAGTTAGAGAACCATTGATAACCAGCACTGGAGTGCCACCAGACATCTGTTTCATCAGCCTAGTGTGAGACTCATCTGCAATGCCCACCCACTGCTGGGGGTTGAACCCAGGATCTTCCGGTTACAAGGCGAGCTAGCTCGTAGACCATTGAGCCACCAGGACCCAACTCCATGGCTAGCTCATGAATTCTAATTTTTTTTTAAATCCGTAATTTTTTGAGCGCGACCAGAGGACGGAGTTCTCTAGAATTCTAATGAGAAGTCGTGAAGGGTGGAGTTCCACCCGATGACATTGGTTGGTGCTAGTCGCGCTAAAATCACGAATTTTTCCCCAATGGCTGAATGGTATACGAGTTAGCCTACCTTGTAACTGGAAGGTCTTGGGTTCCAATTCTGTGGGTGGGTGGGTGCATACTGTCGATGAGTCTCAAACTTGACTGACGGAGCAGTTGGCTGTTCAGTACTCGAGTAGTGTGGCTCTCCAATGGTTCTGCTCTAACTAATGCCAATCCTTCATGGTCAGACTCGAAAAAACAAATCCTAAGGATTAATTGTTTATACCAGTGAAATTCATTTACTCTGTTTACTTACTTTATATTAAATAAAAATCAATATCTAAAGAATTAATTATTTTTACTAACTGGGTTTTTTTTATGTTATCGTTATGATTCAATTTCAAACACAAATTGATAATCTGTGTAACTGGTACGTAATTAACAAGTGAATGCTTGGAAAATTTGAAACAATAAGATAGGAGATTAGAGATTAAGTTAAAATCTACATAATAATTACACTTTTCAATTCGATACATTTCTTAGGCATCCAACCACCCAACCCCCCCTTATTAGCAAAATTTGTAATATGTCTTAGTCTTAATAGTTAGTTTACTAATCACTGCTCCAATGTATACTTTTGATATGAATCACATTTGTCAGCTGGTAAATTGTGGATATTGTATGGAGGATTTAATCATGAGCTGACATTAGTTAGAGAACCAATGGAAAACCTGGGAGTACTAGACAGCTGTTTAGTCCGTCCTAGTTTGGGACTCTTCAGCAGTACGCACCCACCGGGGTTCGAACCCAGGACCTTCTGGTTACAAGGCGAGCTAGCTCGTAGACCATTGAGCCACTGGGACCCGATCCAATGGTTCTTGAATTCTAACTTCTGCTGTCCAGTACTCCCAGGTTTTCCAGTGGTTCTCTAACTGATGTCAGCTCATGATTAAATCTTCCATACAATCAAACTAAATCCCTACAAAACCAACACTTGAAAATTGTGGATATGTGACTTATAGGTGCTAAATAACTTGACTTTCTAGTCAACACGTTCAAAGTTCAAGTTTGAACTCCATCTCCTTCAGACTGATTAACTCGACAATGTGTCTGTCTGTTTTCGACATAGAACTTTGCACATTTGTGCTGCAATTGAAGTCGCCACACTCCCTGTAGCACACAAAGCAACAGAAGAAAGTAGAAGAAATGTCTAATAGAGACAGCATACAGGGATATGAGACAAAGGAATAGTAATAACGAAGAACAATATAGTTTCATTTGAAATCATAGGTCATAAGGAGTGGATGCATCTGCGCCAGCCATTGAAAACGATTTTGAGCTATATCACCAATTGGCTGCAGCCGTCATTGGTTTTTACCGTCCCGATGACCCCAACAAGGAGGTCTACACCTTCCTACGTGGCTGGCTTAAACTAACTGTTGTGGATTTATTTCATTGACTGGTCCCATGTTTTGGTTTGACCGCCGCTAGTTCTTTTCCAGCCTGACCATATGTCTGCTAACATTGCCCATTGTCGAGGAAGGCGATCGATGACTAGGCATTAGTAACACATGTCCTAACCATCTCAGTCTGTGTAACTTCACAACCTCGTCGATTGATTTCCCCTGCTTACCTAGAACTCGACGCCTAACCTTAATATTGCTCACCTTATTACACCACTTCAGACGGGAAATAGAACGCAGGCACCTATGATCAAAGACAGCTAATCTTTTCATGTCTTCCACTCTCAATGGCCACGTCTCGCTCACAGCCATAAAGGAGGACGGAGCGGACTGATGCGCTGTACACCCGCCTTTTGGTCGATAGTCGGATATCACGTCCACTGAGCCAGAGACGGCGTAAACTGACATATACGAAACTAAGTGTTAGGTGGTGGTGTGGTGAGAGCAGGCCGTGACAAAATATGTACAAGGCTGATTCAACAACCAATCACAGCAGACTTAACGTGGCAAAATATGATTCGCAGATAGAGAACTCTATTTTCCGAGGAATTCCAAAACAACCAATCAGAAGACTCCGCTTGTCTACTTGCATAAGCTATAATAATGTATGTGAAATATATATAAATACGTGTTGATTTTCATAATAAAACGATCTGTTGCCTGGCCTTTGTCTTCTGTTGTTACAGTGGTATAATAGGGTGAGCAGTATTGAGGTTAAGCATCTGTCGAATGCTAGGTGAGTTGGAGGACGAATCAGTCGACGAGGTGGCTGTGAAACTAGATCGATTGAGCTGGTTACGGCACGTGTTACACATGCCTAACTGTCGCCTGCCTTCCTCGACAACAGGCAGTGTCAGCTGACATAGTGTCAGGTTGGAAAGGAGGGAATGGTAGTGGTGGTTAAACCAAAACATGACTTCATCAGTCTATCAAATCCACAACAGTTAGTTTAAGCCAGCCAGGTAGGGAGGGAGTTGTCGACTTCTTGGTTGGGGTCCTCAGGACGGTAAAAGACAAATGAAGTCTAGACACAGTTGGTGATATGGCTGGCGGAGATACATCCACTCCTTGTAATTTATAATACCCAATGAAACTATATTGTTCTTCGTTATTACTATTCCTTTTGTCGCATATCCCTGTCTTCTGTCTCTATTTTGAACTTTTAACTTTCTTTTCTTGCTTTGTGCGCTACATGGAGGGAGTGTGGCGACTTGAACTACTGCACATCGGTGCAAAGTTCTGTGTTGAAAACAGACAGATAATCCTACCGCACTATATATGCAGTTCAGTAATCACTTCATATATATGTTCGTTAAATTTCTGTCAACACTTGGCAATGAATACACAATGCAATCTTAACGGAGAATCAGACATGACATAAGGCGATTAGTTGTAAGATCTTTAAGTTCCCCACTAAACTTATTGGTTAGATTTAACTCTTAAAGTGTTATAAATCCATTTAATTCAATTTTAAACTTTCCCCGTCGATTGATTGGACTGAAGTGCTCGGTCTCAGGTTGACATGTCTATTGGCTTCTTGTGCAGATGCTTCGACGATGTCTGGGCATGTAGTTAGAAGTTACTTGGTGGATGGTGACTAGCAGTGAAATTCAGGATAAAGCACGTTTCGTCATATTCCGGACTGGCTCGTCAGCTGGACATACCTGCATTCAGCAGGGAGTCAGTGATCGTGTTTCCACCGAGGCTCAAATCCAGTGCCCATAGTTTCGAAAGCCAAAGCGTTATTCACTAGACTACTTGGGCCACGAGAGCCACCTCCTGTCCAACGGGTCATATTAATTATTTAATTCAAAATCTAAAATTGAATGAAATAATTAATATGACCCGTTGGACAGGAGGTGGCTCTCGTGGCCCAAGTAGTCTAGTGAATAACGCTTTGGCTTTCGAAACTATGGGCACTGGATTTGAGCCTCGGTGGAAACACGATCACTGACTCCCTGCTGAATGCAGGTATGTCCAGCTGATGAGCCAGTCCGGAATATGACGAAACGTGCTTTATCCTGAATTTCACTGCTAGTCACCATCCACCAAATAACTTCTGTTATATATCCACTTTATTTTTTATTACAGCTTGATTCCACATTGTATTTTTGGTACAAGTATGGAATTTTCAGCGTGTGATATCGGTAGCCCAAATTTTACAGGCCGACCATAGACATCGGGTGTGCGTGGGGAGGGGATCGAATCTCGGACCATGTGCATGGTCGGCGAGAGTCCTAACCACTGTGCCACCGATTGAGTCCTAGCAGATATTGTGGCGTGTACTACTGATAAGATTTATCAGTAGTATATAAATAGACGGTCATCACAGCCCACAAAAATAATATCAAATAGCAGGGAGATAGATTTGATGTCAGAGAAAGTTAATGATGCCAGTGTTGTAGAGATACATGGGGGATAGATGTGAAAAGAACACAAAGAAACGCACACACACAATATGAAAGAAGAGCAGAAAGAAGTAGCTCACCATGGAAGACCGGGTCTCTTATCTTCTACCGTTACAATATGAGCACTAGCTCTCAATTATTTTCGTTGTATGATATTTAATTTACTTAGAGACTTCCCAGCCTTATTCATATTTTTTAATAAAATTGTTTTCGAATTATTCAGCATTCTCGTCGATCCTATTGATGTATATTTGTGTAATTGAGAGGGGGGCAGGCCTTTTTACAGTTTCTCTGAAAGTATTAAAGTGTGTTAGCTAATAATAAATAAGTACAGTACAGTACAAGGAGCAACCTCCTTTTCCTACATACCTGGGAAGCATCGTTTCAACTACAAGCGGACAGAACTGATGAGGATATCAAAGCGCGAGGATCGGGAAAGCAAAGCAAGCTTTCGTTGCTCTCAAGTCTGTGTGGAGGTCAACAGCGCACTGCTCAGCATGAAAAATAAGATCCAGATTTTCAACTCCAATGTGAAGTCAGTGCCACTTACTATGCAGATCAGAGACTTGGCACCGCGTCTCAAAGGGCACTTCGAACAAACTACAGACCTTCATCAACAGCTGTCTTCGCACAATACTACTCAAGATCAAGTAGTCAGAAAAGATCAGCACTGGGGATCTCTTCCAATGAGCTAAACAATTCATCAGGAAGCAATTGTGTAGCAAATATGCAGGAAGAAATGAAGGTGGATTGGAGGCCATACTCTGAGAAAACCATCAAGTGGGTGATATCACACGCCAGGCCATTGCTCGAGTGGAACCTGAACGGAAGGAGGCGAGTTGATCGTCCGAGGGTGACATGTAGGAGGTCATGTAAAGAGGGGATGATATCATGAGGTGATACGTGGAGCCAGGTGATTAAAACGTTAGTGAAGAACCCCGAACACAATGGAGACGCGGGTCTGAATTCCTATGTTCCTTTAGGAATTAAAGGAAACAATAATAACATACAATGACTTATTTCTATTTACGTAGGGTTTTTGTTTTTACAATATCAACCCTTTTCTCTTCTGTCTAGCGTTATCTTAAACGTGTTCGTGAACGAAAAAGAAACTTAGACTTACAATTGTCACCAGTGGTTGTACAAACAACAACTGGTAGTATACTTGAGAGATTGAAATCAGACATGTTAGCGTCAATTGAATTGCCAAAAGATGGTTATTTCAACTATGCAACCTCTACTACTACTACTACTACTTCGAGTGACCATGATTCAAAGAAGCATCCCATTGACGATGAAGCGGGTCATGTCGATGATGGGGATAGTCATCATGATCTTAACAGACTGTAAGTTATCACCTTTTTTATTTTTCTTAACGATGAGGTAATGATGCTCACTAGTGACTGGCCCTATTTACGTACGTAAGTTACCTGAGTGGGTTCTAGTGGTTAGTCGTGACCTGTGGGTTACAGCAAGTGGTCGGGTGTAAGGACAAATACTCGCCAGCGATGACATTGGCTATTAGTCGTTTTAATCAATGGACCGACCATTAGATCGGGTCCCAGTGGTTTAATGGTCTACGGGAGGTTCTGTTTTCGAACACTGACAGTGGGGTGTATGTGCACCGCTGAAGAGTCGCGGACTAGGCTGACAAAACAGCTGAGTGTCTAGTAACTCCAATTCTAGTTTTCCAATGGTTCTCTAACTGATGTGTCAGTTCATGATGAAATCCTGAAACCGTTGGCAATACTCGATATATTAAGTTATATATATATATATATATATATATTCTAGAATAGTGATTGATGATAATATCGGTGTTTTGTTTAAATACTATTGATTTGTTAAGATCACAGTGGAATTACCACAGTTCACTAAAGATGCATAAATTATAATAAGCATAAAAATGTAATAGTAAATAGAATATCAAATAAAATTAAGGAAATCTGTAGAACAACAAACTAAGGCCCATTAAAACCTTGATGTCCAGGAGGATAAGGAAATTGTCTGAACCAACCAGCTCCTTCTTTTGGATCCATAGATTAGGCTTCTTAATTAAGGTGGATCCCAGCAGCGACCGTCAGCAATATGCTGTAGTAGATGAACTCTGAGGGTAAAGTTTACGCTTAGTTAGTATACGGTAGATGACTTTGAAAGCAGCCTTGTTTACGTCAATCTCGTGTTTTGTATCCACAAGATGAGATAGAATAGCTCTACGAATAGATTTTGTTTGTCCTTTACTTAACCATTTTGTAGGGCGATGTTCGGAAATCCAACGAGAAACACATCCAAGTGTATGAATTATGCAACTAACTGACTCACTCCACAGGAGCAGTCGAATTGATGGATACACAGCAAGAAGAGGTGAAATTAGGCAGTTTATCTTTAACTACTCCCGAATACAAAATAGGGGGTGGGTGATTTTGAACACACAGTGTAATTTAGCAGCAGCATTGAATGCTCTTTTTGCAGCATTTCTAAGGCGTTGTGTTAATATCTCGCTGATGTTATCCCCGAGGAACTGAATTTGCATGAATAAGGTCTTCCTTTTTCGGAATTGTTTATATCTTGGGCTGCTTTGACTTATATAATAACGCTATTCAAATGTGTATTAAAGGGATTAACTGTTTTCAAAGTTTAATTACCTCTTTTAATTGGTTTTAATCCTTCACCTGTCATAAAAATGAAGTAATAACGTAGATTTAAGAAAAAATCCCCATGAAATCATATAAAAACAAAAAAGAGGCTTCCAACGAGTAGTGGTACTTTTTCCAGAGATATCATTCTCTCGTGCTGTACTACAATCGAATTAGTTTGTGTAGGGATTTTATTTGTTTCTCAAGTTTGTTCACGGATTGACATCAGTCAGAGAACCATTGAAAACTAGCAAGGAGTATTGGATAGGTATTTCATCGTAATCCAGGTCTCTTTGGCAGTATGCACCTATCCTTCTGGGAGTGGTTGTATGCCACCATTCAGCCAATGGGACTCGACATCAAAATGGTCACTCCATCAATTCTAACTACGACCCATTCATGATTTTAGCACGACTGGCACTGGCTAGTTCAATGTCCTTGGTGGATATTTCTCCTCATACTCGACCGAGTAACCGCCGTCAGTCACGACTTCTTACTACAGAAATCAAGGCAACTTCGTCATCATGTAATATCAGACTAATTTTCCAGGGTTAGTTTGTGGGGATTTGAGTTGTTCCGAGTTCCATCATAGATGGATGTCAATTAGAGAACCAATGAAAACCAGGATGTTGAAGTTGTTTGTCCTTCATCTTGCATCTGACATGATTAAAATGTATATATCAAACACACAACTGAAACTTTGTTAAGAAAGCCCATAAGATTGGATTTTAAGTTGGATCACAAATTGACTTTAGTTGAAAAAGAAAAAAGAAATTGCAAATACTAGGGTGCACTGGATAGCTCTTTGATATGTATCCACATGATGTGTGTTTTGTTTTTGACTGTCTATTATATTTTGCTATGTGTATATGGATCGATATTCCATTATAACTGACAATATGCTTTTGTCTGTCCACTAACTAAATAAACATGTATGACCTTGTTATCACGTGACATTACAACCAATCATGTTAAGACTGGCTATTTATTGGTTCATGTGTATTAGCCATTTTCATATATACTTTTTTACTGTATTCTTGTTGACACGTTTCGTACACTTGTACCAATTCACTCACACACTAGTGGGACATTTATTTTCCTTGTCTGGAAAATACAAGTATCATCGTAAACCTGGTGGTCTTCTGATTTCCCTCTATCCGCGTGAGGACTATTAACTACTCGACGAGTACATAACACTCTTTCATCCGAATTTTAGACTCCTCATCAGTACACTCCCACGAGGGGTCAAAATTAGGACTTTCAGGTTACTTGATCAACCTCGTTGACCACTCAACCAATTGGGACTGGAATTCGAGGATCTGTGGAAAGTATCAAACTAGGGCAAATGAGCTGTGCAGTGCTTCCAGGTGTTTTTCAACGACCCTTCTAACAACTGAAACTATTCCTAAATCCCTACAAAATATTCCTCCACGTTCCCAGTGGTGAAAGATAGGGCTTCAATCTAGAACTCGGAAGTTTCTGTAGCAGTGAGATTTCTTGTTTTTACGAGATGGGGTTAACTGACCTCATATCCAACCTTCCCTCTTTACCAGTGTTATCACCGGCTTAGCGAGGTAAAAGAGGAGTGCGACTTCGGCTGGAGATCGAACCCCGAATCACATGAGGAGACATGATTGGTGAGTATTCTATCTCTTAACTACCATCGATTCCCACCCCTTACGAAATTACCCATTATCTAAATATATTTAATCATTCTTATTTCTGTCTATTTTATCCAACCTTTAGACTGCTAGCTGATCACTGTGCTGCAACCGACGAACGTTGTAAAACTCCCTCACACTTCGACGAAGAATCACAAGCAATGAATAGAGATTTTGGTTCTTCATCTACACGTATCTCTACTTCTTCTACTAAGCATATCATTGATAAAAATAGTAATAATAACACTCATCGTAATTGTAACTATCATCAAATGGAAACAATCCTGAGTAAATCGATTGATAAGTGTAGAGCACGTATAAAACTTTTGGACAGTTTACGCCAACTACGTTCAGCACGACTTACACAGGCTAAACAACAAGGTAAAAAGAAAGAAAAGAAATTTTGTTTAACCTTTGAGTTTTTTTTTGTGATTTTTAAATATTTTTGTAAAACATTTGAATTTAGACTTTTACTACTTGTGAGTAGTATATTACTATTTCACTCTTTTTTCAGCAATCACAGTTTTTCACATGGCTTTTCCATCGCTCATATGCTTTAATTTTCTCTTCTTCACATGATCTCCTCCTAGAGCCAATATTTCCTTTCGCATTCGGATCCCATTAGATAACTTGTCTTGTGTATATGATGTCATTCAGCGTACTCTTCAGTGAATGTCCGGTCCGTCTCTACATTTTTCGGGCGATAGGTTGTTAGTTGGTTCCTCCAGTCTGATGATCTGATCTCTATTGTGCATTGAAGACAGCCGTTGATGAAAGTTTGCAGTAACCTCCTCGTATTGCTTGTCATGATGTGTGTGGGGCCAAGTATCTCGGCTAATCATATATGGAGTCACTGACTTGACATTAGTATCAAAAATTTACATCTGCCTCCTTGTGTTGAGTACTGTAGTGTAGGTTTCCTCACTAATTTCAGGTTACTGAAGAAGGTCTGTCTTGCTATTTCGGTTCTGTCTTCAACATTCTTCTTTCGAGGACCTGCAAGCAGGCGAAAACCAACAAACTGGCTGAAGAAGCAGTGCAGAGAAGAAAGGACTGACTCCAGGTGAACATTGAGATGACAGGAGTGATGGAGATAACCAACCAACCAACCAGCCAACAGCAACAACAACAACCAGGACTAATCACCATCAACGGAAAGGAGAGATTTAACGGAGCTTACATCCTGGCTTCACTTATCTAGGCAGCCAAGAAGCCACCAGTCTTTCAACCACAGGCAGGCAGTTGGGCAGAACACATGAAGAAATCAAAGCTGGCCAGCCAGCCAGCCAACCAGAATCGGAAAAACAAGAGATACGCCTTCATCAACGTGAAACCAGTTCTAAAATCAGTTAGAGAACCATTGAAAACCAGGGAGTACTGGACAGCTGCTGTTTCATCCTAGTTTGGGAATCATCGGCAGTACGCACCCACTGGGATCCGAACCCAGGACCTTCCGGTTACAAGGCAAGCGAGCTCTTATACCATTCAGCCACTGGGACCCGATTCAATGGCTCGTGAATTCTAACTTCTACCAATTCGTGATTTAGCGCGACCCCAACCATTGTCGTTGGTGGGACATCCATCCACACACGTGACATCTATTTGGACCTCACTGGTCACGACTTCTCACTAGAACTCAGGAAACTCCAACCTGTAGCAAGTCACTAGCGAGCATCAGATTAACTTTCTATAGTTTTGGTTTGTAACGATTAGTTATGTTTTACGAGTTGATCACGGATTGATATCAGTTCTAGTGAGAAGTCGTGACCAGTGAGGTCCAATTAGATGTCACGTGTGTGGATGGATGTCCCACCAATGACAATGGTTGGGGTCGCGCTAAATCACGAATTGGTAGAAGTTAGAATTCACGAGCCATTGAATCGGGTCCCAGTGGCTGAATGGTGTAAGAGCTCGCTTGCCTTGTAACCGGAAGGTCCCGGGTTCGAATCCCAGTGGGTGCGTACTGATGATGATTCCCAAACTAGGATGAAACAGCAGCTGTCCAGTACTCCCTGGTTTTCAATGGTTCTCTAACTGATATCAATCCGTGATCAACCCGTAAAACATAACTAATCCTTACAAACCAAACTATAGAAAGTTTTAAAATCGTTTGCTTCACTCACTCACTCACTCAGCCGGTGAGTTTACCAGCATAAACAACAATATTTGGATTCTATGCAACACAAATGTCAAGTAAATCAGTCAGTCAGTCAGTCAGTGAGTTCTTCAATACGGGTGGGGAATGCGCATTGTGCATGAGTCAGTTACGAAAAGCATTCTCAACAGCTATTTAAGACTTTTATCGACAGCAGCCACCTTCACTGGCTCCATACTGAAGATTGAATGGCCAGAAAGAATTAGGAAGAAGAAACTCTGGCGAGGAATAAACCAATCATCGAAAAGCCGATTGATTGCTCAACAAATATGTAGAAGAAGGAGATAGATTGATCGGGCATACACCGGTCACTGAGGAGGCTATTGGTCTAATGATATCATGCGCGATTCAGTCCATTGCTCGAGTGGGATTCTGATGGGAAATCAGTGACGAATCGGTGGTCAGTGAGAGTTTGACATGGAATATATGGTGTAGAGGCGAGGAGGTGAGAGATTATGGGCAGTAATCGTGGGGTCAGCTAGCTGAAGAGAGTAGTACCAAATAGAAGAAAGTTGAGGTGTATTGCTTGAGCCCCTTATGTTCCATTCAGAACCCACAGGAGTAACAAATAATAATAATAACTTAACATCCTCCTATTGACAGTGATTATTTCTTGCTGTTCTTGGTTTTCGATTGTAGATCTTCCAGTGTGTGTGTGCGATATGCGAGAGAGACATAAATCATTATCCGCAAAATTCGAATCTTCTAAGCTGTTTTTCTCAGTTCGATGTATGGTCGTCTTCTTCATCTCGCCACTGTCTGTCGAATGATCCAGTGCATTACAATGATGAACATCATCTATAATAGTGTGCAGCGTAGTATATACATAAACAATAAAAATTCTGAAATATTTGCAAGTTATTCAGTAGTTTATAGGTTCCTTGTCTAGTCCTCCTATCTTTGATGCAGACTGAATTCTATCAGTCAGTCAGGTTTGCAATGTGGTCACCATGCCACTAGGTAGCTCACCATCATGGTGTACATTGATTTGATGTTATTAGATGATTGGAGGCAATCGGCCACAGGAAAGCCTTCAACACAACCTAGGTTTCCTGCTAGTTGGCTGGTTTATTTGCAACCTCGAAGGAACTGATATCCCTTCTGAGATTCAAATCTGCGTCACCCAGTGCCAGTGCCCCCCCTCATGACATCAATCCATGAAATCCTTGACAGTTAAACTGAGATCAGGTAGCGAGATGCAGACTTCCGGGTTGGGGCCCTCGGGACTCTAAGAATCAATGGCTGGAGACAATAGGTGACATGGCTCAAAATCGTTGTCAATGGCCAGCGCAGATGTATTCAGTCTCTGTAATCTTTCATATTCCTTTCTACCACTACCCATTCTGTTTCACTCTTATACTTGTGAAACTACTAATTCTCTCCACTCATCTTCTTGTCTACCTTTGTGTGGCATTTGGAACGTGGCAACTCGAGCTGGTGCACTTCAGTGCCAAGTTCTATGTTGATCCAGACAGACAGACATCAGGTGGTTATAATATTGTAGGGAAAACATCTGCATACGCTTTCAGGCATAATCTATGTAGTTTGACACAGAAAAATAAGATCCTGGAACATTTAAAGTGTATACTAACCTCTAAAGAAGGGATGACAGGAAACTAAGCACTGATCATAGAACTGAGGATAATCGGTCAGACTGCCTTATACTCCTCAAGGAACCGGTGTATAGTAGCAGTCTACTTGAACAAAAGGCACTGTTCGACCAGATGCAGTGGGCGAATTTGTGCAGCAAACTAGGGTTAAACATCGCGCTAGTAAATCTTTAAACACTGCATCGGTGGCGAGGCATCGAATCCCGAAACACGTGTGACATGGTTGGTGAACATTCTACCACTGCCACTGACGCACAACAATGACAATACCAGACTCCAATATTTGAATGATAGTAGAGAAAACATTATGAAATTAACGCATTCAATATATAAGCATTATTCAAGTGATGGTTGGTAGGAATTTGATTGGTTTCAGTATTTCATCATGAGCTGACATTAGTTAGAGAACCATTGGAAAACCTGGGAGTACTGGACAGTTGTTTCGTCCTAGTTTGGGACTCTTCATCAGTACGCACCCACCAGGATTCGAACCCAGGACCTTCCGGTTACAAGGTTACATGGTATACGAGCTCGCCTTGTAACCCGGAGGTCCTGGGTTCGAAACCCGTGTTGTGGGTGCGTACTGCTGAAGAGTCCCAAACTAGGACGAAACAGCTGTCCAGTACTCCAAGGTTTTCCAATGGTTCTCTAACTAGTGTCAGCTCATGATGAAATCGTGAAATATAAGCATTATAATTTTTAGATTAAATAACCTTCAACAAATATGCTTTCAAAAAGTGAAAAGGAAGGGAGACGACGACGTTTTCTATTGACTTTGATTTTAAACTTTCTGGTCACCTGATTTACTTTTTATTAGTCGGTATATTTCGTCTGTATGTTAATGTGTTTGTAAATTGCATTTTCGTTTGAGTACCAGGCTTCTAGGAATTCCCCGTCTAAGATTTCGACATTATCCCAATCAAATTGATGTCCATAATTGTCTATATGCGTTGATATGAAACAGGAATATATATCGTGTCTTTTCACGGCTGATTTGTGTTCTTGGATTTTGATTCGAAGGAGACGCCCACTTTGGCCGATGTACTGCTTGTTACAGTTCATACAATTTATTTTGTAAATGGTGTTAATTTTATCCCCTTTTTCTGTTGGTCTGATCTTTTGGTTTGCATAAGATCGAATTAAGCGATTCGACTGGTTTGTGTGCTATATCTATATCAAATGGTTTCAAATATTCTAGGCGTTATTTCAGAGATATTTTTGATGTATGGTAGGATGAATTTCATTTTGGTCTTTGATGATGGTTCTTTGTCGGTGTTTTGATTCGTCTTTAAACACTTTTTGATGAAATTTTTTGGATAACCATTCTTTATTTTGAAGACCGTTTGTAGGTGTTTTTCTTCCATTCTTTTCGATGCCAGAGTGCTACAGTGTGTTGTGTTTGAACTCTTTTAAACAATGTCTGCACACAGTTGAGTATTTGATCTGTGTATCGGCGTTGATTTTCCATATGACTTGTGTTTCTAAATTTCCTGTGTTTGATGACCAGAAAGTTTAAAATCCAAGTCAATAGAAAAATGGTCAATACACATATGTAAAGATGGTTACCGAGAGACGCAATTATTTCATTCATGAAGAAATTTAAATCATTTCACTTTATCCTAAATACTGCACTGAGGGGGGGATGTTGTCCAGAAGGGGTGGACAACGAAAGCTCCGCAACTAAACCAACCAACCAGCTCAGAGAACACTATTAATTTAAAAAATCATCCACCTGAGCTACAAATCTTCAACTCCTTTCATGCATTGACCAAAATATTAACAACTATTAATTTGATGACGACAACTCATCATTACTTTTGTTTGTTACTACCTTGTTTATGGAAAGAAAATAATAGTACAGTTGAAAAGGAAAATGATTTTGTACGTAAAGAGTCTCTCTCTTCACCGAAGTACATATCTGGTTTCTATGATTACTCATGTGCATACAATGTGCATAGAATATTGACAACAGTTGATTAACTATGGAGAAGAAAGTTACGTAATATAATGTACACTAGCTGATGACTAATCGCCTTGTTTTTTTTTAATATCATTTCGGTGGTTGAGGTGGATGGAGAAAGTTATTTGTTTATGTTATATACCCCCTCCCTTATTGTGAGTACACATTACTTGACATTTCGAATAAAATAAATTAGTCAGTAATCTTTCGGCTGACAACTTTCAGGTGATGTGTCACAGAGTTATAATCCTACCTAATTCAATCTAGGTACACGCGGCGGAAAAATGTGTATAAGCAGTCCATTGTCTTTATTTGCATTCCGAAGTAGCGTTGGTGTTGTTGTTGTTGTTGTTGTCTATCCTCGCATTGAACTTCCCCTCTTTTTGGGGTCCACCACGACCACCACCAGCAGCTGTTAAATCAAGTGAGGTTTAGGAGTGGCGTCAACAGGGAACTGAACTGAGGCCACATGAGCAAATGGTAAGCATTTCTACCATGTGGCATCATTGAAGCCATGACTTATATAGTCTAGCATACATGAAATCGATTTTAATCATCTGACTAGTTTATCGGTCAAGGGAAAGAGTAAAAAATCACTTACTGTTGACTGCGGGAACAGATATTCATAGGTGATAATGATTGATCGTGAAGTCGTCATATCGTCAACTGACAGAAGATAGTGATTTCATAGACCCATTGGATTTTCACTCATTAGTTGTTAAGTGATAACGTGGTCATCTCATAGACTAAAGATTATGAGCTCCATCCCTTGTGGTATTATGACTCTATATATATATATATATGTATATTGCTGAAGAGTCCCAAAATAGGGTGAAACAATTGTACACTCCTCCATAATCTACTAATCTACCCATGCCTTATTTTAAATGTGTTGTATCATGAAACTGTACGTTTTTCTATCTTAATTTCATTTTGTGGTATGAATTATGTATATGAATGTGCGTGTATTATTTTATTCAACCTCCAGGCGGTCTTTTTCCTCATCAAATCGATGAAGTATTCACCTTCAATATTAATGAATTGAAAAGTCTGCTATCTGATCAAATTCAAAGTCTAGAAACGACGCATACAAAAGTCAAGGTGAGTGAATGACTAATTAATTAATTCACTGACTGACTGACTGACTGACTGACTGACTGACTGACTGACTGACTGACTGACTGACTGACTGACTGACTGACTGACTGACTGACTGACTGACTGACTGACTGACTGACTGACTGACTGACTGACTGACTGACTGACTGACAGGTTACTCACTTAATAACTTATTTATTTAAATATTTATAATTTTTTTGAAGGATATACTTCGACATCAAGAAAATCTCAAATCGAAGAGCAATTATAATTCTCTTTCTCAATCTCAAGGTAACTGTTGTATCCATGTGCCGAATTTGCCAAAGCAATTACAAATCGAGCTATTTGGTAATCAGTGTATAAATAACATATCAGGTAAGTTGCGTAATAGTAATAAGTATTTATTATTTTGGGGGGGGTGGGTGGAACTAGGGGCGTTTTATGCTCGATACATGCTTTTAATATGTACTATTATTGCTACTTCCTTGGGTTCCGAGTGGAACACACCTATAGTTCGGTGAAGACGAGAGAAAATAGAGCAGAGTCTTCTGAACACTTTGAGCTGCAATCTACGAATGTTTGGCATGGGATTCGCTCCCCTTGTCAAATGTAAGATGATGTTACAGGACTGGACTCGTGTTAGGTGGGGTGGTATAATAGGGTGAGCAATATTGAGGTTAGGCATCTGTGAAGTGCGAGGCCTCCAAAGCCTCAGGATGGTCGGGGGTGGGTGCCTTGCGCTGCGGGTTGGCCACCCCTCAGTACACCTCTTGAAATGCTCCCATATGACCGGGCGTCTTACATAGCCTCTCCTGAAGAAGTCCTACTCACTGCCTTCACGTGGTGGGTGTTTTTCACCGAAGTGAAAGGGCAAAAGCGGATGCCCGGCGCTCTTCACCGGGTTGACTGCCCACTGGATGACAATCCAGGGGAGATGGCTAAACCCTGATTCCAAACCTCCAACGACTGGCGTATGAAGCTCACCGGCAGACGTATGGACAAAGGGCTTATTGGATGCCTTGGATGTTTGGCCCCATTCAAAAAGGCGTATGAACCGGACTCCGGTCACCGGCTGGCTGCCAATGGATAATGGACTCCCTACTCCACTCCTACTGCCTTGTAGGTCACACTTGGTTGTGTAAAGGCTAGAGCTGCACTCTGAAACAAAAGGCCGAGCGATCCTGGGGACATCACTCGTACCCAATTCCCATGAAACTTCGTGAGTTCATGAAGCCGGCTTATCCTCCCGTAGGAGATAGCCGAAGTAAAGTAACAGGACTGGACTAGACTACAGTAACTCCTAGTTTAGAAATAGGGAGTGAAGTGGTTGATGGAGCGTGTTGACCGCTTCACTTATTTGAGAAGTTGTATCAGCCAGCCAACGAGTTGATCGCTGACGAAATCTCAAAACGAATACAGAAGGCTCGTTTCGCCATCTCTGACATAGACCTGATATCTGGCTGGCTGGCTATCTAACGAAGGATGTGTGTCACTTCGCCCAGTCCTCCTTTACGGCTGTGAGACCTGGCGATTAAGTGTGGAAAACATGAAAAGCCTGGTTAGCTGGCTGTCTTTGATCATAGGTGCCTGCGTTCTATCTCCCGTGTTAGGTGGGGTGGTATAAATAGGGTGAGCAATATTGAGGTTAGGCATCTGTGAAGTGCGAGGTGAGTTGGAGGGGAAACCACTTGACGGGGTGGCTGTGAAGCTAGATCAATTGAGATGGTTGGAACATGCGTTACGTATGCCCTAGCAATCGCTTTGCTCGATGGGCAATGTTAGCTGACATAGTTTCAGTCTAGAAAGGAGCCAGTGGTAGTGGTGAGCAAACGAAAGCATGGCTTCATCAGTCAATGAAATAAATCTACAACAGTTATTTTAAGCCAGCCACGTAGGAAGGTGTAGACTTCCTGACTGGTTGGGGTCATCGGGACGGTAGAAACCAATGAAGGCTGAAGACAATTGGTGATATGGTTCGAAATCTTTTTTCAATGGCTGGTGCAGATGCATCCCCTCCTTGTGATTTATAATTTCCAATGAAATTATATTGTTCTTCAATATTACTATTCCTTTTGTCTCAAATCCGTGTCTGCTGTCCCTATTTTTTACATTTCTTCTACTTTCTTCTCTTGCTTTGTGTGCTACATGGAGGAAGTGTGGTGACTCGAAGTGCTAGACGTCTATGTAAAGTTCTATATTGAAGCCAGTCAGTCATTTTCTCCTGTCCTCTTCAGTTGGCTGGGCCCACGACTACTGCCCATAATGTCTCGTCTCCTCCTCCTCCTCCTCCTCACACCCACCACTCGTTGATTTCCATTCGGATTCCATTCGAGAGATGGTCTTTATTGCACGCAAGTCTGTCTGTTCAACTAACGGCCTCCTTGATCGCGTGTATGCCCAATCAATCCATCTCCATTTCCTTCTACATATTTGTTGAGCGGTTGGCTCTTCGTTGGTTGGTTTATTCATCGCCAGACTCTATTCTTGCTAATTCTTTCTGGCCATTTAATCTTCAGTATGGCGTCAACCAGCCATCCGGTGAAAGGGACAGCTGTTGATAGGTGTCTGCACTAGCCTGTTGGAAATGCTTTTCGTGATTGACAGACTGACGTGCAGTGCAAGTTTCTCACCCATATAGAAGAACACCTCTGTATCTCCTTACAATATTGATTTAATGATGTAATGCTCTTTGCTATTTTTTTTCTCTCTCTCTCTCTCCCTCTCATTGTTTAGGTATTCAACAACGTTGGCAACGTTTTTATCATCAAGCTGATTATAATTTTTGTGATTTTATACGAATTAGGTAAGTTAGGCTTATTTTGTAGTGAAGTCTAATAGGCACTATCGAACAGTGAAACGTGAATAGTTTATAATAGTAGTGTTATATATATATATATATATATATATATATATAATCTTTTGATTGGTTGGAGGATTTTATCATAAGCTGACATCAGTTAGAAAATCATTGGAAAACCAGCAGGGAGTACTGAACAGCCAGTTGTTTCGTCCTGGTTTGAGACTCTTCAACCGGTCAAACAAAATCCCTTTAAACCGATATTTATTATTTTTTTTTGATTACAACTTGATTCCACACACACTGTATTTTTGGTACAAGTGTATGGGATTTTTAGCATGGATGTCTGTAGCCCAAATTTTGCAGGCCGACCATAGATGTCAGGTGTGCGTCGTCAAGGGATCAAACCTCGAACCATGTGCATGGTTGGCGAGAGTCCTAACCACTCTGCCACCGACGCACAGAAAGGGATGATCTGAAGACCTCCGCACTAGCAAAACTACGCGTCCGATCGTCGCAGACTTCAACACGCTGAAGTGCAAAGGTGAGTCTCCACCTGGGGCCAGGGCATTCGTGATCACCCTGATCTGATGCTCACTAGCAACTGGCCCTATTGAGGAGGGCAGTTACCTGAGGTTTTAGTGGGGAGCCTTGTCCAGTAGGGTTAAGCAGGTCGGAGGTGAGGCTGTAACTTATCGAAGAAGATATTGCGAAGTGGTCGCTCTATGTCGTGCGTGAATTGGCAGAAGTTAGAATTCATGCACTGACTGGTCATTGGATTGGTGGGTCCCAGTGACTTAATGGTCTACTAGCTAGCCAACCAACCATACATATGGTCTGAGATTCGATTCTCTGCCAGTGCACTTTACTAGGTGATAGCAGTCACTCTTGAAAAGACGATTGGTTGAACTGGTAGTGTGGAGAGAGCTGGCTGCTAGCCAAAATCGGTAGACAGTAATTTACGTCCCCAATATTGGTCATGAGAAAAATAAGAACAAAGACTGACTCCACAAAGAATCACAGAAGAATTTGCGTAGATGGATACAGTTAGCATACAGATGATCTGAACTTCAAGAAACGGCCACAAAGAGATGAAAGATTAACGTTCAGTGAGAAAACTACCAATCAGAAGACTGTGTTTGTTTGCTTACAATAATCTGTAATAATGTACATGAAAATCTATAAATATCTGTTGATTTCGTAAATAAACTATCTGTTGCCTGGTCCTTGTCTTCTGTTGTTACAGTAGTAATCCGACTAGCAATTTCACCCGTCTAATTAACAACACCACTACCACTATGGAAGCTGCAACTTCAAAATTTGAACGCCAAGGAACAACTGAATGACTTCTAATAAATATTAACTTGTGCTCACTTTGTGATCATTATTTTGGTTTCCTTGGGTCCTGAGTGGAACAAAAGGTTTCAACAGGACATCTCCAGTGTATCCTATTGTCGGTGGTCATCTTAACCGTTGGTCCCACCAATTCGTGATGTACACCTCAACAGCCAGTCAGTATATCATCGACGAGTGTTTGTTTTGGCTAATCTAAAAAATGACGACGACGGAGTGCAAACGCACCAGTGACCTTGGGCGCATATGATTCATTGGATTACAGAACTTGCTGTCACTTTTTGTGTGCGTCGGTGGCACAGTGGTTAGGACTGTCGCCGACCATGCACATGGTCCGGGGTTCGAGCCCTCACCGACGCACACCTGATATCTATGGTCAGCCTGCGAATTTTGGGCTACCGATATCCATGCTGAAAATTCCATACTTGTACCAAAAATACAGTGTGGAATCAAGCTGTAAATCAAAAAAAAAAATTAAAAAAATTTTACAGCGCCAGAATGAACGTTCTGCGCAAATTGAAGTGTGAATTTCATCCTGCTGTAGTTTTTGAAATAATGGAGATATTGAATTAGTTATGTTCTTTGAGCTGAGTTGGTTGATGGTTTAATTGCGAAACTATTGTTGTCCCCTATCTAGACGACGCCCCTTCAGCACAGGTTTTAGCATAAAATAGACTTATTTAAATTCTCCATGAACGATGATGTAATTGTATCTCTTGGTAAGCACTGTCGCGACTGGTTGTTTAATTATTTACGTCTCTATTGATCATTTTTATTATCGACTTGAAATTCGAATGGAGGAAAAGTACCTAGTAATGGTTTCCAAAAAGAATGCATATCATAGTTTCATCAAAAAGCGTTTAAACTCGATTCATAACACCAACAACAAAAGCTAGCAACAAAGACTACAAGAACATTCATCCTACCATATATAGGAAAAAAATATCTCTGAAATAACAGGTAGAATATTGAGACCGTTTGAAATAGGTATAACACACAATCCAGTCAGTACAATTACTTCATTGAATGTTGTCTAGAGTGAAAGATCCAACAGAGAAAGAGTATAAAATTAATACCATGTACAAAATAACTTGCATACTCGTCGTGACGTAGTGCCAAGTCTGACGGCCTCCAATCCACCTTCATTTCTTCGTGCTCATTTGATGCAGAGTCGGTTCCTGGTTTGTTCGCCCCGAGAGATCCCTGTTGCTGGTCTTTTCTGGCCGGCCATCTGATCTTGAGTAGTACCGAGCGAAGACAGTTGTTGATGAAGGCCTGTAGTTTGTTCGAAATGCCCTTCGTGAAGCGGCGTTAAGTCTCTGATCTGCATAGTAAGTAACACTGACCTCACATTGGAGTTGAAAGTCCGGATCTTATTTTCATTTTCATGCTGAGTAGTGCTGTTGATCTCCATACAGACTTGAGAATAATGAAAGCCTGACTTGCTTTCCCGATCCTCGCTTTGATGCTATCCTCATCAGTTCCGCCCATCTGTAGCTGAAACGATGCTTCCCAGGTAGGTAGGTAGGTGAAGGAGTTTGCTTCTTTCATGTTCCTCCCATTTATGTTGATTATTGTCTGTTGGCGGTGTTGGCCAGTAATCTTCATCACCTCTGTTTTCTCTATGTTCACCTGAAGTTCTGTCTTCTCTGGATGCTTCTTCTGCCAACTTGTTGCTTTTCACTTGCATATCTTCCAGCTTGTGGGAAATCAGGCATATATCATCTCCGGCGAAGTTCAGATCCTCCATGTTTTTTGTGTGGGTCCATTTTATGCCTGTTTCCTCGCTGACTGTTGTCTGTCTGTCGCATTATCCAGTCTACCGCGATCAAGAAAATCATTGGAGATAGTAGACAGCCAGCCGGACAGCTTTGTCTTACTTTCCTCTTTACTTCGAAGGATTCTGTGAGTTTCCCGTTGTGAATCACTTGGCATGCAGCATTGTCATAAGGACAAATACTCGCCGATAACATAAATCGCCTTGTAATCTCAATACTCTAGGTTGGACCTCCCGTGGAGTCTTAAGTGTGTACTATCGACGAGTCCCAGAGCCAAAATAGCGTGAAACAGTTGATTAGTAGAAAGCGCAGTTTTCAAAACTGCTTCTCTAACTGATATCATCAATTTGTGGTGGTTTTTGTAAGTTGAATATTACTCATTCGTTGTTTACATATTGATTTACAATGATTGCATAATTTTCAGGTATTGGTTTTGTAGGGATTTTTTATTTGATTGCATGGAGAGTTTTATCATGAGCTGACATCAGTTAGAGAACCACTGGAAAACCAGCACTGGAGTACTGGACAACTGTTTCGTCAGCCTAGTTTGGGACTCTTCATCAGTACGCACTCACCCCACCAGGGTTCGAACCCAAGACCTTCTGATTACAAGACGAGCTCGCGGTATGTCGTGAATTGGCAGAAGGTAGAATTCATGGGGTGGCCATTGGATCGGGTCCCAGTGGGTCAATGGTCTACGAGCTCTCTGGCCTTGTAACCAGCGGGTCCTGGGTTCGAACCCAGGTGGGGTGGGTGCGTACTGACGAAGAGTCCCAAACTAGGGCGAGACAGCTGTTCAGGTTTTACAGTGGTTCTCTAAATGATATCAGCTCATGATGAAATCCTCCATGCGATTGCATAATTATCGATTAACTCTCTCTCTGCCTCCTTTTCTATCTCTGTGTATTTCTTTTCTTTTTTTGTTATTCTTATCATAACCACCATCCAGATATGCATGGGATAAATACTTGAAAATCGATACTAACACAAATGAGGCAAATGATGATTCTGACGTCAATAATATAAAGAATTATGAATTACCGAAAGAATGGATTTTACCCGAAATCAATAATGACGATAATGAGGAGGGGGAGGAGCATGGCATTGATAAAATGAAAGATACTCTCGCTAAAGATGATGATATCATCAGTATGAATAGTGGTCATCGTCAAAAAGATAAATGGAGTAAATATTTACGATCAATTCATTAATGTAAATAGTTATTCTACTTTATATATATAATCCACTCGCCATCTCTATTTTGTGTGTGTGTGTGCGCGCGCGCGTAGATCCGTTACGTAATTGTAAATAATATGTAATTTTGTGCTCATGTACACTAGTTCGATTTCTCTTTGAATTTATTTATTTATTTACGTGAATGTGCGGTTTTCCACCTTTGTGAAGAAAACACCTTCCATCTGACAGTGACTTCAGGTTTAGAGGACCATTGAAAACGAGAAGGTGTTTCATCAGCCTAGTTTGGGGCTACTGTTCATCAGTACGCAGTCAGGATTCCACTGCTAGGGACACCGACTTGAGGATTTTCATATAGATACCAAGTCGAGCTCGTTTACGATCCAGTCACTGAGGTGGCGTGGAATTCAGTGCAGCCAGCCCATGAAGAATTCTAATACCCGCTACAGTCCTACAGCGGGTCAATCGTGAGCCCGAATAGATCAGGGGTAACATCTCTAGCTGACGGGAGTTCAAGTCTCAGAAGGGACATGAGTTCCTTGAAGGCTGCAGATACGCCTGCCTTGCTGGCTACTGGTTGGTGAGTTCCAACCAACACGAAACCTAGGTGTTGTGTCGAAGGTTTCCTGTGGCCGATTGCTTCCAACTATCTAATATCAGCAAATTCTAACTTCTGCCAATTCGCAATGAAATCTGTGCTAAATTCTTGTGGGAATTTGTTACCAATGAGATCTGCCAAGTTGGTTTTTATGAAGACAAATACTCTCCGATCACGTTGTTGGCTGACGGCTGGCTAGTGGTGGTGGTTTTGCTATATATTATTGCGAATTGGTAGAAGTTTGAATTCATAGGCTGATTCGTTTCCAACCCAGTGAATGGATAGTCGATAGGCCCTACTCATGTTCGACACCTGATGAAGTCATGAATGTTGAACCGATGAAGAGTCACAAACAAGGACGAAACAGCCATACAGTATCTCCCAGTTTTCAGCAGTTCTCTATCTGAAACCATTTTCTCGTTAGAAATTTTTGAATTACTATTAGTATTATTATCATTGGTAATAATTGTTACTATTGCTAAAGTATCATGCAACTTTGTCTTATTTTCTGTTTGAATGAGTGTATAGATGGTTATTCAAAGGTTAATTTCTTCCTTATCTATTCTTTACTAGTGTTTCTTTTATGTTTAAATTTATACTACTTAATATTAATTAAGTAATACAAGCGCAGATTTCGTTTATCATCTCGCTACTGCCTATCAGCAGTTATTGATTTTCATTTTGAATTTTATCTCAGTTATTGTATATACCTTCTTTATATTCCATACCCTGTTGAACACTGGTTCTTTGAGTTTCTTTTTTTTAGTTCTTGACCTGTACATTCGCACGTTATTTATTTCTAATTGTGGATCACCTTTAACACACACTCACACATACACACAACGTGCTTTGCAGATTTTTCGTATCGGTGCTCATTTTGAGCAGTGCATCTGAGAGCACTGCACACTAGACTTTGTAAAAAACCAACGCATTCAGCTAATAAACATTTAGACTTTAATTCATCTCATCCATCCGTTGTCTATCTATGAAGGCAGGATTACTTAAGTGTCTGTCTAACAAACCGAGCAGTAGCACTAAGTACTGAAAGAAAAGACCTGAATGATGATGAAATAAAACAGACAAAACAAGAAGAAGCGTTGGTGTTAAATAACAAACTATCCTATAAAATTCATTAGAAAGATCAAAAAAGGTCAAAAACAAAAAATAATAATAATTGTGAAACTAATAATGATAACATAAATAAGAGAGAATATAAGGCATCTACTGTAGCTATACCGTGTAATGAGGGGACATCTGAGACCCTCCCTACGTAGGATTCTTAATAAAGCAGGAATTAGGTTGGTGGCATTTAACATTTAAACCTACAAACTCACTCAGGTAAGACAAGCTGTGTAGGTAGGATGAAGGACCCTGTAGATTGACCCAATTAGACAAAATAATATAATTTACAAAATACCTTGCAATAACTGTAAGTTGGGTGAACTATATAAGTCAAACTATTAGGTTGGGAGTAGTCAGCCTGTCGAAGCATAAGAATGTAATGTCTATGGTAAGAATGGTTAACCCCGCAAATACAGATGAGTAATTTAGAAAAAAAACTCAGTAATTGCACTGCATGCATTAACACAAAACCACACAACATGGTGGGAGAGCGTTAAAGTTTTAAAAAGTAATATAGGCGGTTGGAGAATGAGAGAGATTGATTACTGAATCCTTCTTCATCGAGTCCACAGCCAACACATACAGTCGAAATGACTCATCGCCAATAACACAGATATGCAAAATACTACTACCAATCAAATCAAACGATGAAAAATCATGAAATTATATAAACGAAGTTAGAAAGTTATGTGAATGTGTACCTACCGTGATATGATTATGAGCTGCAGTAATAAGTTGGGGTGCTTGAAACGTGGTCATCAGTAAATATTACTGTATAACACTGTGTGAGTCATTATCAAAAAAATAAGACTTTTACCCACAATGAAATTATGCTCTACCGCCACAGTGCAGCACAAGTCCTCTCCTTGTATCGATTTATTTGCAATTAGATTGTTAATAGATTATAGTCCGAAACATATTTGTGTATGTGTTAATATGTAAGATTGTACGTATAATACTAAATTGGACAGCAGTATTACAAAGCACGTGATTATAAATGATAGGGAATGTATAGTTATGCAGTGTGGAATCAAGCTGTAAATAAAAAATAAAAAAAAAGTTATAAATTCTCATGAGTCATGTTCATATTAAATCCTATTTATACCGAATAATAAACTTCAGATGGGTGAGTAATCATGTCAAGGTCGAGGTAGAAAAAATAGGGTAGTCGGTTAAGTGCGTTATACGTGTGCGTCAATGTTGTAAGTTAACGACTATATTTAAATAACAAAATGAAAGGTTAGTGAATGCAAGTGTAATGACAAGGAGTAGGAGAATTTCAATGTACAGGGTGGAGGGCCATATCAGAAAAGGTCGATGTGATAAGGTATTTGTGAATTTGAACAAAGCAAGAACTACAGTTTTAGCAGAATAAAGTCGTACCATCATTGTTTATTTCATTGCCATCTCGTCAACTGCCTACAGGGCAAAGACATTATTGAATATATCTACAAAAATAATTCTAACATACTTGCACAGAGTTAAGTTTAAACAAAAATCAATCGATCAATATACTCATACACTAAAAATATATACATATATAAATATGCAATATTAACCACCATTCCGAACAATAACAATCAAACACAATGGAAACTTTTAGCATTTCACATTCGAAGGAAAAAGAGGTGAAATTATCCAGTTACCAGGGCAAAGAAAGACTGATAACCGCTTCTTCCTGGACGCATAAATCAGGTTTCAGGCACTTGATGGAAATGGCTTCAGCAAACTTAAGGAGAATTGAGCTCTTTTGCCTATTGATAATTTTGAACGACTTTTCGACGTCCGCCTCATGACCCGTGTTGAGGAGATGCCTGGCGATGGCACTGTTTAAAGCATTTGTTCCCTTTAGACGTAAGCTTTTTGGTACATGTTCAGAAAATCGTAGATATGCCCTTCTTCTTTCTGTCCTGCCAATGTATGAAATATTTGGGAATTTGCACACTCCACAGCAGGCCAAGTTAGTAGTAATGGTTGGCTGGACCTGTTTCTTCTGTACACAGAGAACCGCTTGTTTTGGCGAATTGCAATTAATTTGGTACACGGATGATGATATAGAACGATTCTTCAATGCTGGCTTTGTGACCAGCCGGTTTGGACCAGGAGGTTTAATATCGAATTGCTGATGCTTCTAACTACATCTTTATTTAACCACACTGGTAGATGTTCCCCAGTGAGCACGTAAAATCAAGTTCCTAGAGCAATGGCCAATATAATATGCCCCACCGCAAGCGCAGTTGAACTGTTATTAAAGCATACCATGAATGTAAATTTTAAATTTTCTGGCACACTTTACAGATAAATGGACGGGTTGGCAATGGGCTCCCAGTTGGCTTCCATGTTAGCTTGATTGCAAATCGAAGTAAATTCGCTGTCCTTTGTATGTTTAGTATTTTGAAGGATTTGGAGATCTCGACAAAATGACCTGAGATATCCACAAGGTGTCTGAAATACAAACGTAGTCTGATGAAGTGCTTGATCCGCCACAGAGCAAGAAGGATCTGCTCGGATGAATGTCTTGATGAGGAACTTAATAATATTAAACGGTTGCTGAGAGAAAATGGTTATCCAGGAAAGGTAATGGATAAGAATATGAATCTAAAATCAAAGCAGCTCAAGGTACCAACAGTTCCTTATTCTTACAAATTTAGTTTCTTGTGGACAACATCAGCAAGATACTAACATAGTGCCTTAGAAATGCCGTAAAAAGAGCATTCCCTGCTGCTGAATTACGATGTATCTTCAAAACCAGACACCCCCTATTTCGCATTCGGCAGTAGTTAAAGAAAAACTGCCTAATTTCGCCTCTTTCATGTGTATCTACCAATTTAACTGCTCCTGTAGAGCCATTTAGTGGCATAGGGCGTACAGTTTCGCGTATTCCTCGTCGGATTTACGAACATCATCCTGCATAGTGGCTAAGTAAAGGTCAAACAAAATCTATTCGTAGCTATCTCTAATCTATCTCATCTTATGGATACAGGACTCAAGGTTGATGTTAACCAGGCGGCTTTCAAAGTCATTTACCGCATACCAGCAAATCTCAATTTCGCCTTAAGAGTTCGACTACTAAATATTGCTGAGGCTGGCTGTTGGGATCCACATTAAGAAGACTAATTTATGTGTCCAAAAGAAGCTGGTTGGTTCAGACATTATCATTACCTTGGCCATCTAGGTTCTAATGATCCTGAATTTTTGTGGAATTTTCATAATTTTAGTTGATACTCTATTTGCTACTATATCTCTATTATTATTATTATTATTATCATTATTATTATTATTTAAGCATCTTTAGTGAACTGTAATTGCATTGTGATCATACTTAACAAATCGATATTATTTAAAAACACACGAATATTGCTAATGATTACTAATCTAGAATATTGTATGTATTTAAAATGCATATATAATTGTAGAGCCAGAAGAGGAAATTATCGAAAAGGATATTTATTTGCTTTATGATTTTGTGTTTTATAGATGTCTGAATGTATATTTTTGCTTTATCAGAAAATTTTCATTTTATTGCCGGTATATATGGATGATACCTTCATTCTTTGTGAAAATGATTTGGGCAGAAATGCATTAATAACTCAGTTCAATGAAGTTTACATTCAGCTATGAAATCCACATATGATGAGAAATCCCCAAAATAGGCTCCAGGATCTAATTGATCCAATTAGACAAAACAATCTAATCTACACAACTACACCTAACAATAACTGTGAAATTCACTACATACAGGTCAGTCCAACAGATCGGAAGTAGTTAGATTATCGGAACATAGGAATTTAACTAAGTGTAGAATGTAATTGATCCCATAAAAATGTATAGTTTAGAGAAGGGCGAAGTTCAACAATGGCGTTCCAAAGGATGCAAAACGAACAAGTGACCTTCAACTGACCAATCATAAAAATGAGGGATTTTTGCACAAAAAATGACATATATTTACAAAATAAAATGCATGAAAACACATTAGTAAACAGGGTATACTTTCTCTGACGCATGACTTAAAAATATGTCCCAGTTATAATGAGGAGTATCAATTGCCAAGTTAAACTAGTTTCTGTACATGTATTCACCGAGGTGACACAGCAGATGAGCAGCTTTTGTGAATCGTTCATCTCTCTCTTATCCTGTTGTGCAGTCTTCCCCAAAAGCCGTCGGTTGAGTTAATAGGGTTTCTAGTAAGAGGATCGACGACTACTTACCAGGAATATGTGGATAATAAAACAAATTGAAGTAAATGACATCAACTCTAAATCTATCTCTAACCCTGATACTAATTACAACCCTTATCCTAACGGTAAACCTAACCCTAATCCTAATTATGACCCTGATCTTAATCCTAACAAGCTATTAACACATTGTCCAAACAGTACTTAAAAGCGTATGATCTGTGTGAAATTCGCTACTTAATTGGTGAATAGCGTTGGCATTTCAGCTATCATAATAACAGGTGCCGTTAGCCAACGACTAGCAAGCGTTCAAGGTCATTGGAGCGTTCGCACTCCTGGGACGTTATTGTTGAACTTCGTCTAGAGAAGAATGCAGCAATGGCGGTGCATGCGTTAACACACAATAGAGTGGTACAGAGACAGTTACAACTCTAAAATGTAATGCAGACAGATGAAGGAAGGAAGAGACAGATTACTGAATCAGTGTGGTGTGTACTACTGATTCGATTTATCAGTAGTATATTAAGAGACGTTCATCTCAGTACAAAAATAATATCAAATAGCAGGGAGATAGATTTGATTTTAGACTGAGTAAGTGATACAGAATTGCGGAGAAACACACAGAATATGAAGGAAGGACAGAAAGAAGTAGCACAACATGGAAGATCTATGCGAATGGCGATTTGAAGATAAGGTGTACATAATTTGACTATATAGCGATACCGAATTCAAAATAAACATTCCTTTTGAATAAAGCATTTAGAAGACAAATTTTGCGAGATAATATCTTCATTTCGTAGTTTCTTTACAACCGCTACACAACTAACATGGTTAACAATAATACAATAAAGATCATGACAATTACTCAGTTAAATAAAAACAAAACTACATACTAATGACCAATCATATTTATTTAGATAGGTCATGTAGTCCATGGTAGGCGAAGATTGAAGTCTATTGTCTTTTGTGCACACAGTTTAGGCTGTATGTGATTAATCCCACAAAGTGCTTCCATCACATTCAATAACCAACCTTGAATTAGAGTTATGTGATGATATAATTCTGAAACAGTCATTAATTGATATTGATTTCGTGACGTGACATTAATAAGTGTTTTTTTACAATAGATGATGCTGGATTTCTATTCAGATTAATCGCGTTGAGATTTTCTATATGATTTAGTAGTCATTTTGGAACATGTTCTTTTCGACGACCACATTGGAACATTCTGTTAGTTCTACCAATATAGGTGTCACCGCAGCTGCAGGTGAATTTATAGATACAGTTTGAAGTAGAGTCCACAGAATTCCTTCCTTTAATCGTTGTTAGGTACAGGGATCGAAAATGTTCGGCAAGTGAGAAAAAGAGATGCAGCCTAGAATGTGCGTTTTATAGCTGACCGAAGTCTTTGAACAGGCTGTCAACTGCATAATCTGGTCGCCCTTTAGTGGTAGGTTAATAAAGATAGATAGCCTTCTTTGGTACAGAAGCTGTACTCAAATTTTGATTTAAATTCTGTCTAGTCAGTCAACATTTGTAATAACTTTTACAATTAGCAGAAACTTCGCCTCCTAATTAAAAAAACCTTTTTAAAAAATTCCATTTAGTTGATATTGTTAATACTCCCCGCTGTATTCAATTAACATAGCGGATTCCTTCCTTTCTGTTTTGGAAATGCGTAGGGAGGGGGTGCTTAAATTTCACATCTATTCATCGTAATCATCCTTCTACACCCTATGGGTGGTGATCAACTAACTGTGGGGGTGGGGGTGGGGGTTAAATACCAATAATCCCATTCGTTATCTGCCTTCGATTTCTGTCCATCTGTTCTTCCTGTTCAACACATTTTGTTTTTCCCAATCTGATGAAATAACACCAAAGTGTGAATTTATGTGCCGTATGTAATATATACAATAAAAGAGTGTTGATGGATGATAATACATTCGGGTATTTTGTCAACTGTTTAAAATTCACGTGCGCGCGCGCCCGCCCTGTGAGTTCATACCCACAAATCACGTGACACATTATTATAAGCAATTAACTTATTCCTTGTCGAATCGGATTAAATGAAGCAAAGATGTTGTAATAATAACAATAGTAATAATAGTAGCAATTTATATGATGCTTTAATAGCATTCCTTTCTTCCCACCCACGCTTATTTTTGAATAATATATACATATATGACCCTGAAGGCATTTGTCATTTCCTTCCCTCCACGTGATCAATCAATTAGTAGTAGTCTATAATAGGAGATGTGTTATGTTTAATGCACATTAAAAAAAAGAAGAAATCAATACTCGATTTTGATTGGTCGACTCTAATAAATTGTATGCTAGCCTATATATCTATCTGTCTGTCTGTCTATCTATCTATATATCTATTTAATATGTATAGGCGTTTAATAAATATTGTTATTCGCTTGATGCATATACATTCGGCTGATTATTTAATTTTATTGTCATGTTGAGGTAAAAAAGAAAAATAAGGAGACAAGAACAAATTGTTTGTAAGAAATCCACCTGTCGAATTACTCATGGTTATGTATACTATTTTGAGGATAAAAGAAGCTAATATAAAAATCAACATCTGTATGTGTAATGAATATTCTATCTATGCATGCCTCAATGAATGATGACAATATTTATTTTGCCTTAAGGCGCAATACTGTCAGTTTTATTTGACTTTATGATGATGATGTCATCCATTGTCAATGTGTTAAGTGAAATTAAGATTTAGGGTGGTGGTGGTTAGGTTTCCAAAGATGCCTTCACCTACTGACTGACATTAGTTAAAATAACTATTTTTTTCTAAAACCAAGGGACGTTGAATACCATTTCTCGCCTAGTTTCGTACTCTTCATCGGTACATATTCAAGACCCTATCACAAAATCAAATCATTCAAAGGATTGTCAGACTTGAAATCATCCCTGACTAACTGACTAAGTGTTTCGGCCTAGAACTTTGAAAAGGTTGATCATTGAGTCCTTATTTATCGAATCTACACATAACACACTGAAAAGAAATGACGCCACATCAAAGATACGTCGCAAACTAGGCTGACGATATCAGTCCGTCGTCTGACGTGAAACAAATAGAATCCCTACAAAAACCAATTCTTGAAAATTAATCTGATGCTCGCGACCAGTGGGGTCCATCCAACCGAATCACGAATTGGTAGAAGTTAGAATTCATGGGCTGTGGCCATTGAGGAGTTGAGTCTCATTGGCTGAATAGTATACGAGCCAGCTAGCTTGCCTTGTTTGCGATCTGGGCAGCTTTCCCTGTCTCATACATAATGCGGACGTTCCATGTCCCCACACAGACTTTTTCTTTTGGTGCAAAGAGGTTCATTGTGCTGAAGTTTCTGTAGCAGTGTTTATTTTACAGGATTGGGTTGCTAGCCTCATGCCCAACCTTTCCTCTTTATCAGCATTATTTCTGGCTTAGCGAGATAAAGGAGTGCGTCGGCCGGGGATCGAAACCCGGACCATGTGCATGGCCGGCGAGCGTCCTAACCGCTATACCACCGACGCCGACCTTTTGGGTCGCTCCCCTCAAAATCGGAAAATAACGGACAAAACAATGCGAACAACACCAGCAAAAGGAAAACAGTTCACAGGAAAAAGGGCAAAAAGCGACAACAACGATACAATACAACAACATGCAATATAATTCAGCATAGTTAACTAAAATGATATCTCAACCATAGACTCACTGTCTTGGAGCAACTTGAACATGTGAATCCAACAATAAATACAATTATAGATGTGTTTATGTTTAAAAGTTTCACAAATCCAAATAGTTAGTTATAGGTATTATCTGTCAATAAGATTTTATCCTTGGATTTAGTGTTCGAAAGGTAAATAATTGTAATAGTTGCCACAAACTCTTGGCATGAAATTTTACAGAAACGAGAGTTTTTATAAAATTAGGGAAATGTAGCGCAGTAGTCGAAAAGCTTGCCTTGTAACCGGAAGGTCCTTGGTTCAAAGACCGGTAGTGGGTGTGTACTGCGAGATATGCAGTATAAAACGATGTATTATCATTATATTTCACAGGTTCACCTCATCAGCTGCATGCCACTACCTGAAATTACAATGGTTCGTCATAAAACAATAGAGATATAACATACTTCAATGTTTGAATAGTAGGAAAGAAAACATAAAATCACCGCATCCGAAATACGAGAATAAGAATTACAACTTTTGGCTCAAGTTACCGTCAATTTATTTACTTTCAAAATAGAAAACGAAGGGAGGAGAAGATAGGATACATAAAAAAAATCAATAAACAGTGTTAACATGTAGGTTTACACAGTAGCTGAGGAGGGTTATAGTTCATAAAGTTGAAAACTTGCTCAGTAGGTTGAAACCACTGATATTGATGACTAATCAGTATATAGTTACCATGGGAGTGAGAGATTGATAGCACTCTCTTTCTGCATACATAAGTTTGTTTTGTTTTAGGGGGTGGAGACAATCGGCCACAGGAAGCCTTCAACCACCTAGGGTTCGTGCTAGTTGGCACTCACCAGTAGTCAGCAAGGCAGGTGTATCTGCAACCACCTTGAAGGAACATATGTCCCTTCTGAGATTCGAACCCGCGTCACCACCCAGTGCCGCCTGCAGTCAGAGAAGTTATCACTGAACTATTCGGACTCGCGACTGATCTCCTACAGGACTGACTGTTTTGGACAATTTGATTGTACACGAGTTGGTAACTAGTGTAATTTGTCTAGTCCTACTGTCTTTGGTGCAGACTGAATTCTATCAGTCAAGTTTGCTGTGTGGCCATCATGTCACTAGGTGGTTTACCGTCACGATGAACTTTGAGTTAGCGTGTCCAATCAAAATATCCACTTCAGCCAGTCCTACAGGACGGTCAGTTGCGAGCCCTAATAACTCAGTGGTAACGTCTTTCTCTCTTTATTGAAACTTATCAATGGAACCAAATATATGAAACGGAAATTACTTACGTCACAGTATATGTGATCTGTTTCATTTCAAATGGATGACAATCAAGAAATGAAGATTGGATATATAATACTAACTAGTAGAACGACTGGCCAACCATGTATATGATCCGGTCCTGGTTCGACCTCCCGTCGACGCACTCCCAACCCCACCCCTCCCTCTATAGTTTTCCAGCTAACAAGTTGCAAATTAATTTGCGATTTTTATAATTTACCCAGTTTGAGGTAAAAATTTTACCACCACTCTATTCATCAAGAAACTAGCCAAAATTTCAGGTGGTTTGAGGACAGACAAGACACAGTAGACCAGTGATGAATACGCCCCTTAAACGATGGATACGATCATCCGGTGGTGTTTAAATCACCAATCTGGTTGGCTAACAAACAACATTACTACTTGGTTGATTTAACTGGTACTATACCAGTGAATAGTAGTATATGGCATCAAGTCATTATTTCACCGAAAAGCTACAGAATTTGTTTCATAACAGACAGTTTAATAAATAAGATATCATTAACCCAATATAGTGGTTGTCATCAAACCATTTGTTGTGTAATCTAATAGTCTCAGTCGATTCAGCAAAACATCTCCACCTCCTTTTATTCTCTGCTGTCCTCTTCAACTGGCTGGATCCACCATTGCCCATGTTCTTCCATTTCCTCCTCCTCTTCCCCAATCGTTGATTCCAATCGAGTAATAGCCTGCATTGCGGGCGATGTTATTCGACTGACTGCCTCCACAGTCTCGTGTATGCCCGATTAATCCATCTCCATATTCTCCAACATACTTCTTGGTTGAACAGTCGGCTCTTTCTTCGTTGACTTTTTCGTCGCCAGACTTTCTTCTTGCTGATTCTTTCCGTCCGGCCATTTGATCTTGAGTATGGAGCCAGCCAGCCAGCCAGCCAGCGAACTGGGCAGCTGTTGATAAATTTGGATCATGAACTGAAAACCAGGGAGTAAGGGGCGGTTGTTTCGTCCCAATCTAGGGGTTCTCCAGCAGTACGAGCCCACTACCCCCTCCGGGGATCAAACCAAGGAGCCTAAGGTGACGAAGTGGACCCAGTGACCATTCATTCAATCATTGGGATGGAATTCAATGGCCTGTGAATTCTAGCTCCTATCATTTTGCGATGTAATAACTTGACTGCTAGTCAATATCATCGGTAAGTTATTGGTCCCTACACCCAACCTAATGTTCGCTAGTTACTTATTGCAGGATGATTGTTAGTATTATTGTTCCGATGGGTTCTAAGTGGAACATACGGCTCCAACAGCACATTTCCGCTTTATCCTTTCCTCTGTTGTCCTCTTTAGCCTGGTCCCATGATTACTCATAGCATCTGATCTTCATGGTGAAGTTACCAGGAAGTGAAATGATAAGTCATGACCATTAGGTCGAGGGTTAGAACAAATACTTACCAGGGATACTGGCTGACGGTGGCGCTAGAATTCATGAACTGACAGAATTTAGAAGTGATGGAACATTGATACATCCTATCCCAGTGGTCGATTGACCTACGAGCTCTCCTTGCAATCAGAAGGTTCTGAGTTCGACCCCCGGGGTTTGTCTACTGTTGAAAGAGTCCCACACTCGGAGTAAACAACTGTCGAGTATGCTGCTTGTTGGTTTCCCTGTGGTTCTCCAGCTGATATCGATCTGCGACCAGACTTCAGATCAATCGAACCTTTTACAAACTGACTCTTTAAAGCCATTAACAGTCGTTGGGAAATATGAAGTTTTTCTGTGCCCTTATATTCTATCACAGTAATAAAATCCTACTCTGAACATATCTACAATCTTCAATTTAGAAAACAGAAAGATTGAGCGTGCGAAGAAATATTTACTTTTCAATTAGATCCTCATCCCTCACTCGGGCTCTACTCTAATATATTATGTATAGCATTTCTATTACAATACACAACAGTTTACCAATCAGGTAGTGGCACTGATATGTTTGTTAACAATAATTAGTCAGTGTAAAAATGTCATTGGGGTGGTAATTAACGAACAATTAACTATAATTAACACACACACAATTGAAAGGTGAAAATGGTTACAACACGTGGATTGCATAATGCATAGTTTTGGAAAAATGAAGGGTAATTAAGGGATAAGCGTGTGCACAGGTTGATTATGTAACAGATTGTTAAAAAAAATAAAACGAATTGGACAATGAGAATTTGTAACTAAGGTTGAAGTAGTCAGAAAAATAAAATAATTTGGACAATTATAATTTTCATAATTTTTAAAAGTTGATGGGGTGGGGTGGGGGCTAATTAGTCCGGTTTATACATTCATGTAACGATGGCCAAGTTAAGAAAAGTGGCTGTACAAATTTCTTCTGAATACACAGATTTGGATTCCTCTTCAAGTGGATTCCTATTGCTTCAACTGTCAGTAGAAGACGAACTCGTAAGGCAAACTTAAGATTAGTAGGATAAATGTGCTGTATTAACATCAACCTTATACTCACTATCTACAAGGTGCGCTAAAATAGAGCTACGAATAGATTTTGTTTGTCCCTTGCTTAACCACTATGCAGGATAATGTTCGGAAATACGATGCTGAACCTGCCTAATTGTACGCCCAATGTAGCTGGCTCCCCAGCTGCCGTCAAACTAGTAGATACACATAGAAGAGGCGAATTTAGGTAGTTTATCCTTATTACTCGAACGTAGAATAGGGTGGTTGTGAAGAGACAACGTATCTCTGCTGCATAATAACCTCTTTTAACTGCATTCTTCAGGCAGTCGCTGTGTTACTATTTCGCTGATGTTGTCACTGAAGAACTGCAGTTTTATGAACATTGGTTTTTTCGGAACTGTAGCCATACTGACTGTCCTAGGTGATGAATTCATATTTTTCTCAATGAATTTATCTGGATAACCATTTTTTCCTAAGTAATTCTGTAATAATCTTAAGCTCCTCATTGAAGCAGTCGTCTGAACAGGTTAACCTAGCTCTATGAACCAGACACTTTACCAGGTTACGTTTATATTTCGAAGGTACAAAACTCAAAAAATGAGTGTACTGACCTGTTGTTGTAGGTTTACTGTTACGTAACCAACTTGTTTAATCGCTTATTGCTTAATTATTCTTCATTTTTCCAAAACTATGCATTATGCAATCCACGTGTTGTAACCATTTTCACCTTTTAATTGTGTGTGTTAATTATAGTTAACTGTTCGTAATTTACCACCCCAATGGCATTTTGACACTGTCTAATTATTGTTAACAAACATATGAGTGCCACTTGATTGGGAAACTGTTGTGCATTGAAATAGAAATGCTATACGTGTATATTAGAGTAGAGCCCGAGTGAGGGATGAGGATCTAATTGAAAAGTAAATATTTCTTCGCACGCTCAACCTTTCTGTTTTCTAAATGTCTAAATGGGTATTTTTTTTCTAGTTTGAAATCTTCAGTTTACTCCCCCGTGTCCACTACTTAATTCTGATTGGTCAATTGTCTTCCAATGAATTCATTCTCTCTAAGGGTAAGACAAAAGTTTAGTCATATTATTGGCCAATCAAAATTGTCTGCGTTAAACATATAAATATATATATATATATACCAGTGGAAATTTTCTCTCTGTACTTGTGGAGGGTCAACCAGACTTTTGGTCACTATGAGCTATATTGTGAATAATTTCGAAAATACACAAACAGGGATTGATTGTAACATGCTTACACTAAATAAAACAATCAACGACAGTTGCTTAACTCCATTAAATTTAACTTGTGATAAAAATGGAATGATAATAAGCAATCACAGTAATGATAATAATAATAATAAACCGAAAGCTCGTTTATTAGCGAAATTACTGAAACGAAAGAAACACAGAAGTAAAACAACTAGCCAATTGGCACACCGAAATAATAACAATAATAATAACAGTAATAAATCAGATGTATCCAGTGAAAATTCAGCTACTACAACTACTATTATTGATGGTGATGAGAATGACAGCATGAATTTGAACGAGGAATTTCCACAGATTACTGATGAAGAATTACAAGCACTTCGATTGAATATTAATCAACGTGAAAGACGTAGAATGCATGATTTAAATCTGGCAATGGATGGATTAAGGTATGTCATATGATGTGTAGTGAATAACGCCTTAGTTTTCGAATTCTTTTGCACTTTTGTTGTGTTTTTTTGTTGTTGTGTAGGGTTGCTAGCCTAATTCTCAATCTTACGCCTTTTCCTGGCTTACTATCGATTAGGCAAGGCGATTTTAGGGAGTACCAGTAAGGAATCTAACCTAAACTACCTATTTGACTGGCGGGTATTGCTTCCCCGTGAACGACAGATGAGATTTTTGATTTGAATTACATTATTACTGGGAAGTTAAGATATAATTAACTGAGCTAGACTGGCCTAAGACTGGCCTAGAGTGACTGTATCAGATTCAACTTTTTTATGCATACATGTAGTTTTTTGTTGGTTACTAGTGCGTCGAAGTTTGTGTACATGCTTCTCATATGTACATTGTTATATTTTAATGGATAAAATCTTATTTTGGTAAAGCCTCACACAGTGTTATACAGTAAGTAATATTTACTGATGACCAGGTTCCAAGCACAATTTATTACTCCTCATAATCATATCAAGGTAATCACTCACACAACTTTCTAACATCGTTTATGTGATTCCATTATTTCTCACCTCTCCATTTGATTGGTAGCAGTATTTTGCACATCTCTAGTATTGGCGATGAGTCATTCCTATTTCATTTGGTGGGTGTAGACTCAATGAACAAGGATTCAGTAATCAACCTCTCTCTCTCTCGCTATCCACCTACCTGTATATTACTCTTTAGAATTTTAACTCTCTCCCACCCTATTGTGTCGTTGTGTTTTAATGGGTGCAGTGCAATCGCTGAGTTTTTTTTTTCTAAATGACTCATCTGTATTTGCACAGCCAATCATTTTAACGTCAGCCACTAAATTCTTATGTTCTGACAATCTGACTACCCCCTATCTACCAGTTTGACCTCATTCAGAGTCATTGGAAGGTGCTTAACTGTGTCAACCAACAGGGTCCTTTAGCCTAAAGAGCTTGTTCTTGAATGAGTTTGTAGGTTTGAATGCCACCTTAATTCCTGCTTTATTGAGAATTTTACAAAGGGAAGTTCTCAGATGTTCCCTCTTTATACGGTATAACTGTAAATGACTTATATTCTCTCTTATTTATGTTATTATTACTAGTTTCACAATTATTTTTATTTTGCTTTTGACCTTTTTTTGATCTTCTTAGTGAATTTTATAGGATGGTTAGTTATTTAACACTAACCAACTATTCTTCTGTCTGTTTCATTTCATCATTTAGGCTCTTACTTGTACTAATTGGTGCTCTTCCTCGGTTTGTTAAACACTTAACTAAGCCTGCCTTAACAGTTAACGGATGAGATGAATTAAAGTCTAAGTATCTATTAGAATGAGTTGGTTTTCTGTACACACTAGTGTGCAATCTACCTTCTTCTATTCGTTTTATTTTAAAATCTAACATAGCTAATTCTCCTCGTTCATTTTCTGATTCAAATGTGAATTTTACTCCCTCTACTAGTGAGTTTATATGTGTCAAGAAGCTAGAGATGTGTTCTGTTTTTAACACTGTGAAAGTGTCACCCACATATCTCCACCATATTTTCGGAATAGAGTTAAATGTATTGAGGGCACTATTTTCCCAGCTGTCCATAAATATATCTGCTACGATAGGGGATATTGGTGATCCCATTGCTACACCTTCTGTTTGTTTACATATTTTACCTTGGAATTTAAAGATAGTAGATGTGAGGCATAACTGAATTCCTAAGATAATTTACTCACTGGGCAGCTCTGTCCTATGACTAAGTTCAGGATTGGAAGTTAGTTCCCTTTTAACTGCTCCTAAGGCTGCCATATTGACTGGTATATAAGTATAAAGACTAGTTAAATCAAAACTAACCATTTTTTCATCATTCTCTAGTTGAATATCGTTTAGTTTATTTTTCATCTCATATGAATTAGTTAATCTAGAGTTCGAATGATTTCTAATGGCGGCATAACAACATTCGAGCTAAGTGTTTTGATAATTCATAAGTGGGGGTATTTCTGAAATTTACTATTGCTCTTATGGCGTAACCTGGTTTATGTATTTTAATAGTACCATACATTCTACTAGCATTGTTAGTTTTGGGCATTGAATTCAATCATTTAGACTCACCTAGTGACAATTTCATCCAGTGTATTAAATCCTCTGTAGACTTTTTAATCTTACGCATGACTGTATCTCCAGGCTTCTTAATTTCCTCATATGAGCCTGTTCCGATGCGATGCGTTCAGTGACTTTCTTGATGTAATCAGATTTATCCATAACTGATGTAGAGTTACCCTTGTTAGAATTTTATTTCGTGCATAATCCAAATCCTACATCACACCTGACATCAGTCTGGGTAACTGAAATGTTTCTTTTTTTTAATTTTTAATTTTTAATTCACGAAAACTACCCTGCTGCACACCAAACATGGAAATAAGAGCAGATATTTCAGTGAAGAGTTTCTTTTTGGAGGCGAATTCATTCACTTATCTGTACAATCGGAAATATTTATGTATTATTTTTACATGTATGTGTAAACAGTACAAGATGTTTTTTTTCTACCAAAATGGTTTTGAGTATTGCTTGCATCATCAGAATATTTTACAAGAGTGATGAATAATCATAAGTACAGCTGGGGGTGGGTGGGCTGGGCTCGGCTAGAGTTACGTGATTTCGAAATGTTTGCGAAAATGGATGTTAGTGAAACAGTATGCAGGCAGGTATCGAAATACAGTATGCAGCAGGTGAGGAGAGTGAACAAAAAGGCTAGTTCATCAAATGAGGTTACTAAATGCCGTACGAAAAAAATGCTCAAAGTAGTAATTAATTACAAAATAATAATAATAATAATAATCTACTTTATTTGAAAACAGACAGCGTTTATAATACAGAATGAAATTCTCAGCATTTGTCACAACACCTTGCATATGATTTAATTAAAATATAAATAAAATTAAAAATTAGAACAAAATTAACCAGAGGAATTTGTCCACATTTATGATATAAAGTCGAAAATATTCGAAGCACGAAATAAGATTATTAAATGCAATAATATTAATAACGATAATAATAACAGTGAGTGTTTGTTTCAAACAGTATTGTCGATTCAGTTTGAAAATTTTAGCATGTTACTATAGAATATTGAATCTAATATTCTGTTGATATAGCAGTATGGTGAGGGGAAATACAAAATTAACAGTTATTCACACAGCTTAAATGATGTTCACACTTATGAGAAAATAAATAAATAAAAACAAAAAGTTGAGAGGATTATAAATATAAGAAGTATAATAACAATAAAGGTTGGTACTGTAAGGATGGAAGAAATGGTTTATTTAGTAGTGCAAAGAAGGTTAGTTAGTTAGTTGATGCTTGACACTATTTTCATGACATGAAATACGTGCCGTCAAATATGGTACAGTGGAATTTTTATACTTAAACGTACGTGCATAAAGTCTTCTGAAAAGACTTCTTGTTTTACCTGAGGAGGAGGCACAAGGTTGGAGCTGCGGGTAGAGTGGGTGCTCAGAGTCTGACAAAATTTCTTTAGCAAATTTTTTACATGACATCAAGTGCCTATCAGTGACAATGTCAACGATATGGACCAATGGGATACCACCACTCGGCCTACTGACAGTCTTCAGAGTTCTTGAGCTTGGAATTTTAACTAAGGTAGAAGGCAGGGGTGGAGGGGGGGTTCTTCTGTGTATATGAATTAGGTTTTTCCATATTCAACACTGATCACTGAATATGTGAGCAGAATTCATGCAAAAAATTGTCTACAAAGCCGAAAGGAGTCTGCCGACAGCCGTGTGCATACTTTGTATTGATGAAACCTTAGGAATTCGATTGGAAAACTCCAATTTATGCTCACAGAAGAAACTTCTCCATCTCATCCTCACTTCTACTCTGTGTATAATTTCAAGTTCAACTATTATCAATATTTTGTTTTAGTCATTACTACTTTGTGCATTTTTCGCATGACATTTAAGATCATCATTTGGTTGACTAATGTTCCATTTTACTATTTTGCACCTATCATATAATTAAAATTTGATACTTGTTTCTATGCTGTTCGGTGATATATGTCTGATTTCTCACAAACTGGAAGATATGCAAGTGAAAAGCAACAAGTTGACAGAAGAAGTGTCAAAGATAGGAAGGATTTCAGGTGAACATAGAGGAAACATAGGTAGGTGATGAAGATTCCTGTCCAACACCAACAGCCACAGCAACTACAACAGACAACAATCAGCCAGCATAAATGGGAGGAATCTGAAAGAAGCAACTTCCTTCACATACTGACGTGGGAAGCATCGTTTCAACTACAAGCAGATGGAACTGATGAGGATATCAAAGCAAGAATCGGGAAAGCAAGACAAGCTTTCATTACTCTTAAGTCTGTGTGGAGGTTAACAGCACTAGTCAGTATGGAAAATAAGATCCCGATTTCTAACTCTAATGTGAAGTCAGTGCTACTTACTATACGGATCAGAGACTTGGCGCCGTGTCACGAAGGGGACTTCGAACAAACTAAAAACCTTCGTCAACAGCTGTCCTCGCTTCCTATAACTCATGATCAGATGGCCGGCCAGAAAAGATCAGCAATAGGGAGGAATCTCTGGCAGTGAGCTGACCAACCCAGCAGAAACCGATTAGGCAACAAATATTCAGGAAGAAATGGAGGTGCATTGGATTGACCATAATCTTAGAAAACAAACCATCAATTGACATCACACGACAGGCTATCGCTCGAGTGGAACCCGAACAAGAAGCGGCGAGTTGGTCATCAGTGCGAGGGTGACATGTAAGAGGAGATGAAAGCATATGGGCATACGTTGAGCCAGGTGAAAACTTTAGCAGAGAACCAAACGCAGTGGAGACGTGCAGCTGAAGTCCTATGTTCCTCTAGGAGTTAAAGGATATAATAATAATAATAATAATCTATGCTGTTCCGTTAAGATCGATTTTTGCGAATGCTTTCATATATCAATGAAATCAAAAGACCTAGTTCAGTAAAGAGTCTCTTTTCAGCGGCAAATTGATTCACTTAGGCGTGCAGTGGTAATTATATATACTAATTTTTGTATATATGTGTGTGTGTACATGAGGTTTCTCCGATCAGAACAAAAATAAGTTAGGGTTATTGTTGTCAAGACACTTCCAAAATGTGATGACCAGTGGAATTGTAACTAGAGTGTGGGGGGGGGAGGATAGGTGAAGACTCGTGAGAAGGTACTAGGGATGAGTTGTCAGAGTGAAATAGTTATTAATGTTAATCAACACATTAAAGAAGTTTGGCATGCGCAATACAGTTACGTAATCAGATGAATAGTTTAATGAGTGAGCTGTGTGATTAGGATGCACATAGAAACAAAGAGATATATGGAATTATGTAAGAGTTTTGAGAATCAGAAATATTGTAAGGAGTTACAAAAGACAAAAAGAACCAGGCACACAAACATCAAGGTTGTAGAAATGAACACAGTTGGTTATCATGATAGTAGAAGTGGTTGGTTGGATGATTTTCTCTTGTATGCATAACTCTGGTTTCGCCAACTGAGTGGCTAAGTAAGGCTTCTGCTATACAAAGGAGGTGCAAGCGTATTGCCTTCGGTAGGTTATTCTTCACTTTGTAGATCACTTTGAAGGAGGCGGCATTTGTTGAGGTGGGGTGTGACCAATGTTGACGAGATGTTCGATTATCGCACTTCTTATACAGCCACTATTACTTTTTTGTAGCCATTCTGTGGGATGGTGTTCTTGAATCCTTTTGGACAGGATACGCAATCCTAAGCTAAACTTACAAATGTTCACCCCCCCCCCCCACCACCACCCAGCTGCAATTTTGATTATTCATCAATGTTGTGAAATATTCTGACCATGTAAACACTATTCCAAATCATTTTTTTTGTTCTTGTGATGTGTACACATACATGAAGAAATAATCAACAAATAATTACAATCGTACATCTGAGTGAGTGAATTCGCCGCCGAAAGTAGACTCTTCACTGAACTGTGTTTGTTTTTACTTCCGTAACTTATATATATATATATATATATATATATATATATATATATATATATATATATACAGACGAAAGATATGATAGAGAAGATTTGTAGCTCAGGTGGATGATTTTGATGTGGTTTTGTTCTCTGAGCTGGATGGTTAGTTTGCGAAGCTTTCATCACCTTACTGGGTGACATCTTCAGCGCATACTTCAATTTGAAGTGAGCTTTTAGATTTCTCCACGAGTTTATTAATCATCTCTCCTGGTGACCTTGGACGTGGTTGGTTGTCCAAGGTCACCAGGAGAGATGATTAATAAACTCGTGGAGAAATCTAAAAGCTCACTTCAAATTGAAGTATGCGCTGAAGATGTCACCCAGTAGGGTGATGAAAGCTTCGCAAATCAACTATCCAGCTCAGAGAACAAAACCACATCAAAAACAGACGAAAGATTAATATCAATTAGAGAACCATTGAAAACCAGTGCTGACGTACTGGACAGCTGTTTCATATTAGTTTAGGACTCATCGGCGGTAGGCACTCACTGCCCGGTTTTAAACTCAGGACCTTCTGGTTACAAGGCGAACTAGCTGACTCGTAGACCATTCATCAGCCACTGGGACCCGCCAATCCAAAGGGCAGTCAGTGCATGAATTCCAACTTGTCCTCACCTCCAACCTGTTGTTGAATAGCGTACTGATGAAAAGTCCCAGACTAGGTTGACGAAACAACTGTCCAGTACCCCCCCTCCAGCTGGTTTTTCAATGGTTCTCTAACTGATATTAATCCGTAGTATAACCTGAAACTATGTATATGTTTATAGAAATAAAATATTCTTGAAGAATAGTGGTCATGAACAATATTAATGTATAAAAAAAAATAGTAATATTGATTTGCTAAGATCACAGTGGAATTATCACAGTTCAAGACAGATGATGCATAAGTTATAGTAATATAGCAATATTAAATATAGAATATCAAATAAAATTAAAGAAATATCTACAACAACAAATTGAGGATCGTTAAAACCTTGATGATATGGTGGGATAAGGAAGGTATTTGAACCAACTTCTTTTGTTAACATAAATTAATCTTTGAATTACAGGATTTCATCATGAGCTGACATTAATTAGGGAACCATTGGAAAACCTGGGAGTGCTGGACAGCTGTTTCGTCAGTCTAGTTTGGGACTCTTCAGCAGTACGTACCCACACCACGGGGTTCGAACCCAGGACCTTCTGGTTACAAGGCGAACTCGTATACCACTAAGCCACTGGGACCCTATCCAATGACCCACGAATTCTAACTTCTGCCAATTCACGCATGACATAGCGTGACCCTTAGCCAATGTTTTCGGCGAGTTTTCGTCCTCACACCCGACCTGCTGCACCCTACTGGTCGGCACTTTCCACTGGAACCCCAGGTAACTACCTACCTGAATAGGGCCAGTCGCCAGTGAGCATCTCATTGATATTCAAGTATTAGCTTGTAGGGATTTGGTTGATTGGTTACAGGATTTCATCATGAGCTGACATTTGCTAGAGAACCATTGGAAAACCGACTGGGAGTACTGGACAGCTATTTCGTCAGCCTAGTTTGGGACTTTTCACAGTAAGCACCTACCGGGATGGTATACGAGGTCGCCTTATAACCAGAAGGTTCTGGGTTCGAACCCCGTGTTGTGGGTGCGTACTGCTTAAGAGTCCCAAACTAGGACGAAACAGCTGTCCAGTACTCCTTTTACGTTTTCCAATGGTTCTCTAACTGATGTCAGCTCACGATGAAATCCTGAAATCAATCAAATTCCTACAAACCAACACTTGAATATTGCTAGTACAGTTAAGTATTTGATCTGTGTGCGTTGATTTTCTATATACTTGTGCTTCTAAATTTCCTATGTTAGTTCTCCTGAGTTAGGTATCTAAAATTGGGATTTTTGTTATCTAATTCTTCTTCTCTTGTGGTGAATTTGATGTTTTCGAATATGTTGTTTAATAATTTATGAGTATATTCTAAATCACATTTCTCTTAATTATTACAAATGTATCATCAACGTAACGCACCTGTCTAGATTTTCGGTTTAATTATAAGTAGAACTATTGGTTCTAATCTTTGCATGACGGCTTCAGCTATTAATCCTGATATTGGCGTTGATCTCATTGGAGTTCCTTTTATCTATTCGTATATCTAATTATTGATTTGGAAGTATGTGTTGTAAGGCATAATTCTATCCAAATTGAACATCACTGCGCTTTTATATTTTCATCATCACTATAGAGTAATTGTTGCATAGTTTCTGTTGCTAGTTTTAGACTAATTGAAGTATATAAAATGCTGTGTGACATCATCATCATCAGAGGACACCATTATTTCATTGTCTTCTACTTGAATGTTATTGATTTTCTCACAAAAAATTCGATTGACCAATCGATTGATAGATTGGTGGCATAATTCTGTTAGATAATTTAATTTTCTGAAAAGTTTTTTAGATAGATTATATGTTGTTGGTGTTGTTCCTGGAAGCGAAACAATTCGTGGTTGTAAGGGAATGTTTAGTTTGTATAGTTTTGGTCTACCATAGAATTAATCGAGGTAAAATAGGTCTATTAGATTTCATTCGCCAGTGATCTTGTTCTGTAATTTGTCCTGATTTCGTTAGTTTATTTCACGTTGTTTTGATTTTATAATAAAGGTTTCTTTTTTGTATTTCCCAATGAATGAAAAACAAAACGATATTGTTGTTGTGTTTTATTGACGTTTCGCTATTTAATGCTGCTGCTAATATCTTTACCAAAGTATTATTAAACCGGAATTTACAAAATCCACTCAGCATATATGTGACAAAGAGTTAAGGGGTGAGAAAATAGACTTAGGTCAACTTAAAAGTCAAAATAACAATGAAGATCACTAAAACCAAATATCAAAGGTAATAGTACATCTGTTATTATATTAAAACAAAGTTTACTAACTTGATCATCGTTTGTCAGCCTGGGGTCATTTTTGGTTGTCAAGTTAGTGAATTGGTAAAGATAACAAAATCAAGTGTAGTTTGTTGGATTTGATCAGTGTGTAAAATTATAAAAGTAGTGCGTGTTTACATAGTGAACTTGCTTATCACATTTGTGTTGATTTCGCCACTTCATGGGGGAGGTGGGGTGTTGTAACCAGGTCAGATTCTGTTTTAGTTCATCATTCATATTCAGGCAATTTGGATTCCACTTGATATGAAGTGCTTCTGATATTAGACGTTCTTTGTGATTTCTGAAGTTTTTCCGGTATTATTTCAATATTGTCAAAATCACTTTTGTGGCCTGATTCTATAGCGTGTAGACAAGCTATAGCTGATGATTTTTCAAGTTTTTCTAGTTCAACTGGATTTCTTGGTGGCCGCAGAGATGCTCTACGGTGTTCATATCTTCTGATTTTGATTTCTCGAGATGTTTGCCCAGTGTAGATCGCATCACATTCCAGGTATTTTATTTTATAGACACAATTAGATAGAGAATCTTTAGGGATTTGGTCTTTTATATGGACAAGGTTGCTTTGAAGTGTGTCTGATGTTTTGAAGGAAACTCTAATGTCAAGGTTATTGAGTACTTTTCTGATATCATCTGACATATCTGGTGGTCTGTATGAAATGACTACTGTTGATGTCCATGTTTTTTGGGAATGCGTTTTCGGCCATACTTAATGTCTGTGTTGATTTTGTTGACGAAGTTCCTTGGGTAGTTGTTTTGCTTGAGAGTTTCAGTAATGTTTGATATTTCTTCTTCTTTTTCTTTCTCATCCGTTAACGTCAAAGAGTGTGCTCGTCTAAGAAGACTTGAAACAACTAAAATCTTTGCGCTGATTTTGTTATATAACGTTGGTTATGCAACCGAAAGGGGCATTAATCGGAAGGGGATCGTTTACCCAAACTTTTCTTTTAGTCGTCTAAATGTTTCCCTATATTAAAAACACCTTTATGATTCACATTTTTTTGTAGATCCGTATTACCCTATGCTCAAAATCCATCAGTTAGAAAATTGTCAAAAATTGCAACATTATTATTAGCTAAAAATTATATCCTCCTGCTAACAAAAAGTTTAACTGAAGTACAAGAAAAGTTGACCGTCTTATTATCATGTCGTGATCAGCATTCAACAGATCAACGGATCAAGCCTATACAACTGTTAACCAGTTCTATAGGAAATCAGCTGATGACACCAGAATCAATGTCTACATCAACAGGCAGATCATCTTCAGAAATATTGTCGTCTTATTCATCCTATCCTTCTGTTAACCAATCTACTTGTACACCACCATCAAATCTAACCACCTTACAATCAATATCATCTCCTATTCTCCGGACAAATATCCTCCCGCCAAATGATCAGACTGTTTTGTTGAATTTAAACAAGGAGAATAGTGTGAATAATGATCATAATAATACTAATAACAAAATTTCAAACCAATCGATAAATAGTAATCATGATATTTGTACATCGAATTTAGTATTCCCCTTACTCCAATGTACTACAAAAAATATAAGTCCTCATATAACAGAAGAAGAATATAGCGTCATGCCTATTCCCACTACTACTAATACTACTATTACTACTGCTATTATTGATAGTAGTCCAGTAGTATCATCATCACCAACAACATTTCCCAGTTCACTTTTCTCTTCAGTTAACTTTTCTTCTCCTTGTTTAAATGATGAAAAGAATTGTTTAAATCAAATATTGAATCCATTGAACAACAACAACAATGAATTTGGCGGGATTTCAAATTTATCGCGTTACTATTATTATTATCAACAACAAAACCAACATAATCATCATTTTATTACACAACCTGTTGTTACAAATCAAATGTTCAGTTATAATTTTATGCCTACACTACAAAATTATGTAAATATTTTATAGGGTGAAAAACAATTTGTGTATTATAAATGACGCATAAATTTAAATTATTTTCCTATTTTTCAGTAAATTACAACAAATAAACAGATTATTATAAATTGACTATTTTCTTTAAAATACAATATTGGTAGGAGGAGCCTAGTTTAGGAATGTTCAGCAGTACAGATCTACAGAAAGGGTTCGAACCCAGAACTTTCTGGTTACACAAGATGAGCTATAGCTCGTAGGTCATTCATCAGCCACCAGTCATTGCATGCATTCTGACTTCTGCCAATTCATGAATGACATAGTGCGATCATTTCGCAATGTCTCCTTTGATGATGAATTACTACCTCATCTTCAACTTGCTATAGCGTACTGGTTACGGCTTCCCACTAGATATTCCTAAATTAACTGCCTGAATAGCGCCAGTCGTTAGTTAGCGTTAGATTAATTTTCAAGTATTGGTGTGTTTTTTTTGTGCTGATTTGGTTTGATTAGTTGGAGGGTTTTATGATGAGCTGACACGATCAGTTAGAGAATCATTGGAAAACCAGTTGAGAGTAATTAGGATGAAACAGCTGTCCAATACTCCAGTGGTGATTTTCCAATGATTCTTTAACTCATGATGTCAGCTCATGATGAAATCTTACAGCCAATCAAATAACATGTCTACAAAACTAATACTTGAATATTATTTTAGTTGAAGAATTAAACTTCTCAGTAGAATGACATACATTTTCTGTTGTACATTGAACACTCCTTTGAAAATTGTAAAATATCTTTACTCTGGACAGTATACTTACATAAAATGTACAAAATTTTCAGAGGAATTTATTGCATGTTATTTTCCTTTTATACAATATCTTCAAGTAAAATATTAATTTCGGAAGTCGTAACCAGTAGGGTGCAGCGGGTCGGGTGTGAGGACAAATACTCGCCGGAGACATTGGTTAGCGGTCGCGCTATGTCATGCGTGAATTGGCAGAAGTCAGAATTCAAGGACCATTGGAACAGGTCCCAGTGACTTAATGGTATACGAGCTCGCCTTGTGACCAGAAGGTCCTGGGTTCGAATCCCGGTGGGTGCGTACTGCTTAAGAGTCCCAAACTAGGACGAAACAGCTGTCCAGTACTCCCAGGTTTTCCAATGGTTCTCTAACTGATGTGTCAGCTCATGATGAAATCCTGTAACCAATCAAATTCCTACAAACCAACACTTGAAAATATTAATTAATTGACAGTAGTATATCCTGTGACAATGTTCTCTGAGCTGAAACACCAACCATTCCATTATGATATACCTTCTGTGCCTCCTTCAAAACATCCACTCTGTCTAGTTGAAAGTCAATTGTAGGATGTTTAGAGGTACAGTTATCTCATGTATTGGACCACATTGCCACCCACAATCAGGCCTTGCTTCAAGTTTAGTAGGAACTTTCGAAAAGAAAGCTTGTAAACATTTTAAATAGACAGAAGAGTAGATAATACCATTAGAGGTCACATCTTGGTCGATTAAAACAAATCGAACGTGAGAAAATATATGCAATAGAGAGATGAAAGTTTTTGGTGGTCCAATTTTTAAGCAAGTCGCCATCGAGTGTAATAGAGAACTCCACAATTTGAAGTTCATTTAGTTTGAGGAGGTGACATTTCCCTACATTTTCTTTCGAGATTCTTCAGTAGTACGCACCCACCAACGGGGTTCGAACCTACGACATTCTGGTTACAAGGTGAGCTAGCTCGTAGACCATCAAGGCACTGGCACCCAACTGATCCAATGGCCAGTCAATGCATGTATTCTAACTTCTGCCAATTCATGACATAGCGCGACCACTTCTCAATGTCTTCTTCGATGAGCTATTGCCTCACCTCCAAACTGCTGTACCCTATTGGTCACAGTAGTATATCCTGTGACACAATGTTCTCTGAGCTGAAACACCAACCATTCCACTATGATACATATGTCGGCATTGTCTCCTTCAAGAAATCCATCCACGATATCGATCTAGTTGAAAGCTAATTGTAAGATATTCAGAAGAGTACATCTTGAGACTCAAGGACGTAACTGAAGAACAGTCATTTCATGTATTGGAACACGTTACCACCTACAATCAGGCCTTTTTCCAAGTTTAGTAGGATCTTGCGAATCAGAAACTTGTAAACATTTTAAATGCACACATAAGAGTAAGTAGATAACACCCTTAGAGGGGTCGTCATATCTTAATCGATTAAAACAAACCAAACGAGAGAGAAAATATATGCAGTATAGAAAGATTTAAAACAATTAGTCCCTTTTATGAATTTTGATAGCGTTATTAGAAGACGAAGATTATCTGGAAAATGTGATGTGATGTATTTGCGCTATACATTTCGAACAATCTGATCCCTCACACATTTACTTGTCAAGTCAATATATATGGAAAAGTTAAATTAAACCTCAAAAGTGGACAAATGATTATGTCATATCCCACACAATTTACCAATTTTCGTGTGTGTGTGGACATACATACATAGGGAGGAGTAATCGCGCTTTGCATGTGAGGGTGGGAGAGCATATCCCAAAATGGTTAGAAAAACAAGTGAATTGTGACAAGCCAATAGATGCAGGTGTCAGACTACCAAATTCGTCTATAGCTAAACATCTAATCGAGATGAACCATAAGATTGATGTTAACTCAGCATTTAAGGTCATCTATAAAAACGGTCAAGGGCGTTTACTGAAATACGCTGAGGCTATAGCTATTCATAGACTTAAGCCCTCCCCCTGTGTATTCAAAAACGGTTTGTCATTACTCTTAACCTACCTTGGTAATCCTTATTTGATTGGATCACCAAACGTTTGTGTTAATTTTTCCTAATTCCTTTTTCTCTCACTTTGTTTAATTTAACTTTTCCGTATATATTGACTTGACAAGTAAATGTGTGATAAGATTGTTCGAAATCGATAGCGCATATACATCACATTTTTCAGATAATCTCCGTCTTCTAATAACGCTATCAAAATATAGAGAGAGATGAAAGTTTTAAGCAGTTTCAAGTTTGATGGCAGAGAACCGTTGGAATACCAGCAGTGGAGTACTGTCAGACAGCTGTGTAGTAAGTCTAATTTAGGACTCATGGGGGTTCCCACCTAGAATCTTCTGGTTACAAGGAAAGCTCGCGAGACCATTCAGTCATTGGGACCTGACTCCTCAATGGCCAGCCAATGAATTCCAGTTCCTACCAGTTCGTGGTTATAATGAGATCAACAGCCAGCCTATGTCATTGGCGAGTTGTGTGGCCCCCATTGGTCATGAATTCTCACTAAAACTCCAGACTACATCGTCGTGTGACCAGTTACTAGCGAGCATCAGATTAATTTGTCAAGAGTTGATGTATAGGGATTTGATTTGTTTCTCAAGTTTGACCACGGAGGATTGATATCAAACCGAAACAAAGCAGATCTCTATAAACTAACTCTTGGGAAAGTATTTAATCTATGTTTTATGAAATGAATTGTTATGGTTACGAATTAGTTGAGGGTCGAACTAATAGGTTGGGTGGGTAGGGGGGGGGTCGATTATTTCGTAGGTACTGAAGCAAAACTACACGTGTGCTGAGAGCTGACTGTTAGCCAAAATTGGTGGACAGTAATTTACGTCAATGCTTATGTTCCCAATATTGGTCGTGAGAAATATGAGAACAAAGGCCTTGTGTAGGCGGATACAGTTAACATATAGATGATCTGACATTCAAGAAACAGTCACAAAGAGATGAAATAATCAATCAGAAGACTGTACTTTTCTGCTAACAATAATCTATAATAATGTACATAAAAATCTATAAATATGTGTTGATTTCCTTAATAAACGATCTGTTGTCTGGCACTTGTCTTCTGTTGTTACACATGTACGTCGGTGATGGTCAATGTTAGAATACTCGCCAATCACGCCTCATGTGGTGCGGATTTCGATTCCTGGCCAACAGAAGCACTCTTAAATCTCGCTTAGCTGGTAGTATGCCACCAAAAATAGGGAAGGTTGAGTGTGAAGTTGGTGAACCCACGCCGTAAAATACAACATTCTTGCTACTGAAACTTGAAAGTTTAATAGTTTGAAGGTCTCTGTTCCACTGGAGACGTTAAGGATTAAAACAGTAATAATAATAATACTGTATGTCATATCATCCCCAAGAATCTTCACTAGTAGAGGGATAGGTTAAGTAAGGAAGAGGCGAAGTGAAAGATCCTTGTGCAATGATGTATTATTGTTATTATTCCCTTGGATCCCGAGTGGAACATACGGCTTCGACAATACATCTCCACTCTGTTCAATTTGCTGCTGTCCTTTTCAGTTGGCCAAACCCACGATTACTGTCCATAATCTCTCATGTCTTCATCCATAAAACACCATCTCCTCCATGTCACCCTCTCAATGACTACCCACTTGTCACTTCCCACTAGCATTGTGCGCCATGTTATTCATTGGTCTCCTCAGTAGCGTGTATGCGCAATCAGTCCATCTTCATCTCCACTTTCCCAACATATTTGTTGAGCAATCGGCTCTTGCTCTGTTGGTTGGTTTGTTCATCGCCAGAGTTTCTTGTTGCTAATTCTCTTTGGTCCGTTGGCCGGACGTTGGGATATTTGATCTTGAGTATGGAGCCAGCCAGCCAGCGAAGTGGGCAGTCTTTGATAAAAGTCTTTAACTTGCTGGAAATAATATAGAAAGCAGGAAATGAAGACAAATGAAGCAGAATGCGAAGAACTTGTGCACATGGAAATTTTTGATGTAAGGTCTCTATATTTTACCATCCTGGTATATTATCTATCAAACAAATAATTCCGCTGTTAAATATTACTGCGTTCTGCTACTGCACTTAGCATTACTGCCTTTTATCAGATCTAGATTCATTATGTGGGTGAGTATCTAAGAGCTGATAGCGAAGTCGGCAGAAATGGAGATGTTACTCAGAGATCTAGCAGAAAATGCCTGCAATAGTTTATATGGAGCTGGAACAGAGACGTTGTAAGAGAAGATCGTTGAGCAGCTGACTTCAGAGTATGACGTTAGATAGACAGACAGACAGACAGATAGAAAAGAGGTTTCAATTCTGGTGAACAATGATTCGTCTGTCTGTTCGAACTAATTTCCATATCAGAGGGAGATAAGAAGACTGTCACTGCTTTTAATAATCGTGTACTGGTTACCAGAAGATTGGAGAAATACAATCAGAAGTATTGTTGTACATTAAGTATATTAATGTTTATTTACAAAATTTGTCACTGATTAACCATTGTAAATCTGTCCCGTTATCGCTTGGAGAATAAAAAATCGTGTTGCCCAACAGTTTTCTGTAGTTCTGTGTTGGTTACAGTACATAGTATTTTGTGTATTAAGCTTAGTCTTCTGAAACCAGCTATAGGGTCTAGGATCTCTGCGATTTGGATATTTGACAAAGGTATTGCAGACCTTTTTTGCGAGGTCATAGCTTGATACAGATTGGAATCTACTGGTCATGGCAATAATACTAACAAATCGAGGATGAAGATTTAAAGGAGTAACTACGAGTTCCTCAATTTATGGAATATGTCGCTACCGTTTAGTTTATTTTCCTCACATGCTTTCTATATTGCTTACTAAACAGTTTTCACTTCTCCTATTCGCAAATTAATCTATCGTTGACATAAGAATAGAACTTGTACACTGTGGTAGACTATAATTCCACTATTATCATTATTATTATATCCTTTAATTCCTAGAGGAACATAGGGCTTCAGCTGCGCGTCTCCATTGCCTTCTGTTTGTGCGTCGGTGGCACAGTGGTTAGGATCCTCGCCAACCATGCACATGGACCGGGGTTCGAGCCCACGTCGACGCACACATGATATCTATGGTCGGCCTGCGAACTTTGGGCTACCGATATCCACTCTGAAAATTCCATACTTGTACCAAAAATACTGTGTGGAATCAAGCTGTAAATCAAAAATAAAAATAAATAAAAAAATAAATATGTATCCACATATATATATATATGTGTGTATGTTGGTCTCTCTTTCTGTTTGCTCGCTTAGTCTGTGACCATTTCACTCGTATGAACTTGTCTCCTTTAATAATGTGTATTCTCCTTGTATTATATTATATATAATATGAGTGTTTGTTGACAGTCCGTTGCTTGGTGACATATATCCATATATGGTGGTTGTTGACATGTCTGCTATATTTTGCTATGTATATATGGATCGATACTCCATTATAATTAGCCATTCATGTTAAGACTGTCTAGTGATTTGTTCACACCCTTTGTCTGAACATTCATATATATTTCGCATTCACAATTTGTGTGAATTACTTTACACTTACCACTTTGGTGTGATACCACTTTTCATTCTCGTTGTGTTTGGAAAATAGAAGTATCATCGCAAACCTAGTGGTCTTCTGATTTCCGCCTTCTTGCGTCAGGACTATTAGTTTCTCGACCAGTCCATAACAATAAAATTAGCGACGAGTACATAACAGTTTGCTGCCAACTTTTTCACCCCGCTCCAAGTCTGCCCACATGCTTTTATCTCCTCTCAACATGACCTCCTCCAAGTCACCCTTGTATTGACGACCAACTCACCACTTCCCTTTCGGGTTCCTCTTAAGCGATGGCTTGTCTAATGATGTCACTTGACAGTTTCTTCAGAGTATGACTAATCCATCTCCATTTCTTCCTGCCTATTTGTTTCACAATCGGTTCCTGCAGGGTTGGTTCGCTCCCAGAGATCCCTCACTATTGCTGATCTTTTCTGGCCGGCCATCTAATCCTGAGTGTTGAGCGAAGACAACTGTTAATGAAGGTCTGTAGTTTGTTTGAGATGTTCTTTAATGACGCGCCACGTCTCCAATCTGTTTAGTAAGTAGCACTGACTTCACATTGGAGTTGAAAATCCGGATCTTATTTTTGATGTTGAGTAGTGCTGTTGACCTCCACACAGACTTGGTGAGAGTAATGAAAGCTTGTCTTGCTTTCCTGATTCTTGCTTTGATATCCTCGTCAGTTCCGTTGGCCTGTAGTTGGAACGATGCTTTCCAGGTTGGTGGGTAGGTAAAGGAGGTTACTTCTTTCAGACTTCTCCCATTTATGCTGGCTGATTGTTGTCTGTTGTAGTTGCTGTGGTTGTTGGTGTTGGCCAGGAATCTTCATCACCTACCTATGTTTCCTCTATGTTCACTTGAAGTCCTATCTTTGATGCTTCTTTTTCCAGCTTGTTGCTTTTCACTTGCATATCTTCCAGTTTGTGTGAAATCAGACATATATCATCTTCGGCGAAGTTCAGATCCTCCAAGTTTTTTGTGTGAGTCCATTTTCTGTCTGTTTCCTTATTGCTCGTTGTCTGTCGCATTCCACTATAGTGTTATACAGTAATATTCACTGATGATCACGTCTCGAGCACAATTCATTACTGCAGCTCATGATCAAATGAAGTCACTCACACAACTTTCCAATATTTTTCATCTCTTGACTTGATTCACAGTGGTAGTATTTTCCATATTTCCGGTATGAGCGATGAGTTATTCCTATTGCACCTGTTGGGTGTAGACTCGATGAACAAGGATTCAGTAATCAACCTATCTCTCTCCCGTTCTCCATCTATCTATATTCCTTTTTAGAATTTTAACCCTCTCCCACCCTATTGTGTGGCTGTGTGTTAATGCATGCATTGCAATCGCTGAGCTGAGCTTTTTTCCAAATTACTCATCTGTCCTAGTGAGGTCAATCATTCTAACCTCAGACACTAAATTCTTATGTTCTGACAATCTGACTACCCCTGACCTACTAGTTTGACCTATGTAGTTCACCCAACTCACAGTCATTGGAAGGTATTTTCTAAATTATATTATTTCGTTTAATTAGGTCAGTCTACAGGGTCCTTTAACCTACAGAGCTTGTCCTATCTGACTGAGTTTGTAGGTTTAAATGCCACCCTAATTCCTGCTTTATTAAGAATCCTACATAGGGAGGGACTCAGATATTGCCTCCTTATTTAGTAAAATTGTTGTAAATGACTTATATTCTCTCTTATTTATGTTATCACTATTACTATTAGTTTCACAGTTATTTTTATTTTGCTTTTGAGCTCTTCTGATTTTTCTAATGAATTTTATTTTAGGATGGTTAGTTACTGAACACCAACGCCTGTTCTTCTATCTGTTTTTGATTTCATCATTTAGGTCTTTTTGTTGTACTACTGCTTAGTGCTACTGGTCGGTTTGTTAGATGGACACTTAACTAAGCCACCTGCCTTCACACACTGAAAACGGATGAGATGAATTAAAGTCTAAATATCTATCGCTCTGGTACTCAAGATATTTGTAGAAGATATATCACTTGCAATCACATCTTGTCAACAGCACACTCTGTGGTGGTGGTGATGGTGTGATGCACACAATAAGTAAGTGCCAACGGAATATTATTCTCACGCATTCCCACAGTTCAATTTGGTATTAGCAACGTAATACTACATATGTTTTTTTTTTTGAACATTCTGTTTCATATCGTTTAATATAAACCAAAATCACATGCTCAGTGACTGGTTAAAGAATATAAAGTGTATAGATATAAACAGCCCAAGTAATGTACTATGATGGGAAACACACACGGAATCCTTCGAAGTGAAAACGGGAATAAGACAAGGCTGGCCAGTTGGCTGTCTACTATCTCCAATGTTTTTCCTGATTGTGGTAGACTGGATAATGCGACAGAGAGGGAGAGAGAGAGGGATACGAAGAAAGAAGCATAAAATAGACACACACAAAAAAACATGGAGGATCTGAACTTCACCGAAGATGATATATGTCTGATTTCACACAAACTGGAAGATATGCAAGTGAAAAGCAACAAGTTGACAGAAGAAGTGTCAAAGATAGGAAGGACTTCAGGTGAACATAGAGGAGACATAGGTAGGTGATGAAGATTCCTGGCCAACACCAACAGCCGCAGCAACTACAACAGACAACAATCAGCCAGCATAAATGGGAGAATTCTGAAAGAAGTAACCTCCTTTACCTAACTGGGAACTACAGGCTGACGGAACTGATGACGAAATCATCAAAGCGCGAGGAACGGGAAAGCAAGGCAATCTTTCATTACTCTCACCAAGTCTGTGTGGAGATTAAGAGCACTCAGCATGGAAATGAAAATATGATCCGGATTTTCAACTCCAATGTGAAGTCAGTGCTACTTACTATACGGATCAGAGACTTGGCGCCGCGTCATGAAGAACACTTCAAACAAACTACACACCTTCATCAATAGCTGTCTTCGCTCACTACTACTCAGGATTAGATGGCCGGCCAGAAGAGATCAGCAATAGTGAGGGATCTCTTGGAGCGAACCAACCCTGCAGGAACCAATTGTGCAACAAATATACAGGAAGAAATGAAAGTGGATTGGAGGCCGTACTCTGAGAAAACAAACCACCAAGTGAGTGACATCACAAGCTAGGCTGTCGAATTAGTTGGTCGTTCGAGGATGACATGGAGGAGGAGATCATGCAAAGAAGAGATGAAAGCATGTGAGCAGACGTGGAGCCAGGTGATGAAAACGTTGGCGGAGAACCGAATGCAATGAAGACGTGCCGCTGAAGCCCTATGTTCCTCTAGGAACTAAAGGAAATAATAATAATAACAATATAAACAGCGGTTTGGTCAGTGAAAAATATACTTCGGCTTCCGTGTCTTGCCTTTGATGGTTAAAACATGTCCAATAAAAAAATCTACTAATAAGAGACTTAAAATAACCTCACTAGTGAAGTCTTATTTGTCAGTTCACTTCTATCTGTGCATAACAGCAGAAGGCAAGACAGAGAAGCCAAGGCATATTTTCAACTGTTCAAACCGCTATTCATGTGTATATCTATACAGTTTTATGCTCTTTTAACCAATCAGTGAGCGTGTGATTTTGGCTTACATTTAAACGACATGAAATAGAATGTTCAAATGTATGTATATAGTATTATGTGATGCTAATGCAGTATTGAACTGTGAGAATATGTGAGAATAATATTCCGATGGAATACACATTCATTGTCTGTATCACACACCACACGTCCCCATTTGTCAAATACTTTCGACTGAAGTTAGTCCGATCCTTTTGGTGTTTGTTGTCGGCTTTGTTTGCTTGTCTTGCTGTTGTATCCAGTTCCGGAGCGGAGTGGAGCTCGCTGACGTGTTCACCCTCCCCTTCTTTTTGTTTACACTACTTCTGACCCCGTCCTTCTCGCTTTGGAAGCAGTTTGTATGACCCTGACTGTCGTGTATATTTGCCGGTCGGTGTTTAACCTCACACTATCACATGCTGCATACGACCGAACTCCCAGCAGCGTTAAAAGTAAAAGCCTCTTTGCTGACAACTCTTGAACGCCGTTAACACTGATCAACAGCCTCGAAGTCTTACAAGAAGATCCATATGTCTCCTTCTTCAAAAAACTGCTGGGCCTAAGCTTTTCATTTGTCGGCGAACAGCGACACCAAAATGTAACAGCAGAAGGCATGACACGGAAGCCAAAGTATATTTTTAACTGATCAAACCGCTGTTTATATAGATACAGTTTATATTCGTTAGCCAATCATTGAGCATTTGATTTTGGTTTACATTTAAACGACATGAAATAGAATGTTCAAATGTATGTATATAGTATTATGTGATACTAATGCAGTATTGAACTGTGAGAATATGTGAGAATAATATTCCGATGGAATACACATTCATTGTCTGTATCACACAGCACCACAGAGTGTGCTGTGATAGTGGCAGAAGCTGGAATTCATGGGCAATTTGTTCGGGTCCCAGTGACTTATTGGTCTACAAGCTAGCTAGCTCGCCTTATAACCTGAAGGTCCTGGGTTGAAAGCCCCGGTTGGTGTGTACTGTGAAGAGTCTCAAACTAATAGTCTGATGAGACAGCTGGCTGTCTAGTACACTCCAGAGCCGGTTTTCCAATGCTTCTCTAACCGATGCGTCAGCTCATGATGAAATACTTCTCTGTGCATTTTATACACCTAGAAATCTCTGCAAAAATGTTGAAGGAACAGAAATATGGAAAAAAAATCACCGATGATTTAGTGGATATCATGGGGGTGGGGGAGAGAACCACAGAGGGTAAATGCATCTAGAAAACTGATAACGACTTTGATACATAATCCCAATAATCTCCAGCCAATAGTCTCTAGCATCCTAAGGACTCTGAACAAGTTGACCTACACCTCCCTGTATGGCTCAAATTAACTGTGAAAGATTTCACCAACTTATGCCAGGTTTTGGTCTGAGTATCTGTAACCTTTTTCCAACCTCATTCTAAGTCAGTCAGCGAAGGCAACCGCTAGATATGCGCAACACTTATCCTGGCCATTTTAACCTAACATTCTACGTCTAACCTCAATGTTACTCACCCTGTTATACCACCACCTAACATGGGAGTTAGGACCTAGACACCAATGATCAAAGACAGTTAGTCTTTTAACATATCTTCTACTTCCAATGATCATGTCTCATAGGCATAATGAAAGGTGGATAGAGAGAACTGCTACTGTTCAGTAGGCACGTCCTTTGATCGATAGTAAGCTGTGTATCATGCCTACGCCATAAATGAATTAGGTACTTGTGATTGGATAGATATGTTAAGGTGAAACCAGTACGTGGGTGTGTATATATGCCCATTAACGAATCAAAATTTTACGAATAGAAATTATCGATTTAACTGAGAAGCTTTTATCATCCACCTGCTAGACAGCAGCAACATCACTTCAGCGTAGGTTTCAGTATAAAATGAACTCATTTAAATTCTGCATGAAAGATGATGTAATTGTATTTCCCTAGTGAAAACCATTGTCGTGACTGGTTGTTTGTTAATTTACGTCTCTATTGATCATTTTTATTATCGACTCAGAGTTCGAACTTTCTTGTCATGTGATGATTGACTTTTTATTGACGTCTGGTAATTTTGGTCTATAGTAATTAGGGTGTGTGTGTGTATGTTAATCGCTGTGCTATATCTATTTCAAACGGTCTCAATAATATTCTAGCTATTATTTCAGAGATATTTTTCCATATATATGGTAAGATCAATTTTCTTGTGGTCTTTGATGATGGATTGATGTTATTGTTGTCGGTGTTATGACTCGAGTTTAAACACTTTTTGATGAAATTGCGTGGAGGATATGCATTCATTTTGAAGATGGTTTGTTAGTAAGTATTTTTCCTGCATTCTCTTCAACACCGGAGTAGTGCTACAGTGTTGTGTTTGAACTCTTTTAATATAGAAAAAATCCTCATTTAGACATTTAGAAAACAGAAAAATTGAGCGAGCGAAGAAATATTTACTTCTCAATTAGATCCTCATCCCTCACTCGGGCTCTACTCTAATATACACGTACAGCATTTTTATTACAATACACAACAGTTTACCAATCAAGTGGCACTGATATGTTTGTTAACAATAATTAACTAGTCAGTGTCAAAATGTCAATGGGTTGATAATTAACGAAGAAAATTAATATACAAAATTAAAAGGTAGAAATGGTTGGAATAAATTAATTTAACAAGGATAACACGTAAATTAAAGATGAAGGGGTCAAAATAAATAAAAAATAAAAGAATTTGGACAATTATAATTTTTGCAATTTTAAAGGTTTAGGGGGAGGGATGCGAAGTAGGCCGGTTTATACAGTCATGTAACGATGGCCGCGGTAAGGAAAGTGACTGTACACAAATTTCTTCTTCTGAACACACAGGTTTGGCTTCTTCAGGTGAATTCCGATTGCTTCAGCTGTAGGTATGTAGAAGACGAACTCGATGATAACATCAGCGAAGTAATAACACAGCGACTACCTGAAGAATGCAGTCAAAAGAGCTTATTATGCAGCAGAGATACGTCATCTCTTCACAACCACCCCTATTCTACGTTCGAGAAATAAGGATAAACTACCTAAATTCGCCTCTTCTATGTGTATCTACCAGTTTGACGGCAGCTGCGGAGCCAGCTACATTGGGCGTACAATTAGGCAGGTTCATCATCGTATTTCCGAATATCATCCAGCATGGTTAAGCAAGGGACAAACAAGATCTGTTTGTAGCTCTATTTTAGCATTTAAAATTATTTATCGCATCCTTACTAAACTTAATTTCGCTCTACGAGTTCGTCTTCTACATACAGCTGAAGCAATAGGAATCCACCTGAAGAAGCTATGCCAATGTGTTCAGAAAAAAATTGTACAGACATTTCCTTGCCTTGGCCATCATTTCATGAATGTGTAAATCGGACCACTTCGCATCCCTCCCCTAAACCTTTAAAATTGCAAAAATTATAATTGTCCAAATTCTTTTATTTTTTATTTATTTTGACCCCTTCATCTTTAATTTACGTGTTATCCTTGTTAAATTAATTTATTCCAACCATTTCTACCTTTTAATTTTGTATATTAATTTTCTTCGTTAATTATCAACCCATTGACATTTTGACACTGACTAGTTAATTATTGTTAACAAACATATCAGTGCCACTTGATTGGTAAACTGTTGTGTATTGTAATAAAAATGCTGTACGTGTATATTAGAGTAGAGCCCGAGTGAGGGATGAGGATCTAATTGAGAAGTAAATATTTCTTTCTTGAAAATTAATCTGATGCTCACTAGTGACTGGCCCTATTCAGGCAGTTAACCTGGGGTTCTAGTGGGAAGCCGTGACCAGTAGGGTACAGCAGGTTGAAGATGAAGCAGTAACTCATCGAAGAAGACATTGTGAAGTGGTCGCGCTATGTCGTGAATTGGCAGAAGTTAAAATTCAAGGACCATTGAATCGGGTCCCAGTGGCTCAATGGTCTACGAGCTCGCCTTGTAATCAGAAGGTTCTGGGTTCGAATCCCGGTGGGTGCGTACTGCTTAAGAGTCCCAAACTAGGACGAAACAGCTGTCCAGTACTCCCAAGTTTTCCAGTGGTTCTCTAACTGATGTCAGCTCATGATTAAATTCTCCATGCAATCAAACAAAATCCCTACAAAATCAATACTTGAAAATATTTCTTCGCTCAATCTTTATGAACTCTTGTAAACATTGTCTGCACACAGTTTCTTTTGTGGGTAATTGAGTTAGGTTATTACTATTATTGATGAGTATTTGGTATGTGTGCGTTGATTTTTTATAAACTTGAATTTCTAAATTTTTTGTGTTAGTTTTCTTGAATAAGACATCTAAGAAGAATGGAATTTTGTTGTCTAATTCTTCTTCTGTCTTGGTGAATTTGATGTCTTCAAATATTTTCAATAGTTGATTTGTAAGGATTAAATTTGCCTTTACGAGTTGATTACGGAGGATTGATATCAGTTTATATATGTTGTCCATTAATTTAAGAGTGTATTCCAAATCATTTCTTTCAATTATTATGAATGTTTGATTGGTTGAAGGATTTCATCATGAGCTATTGTCATGTAAAGAACCATTGGAAAACCTAGGTGCGTATTGTCGAAGAGTCTCAGACTAGACTGACGAAACAATTTGAATAAAGCAAGAACACTAACAGTGGTTTGTGCAGAATAATATGGTACCATCATCGTCTATTTCGTTGGCTCTTCATCAGCTGCTGCGTACAGCCTAAATAAATTATTAGGAGTTTTATGTACAGAAACATTTTAACATACTTGCAAATTTTACACGTTGTCAGTTGACAGAAAGTTCCACAATTAGTAAACAGTGCTCTGAAAATTACTCTTATATAGTTTTTACACAGGCAGTTCAAGTTTAAACAAAATAAATGTATGCATACAATGAATGGTAAGGGAGTTACGTAATAAAAACGAGAGATGCGTAAGACGAAGAGTGACTAATAAATTAGGTAACAGTGTACTGAGTTGAACTCAAATCATAGAAACAAGAGACAAGCAAAATTACAGAATATAAAAGGAGGGTGAGGTTAAAGACAAAGATTACGTGATCAAATGAAAGAAAGAATAAAGACATTCAATTACCAGGTGGGCAAAGAAAGTCTAATAACTGCTTCTTTCTGAACACATAAATCTGGCTTCGTTAAAGCGTTTGATAGAAATTGCTTCGGCAAACTTGAGGAGAATGGAGCTCCTTTGTCTATTGATAATTTTAAGGGATTTCTCGATTTCCACCTCATGAACACCCGTGTCGAGGAGATGTCTGGTAATAGCGCTACTATTAGAGTTTGTTCCCTTGAGACGTAGGCTTTTCCGCACATGTTCAGAAAATCGGAGATGTGCCCTTCTTTCTGTTCTCCCAATGTAACTGCTCCCGCAAATACACATAAATTTGTATACACAGTTGGAGTTAACATGAGAAGGGTATCTATCGACTTTTGACTGCACCAAAGAGCATGTTGTTCGATGGACGGTAACCAACTTAGTTAGCTGCACGATAGGCTCTGGGTAGTGACGTTCTCAGTCTTCTGTTGACCATTTCTGCAATGTTTTCAACTTTAAAATCTAGTTGAGTGAAGACAACATGTAAAATTTGCGAGTATGTTAAAACGTTTCTGTACATAAACCTCCTAATAATTTATTTAGGCTGTACGCAGCAGCTGATGAAGAGCCAACGAAATAGACAATGATGGTACCATATTATTCTGCACAAACCACTGTTAGTGTTCTTGCTTTATTCAAATTCATCAAGGGGAATAAGTGCGTGAAATTCCTCAAAAAACTGACAAAACAGCTGGCTATCCATTACTCCCTGACAGTTTTTCCAATGGTTCTGTAACCGATGATGTCAGCTCATCATGAAATCCTCAAACCAATACTTGAATATTACAAATGTATCACTAACGTAATGTAGTCAGATTTTTAGTTTAATTATGGGTAGTTAGGACCATTAAATCTAATCTTTGCATAACGACTTCAGCTATTAATCCTGATATGGGCGGTGATCTCCTTGGTGTTCCTTTTATCCACTGTCATATATCTAATTATTGATTTGGAAGTATGTGTTGTAAGGCATAATTCTATGAGTTCCATCCAAGTTGAACAATGCATTTTTAAAACACAAAATAATCGAGCAAAGAATATTCGTTTCGATAAATTCCTCTTCTAGCTCTACAATTAGATATATCTGTGTGTTTATATACACAGAATATTCTAGATTAGTAGTCAATAACAATATTAGTGTTTTGTTTAAATAATATCGATTTGTAAAGTAAGATCACAATGGAATTACCACAGTTCATTAAAGATACTTAAATTATAATAGTAATAAAGATATAATAGGGAATAGAATATCATCTAAAATTAGGAAAATTCCACAAAAATTCAGGATTATTCAAACCTGGATGGCCAGGGTGGTAAGGATAATGTCTGAACCAACATCTTTGGGACACATAAATTAGACTTCTTAATGTGGATCCCAGCGGCCAGCCTCAGCAATAGGTAGAAGACGAACTCTTAAAGCGAAGTTAAGATTTGTTGGTATGCGGTAAATGACAGCCTAAAAACCTGGTTAACATCAATCTTGTGTTGTGTATCCACAAGATGAGATAGAATAACGCTACGAATAGATTTTGTTTGTCCTTTACTTAACCAACCACTATGCAGGGTGATGTTAGGGAATTCGTCTAGAAACACGCCTAATTGCATGGCCTATGTAATTGGCTCACACTGCACAGGAGCAGTTAAATTGGTAGATACACATAGAAAGAAGAGAAGAAATTAGGCAGTTTGTCTTTTACTCCCGAAAGAACGCAAAAGAGGAGTGGTTTTAAAGATACAGCGTAATTCAGCAGCAGCATTGAATGTTCTTTTTACCGCCGGATTTCTAATGTGCTGTGTTAGTATCTCACCGCTAGTGTTGTTGTCCCCAAGGAACTGTATCTGTAAGAATAAGGCCTTTTTTGGAACTGTTGGTAACTTTTGCATTTTTGTATTTAATTGGTGGATGGTTGACTAGCAGTGAAAGAATCCAGGATAGGGAGCATTTCGTCCTATTTGGGACTCGTCATCTGAATGTACTCGCATTTCAAACTGAGACCGAGCACTTCAGTCCAATCAATCAATCAATCAATCGACGGGAAAGTCAAAAATTCAATTAAATGCATTTTTGTGTTCTCATCGCTAATGGGTTAGTTGAAAATGTTATCTAGAAAGGATGGACGATGAAAGCTTCACAATTACAACACCATCAACTATCAACTAGCTCAGACATTGAATATAAACATATATATATATATATATATATATATATATATATATATATATATTGAGGACAGATGTTTAATTCAAGTGTTGGTTTGTAGGGATTTGGTTGACTGGTTACAGGATTTCATCATGAGCTGACATTAGTTAGAGAACCATTGGAAAACCGACTAGGAGTACTGGACAGCTGTTTCCTCCGTCCTAGTTTGGGACTCTTAAGCAGTACGTATCCACAACACGGGGTTCGAACCCAGGATCTTCCGGTTACAAGGCGAGCTCATATACCATTAAGCCACTGGGACCCGTTCCAATGGTCCTTGAATTCTAACTTCTGCCAATTCACGCATGACATAGCGCGACCGCTAGCCAATGTCTTCGGCGAGTAGTTGTCCTCACACCCAACCCTGCACACCCGACAAATACTCGCCGAAGACATTGACTAGCGGTCGTGCTATGTTGTGAATTGGCAGAAGTTGGAATTTGTGGGCCATTGGATTGGGTCCCAGTGACTTAATGGTCCATGAGCTGGCTCGCCTTGTAACCCGAAGGTCCTGGGTTCGAACCCCGTGGTGTAGGTACATACTGCTGAAGAGTCCCAAACTAGGACGGAGGAAACAGCTGTCCACTACTTCATTTCAGGTTTTCCAATGGTTCTCTAACCAATGTCAGCTCATGATGAAATCCTGAAACAGATGTTTATTATTGTTATTTCTAATTCGAAAAATTAAAAAAAATGCATAAAACTCATAATTTTTTCGGGGAACCTCAAAAAAAAAATAAGAAATTTGAGTAGAGTTTAAAAATATAATAACTCCTTCCTTTTATCAGCTGAGAAAAGATGGAATAAAACTGCAGATTTCGAGTGTCTCATGGTTATTATTATTATTATTACTATTGTTAGTATTAGCGGTAGCAGTAAATGATGTCATTTGTCTTTTTTTTGTTACCATCAATAATGTTTATTTATTGTGTGTCACACACACTCACACACACGTGTTTCCATAATTCAGGAGACATAAAATAAAAGAGGTGGCCTTATTCACCTCACCTTTGATGATGATGATGAAGTCACCTTCTTTAAAGATGAAATTGTAACTTGACAAATATTTTTAGCCTACAGGGCTTGAATACATTTCGTGTATGCAGATGGATTGGTTGGTTGCCAGGTCAAGTCAGCACATATGGTTAAAGTGTTTCGTACTCCACTGCCCTTACTTATTGAACGGTTATTTCACAATAATCTTTCATTTATTGTCAGATGTTTTTTTTAATGAAAAAACATAGTTATTTAATATTTGTGTGTAGTTGTTTGTTTTTCTAAAGTCGAATTCATAACAATTTAGTTACTATGGTGACAAAGTAAATCTAGAGATAACCAAAAAAAATTAGGTCATACAATAAGAACAAAAAAAGATTCTTTTTGAGTCGTATGTTATAATTTTGGTTCATAGAGGTTGAATCAAGCAATGAATAGAGAGTATATGAGCACTTATGTACGTGTAATGTTAGTGATAATTTATGCGTTTTATGCAATATGGCGAAAATATTAAATTCAGACATCTATAAAACACAAAATAATTGAATAAATAAATTTCCTATTCAAGTTATTGGTTTGTAGGGATTTGGTTGATTGGTTACAGGATTTCATCATGAGCCTCCAAAGCCTCAGGATGGTCGGGAGTGGGTGCCTTGCGCTGCGGGTTGGCCACCCCTCCGTACACCTCTTGAAATGCTCCCATATGACCGGGCGTCTTACATAGCTTCTCCTGAGGAAGTCCTACTCACTGCCTTCACGTGGCGGAGGTGTTTTTCACCGAAGTGAGAGGGCAAAAGCGGATGCCCGGCGCTCTTCACCGGGTTGACTGCCCACTGGATGACAGTCTAGGGGAGATGGCTAAACCCTGATTCCAAACCTCCAACGACTGGCGTATGGAGCTCACCGGCAGACGTATGGACAAAGGGCTTGTTGGATGTCCTGGATGTCTGGCCCCATCCAAAAAGGCGTATGAACCGGACTCCGGTCACCGGCTGCCAACGGATAGTGAAGTCCCTACTCCACTCCTACTGCCTTGTAGGTCACACTTGGTTGTGTAAAGGTTAGAGCTGCACTCTGAAACAAAAGGCCGAGCGATCCTGGAGACATCACTCGTACCCAATTCCCATGAAACTTCATGAACTCAGTTCATGAAGCCGGCTAATCCTCCCGTAGGAGATAGCCGAAGTAAAGTAAGTAAGTAAGTATTGGTTAGAGAACCATTGGAAAACCAACTGGGAGTACTGGACAGCTGTTTCGTCAGCCTAGTTTGGGACTCCTCAGCAGTACGCACCCACCCACCGGGGTTTGAACCCAGGACTTTCTGGTTACAAGGCGAGCCCGTAGACCATTAAGCCACTTACCAGTGATCCTTTTTGATAAATTCCTCTTCTGGCTCTACAATTTTGTATGCATGTTTATATACACAGAATATTCAAGGTTGGTAGTTAATAACAATATTAGTGTTTTTTAAATAATATCGATTTGTAAATTAAGACCAGAATGGAATTACCACAGTTCATTAAAGATGCTTAAATTGTAATAATAATAAAGATATAGTAGTGAATGGAATATCAACTAAAATTAGGAAATTTCCACAAAAAATAGAGGATCATTCAAACCTAGATGGTCAGGGTGGTAAGGACAGTGTCTGGATTAACTTCTTTTGGATGCATAAATTAGGCTTCTTAATGTTGATCCCAACATCCCTACAGCCTCATCAATATTTAGTAAACGAACTTTTACAGAGAAATTGAGATTCGTAGGTATGCGGTAAATGACCCTGAAAGCATGGTTGATAGAAATCTTGTTTTCTGCATCCACAAGATGAGATGGATTTGGTTTGTCCTTTGCTTAACCACACTGCGTGATCTTCGGGAATCAGACGAGAAACACGCCTAACTGTACGGCCTATGTGACCGGCTCACTGCACAAGAGCAGTTAAATTTGTAGATACACATAGAAGAGGCGAAATTAGGCAGTTTATCTTTTACTCCCGAAAGAACGCAAGTGTGGAGTGGTTTTGAAAACACAGCGTAATTTAGCAGTAGGGAATGCTCTTTTTACCGCATTTTAGGCGTGTTTCTCGTCGAACTTCCGAACATCACCCTGTATGGGTGGTTAAGCAAAGGACAAACCAAATCTATCTCATCCTGTGGATAAAGAACACAAGATTGATGTTAACCAGGTTTTTAGGCTGTCATTTACCGCATACCAACAAATCTTAACTTCGCTTTAAGAGTTCGTCTTCTACCTATTGCTGAGGCTGGCCGCTGGGATCCATATTAAGAAGCCTAATTTTTGCATCCAAAAGAAGTTAGTTCAGACATTATCCTTACCACCCTGGCCATCTAGGTTTGAATGATCTTGAAGTTTTGTAGAAATCTTCCTAATTTTAGTTGATATTCTATTTGCTATTAAATCTTTATTATTATTATTATTATAATTTAAGCATATTCAATGAACTGTGGTAATTCCACCGTGATCTTACTTTACAAACCGATATTATTTAAAAAAACACTAATATTATTGTTGACTACTATTCTAGAATATTCTGTGTATATAAACATGCATATGTAATTGTATAGCCAGGAGAGGAAATTGTCTCAAAGGATATTGAAGGTTGATTTTTTAACACTCCGTAAGTCTTCATAAGTGTACATCTACGACTTCATGAGAAATCTATCTCATATGCTGGGAACTGTCTTACAAGAACATCAGTGTTCAACTATGTGGTAGATATGCAATGAATTTTGTTCATGTAATTTGGGGTGGGTAGCGCATTTCGCCTGTTTGAGAGTCTTTGATGGGCTGTACCTTCAATTCCTAGTGACTCACTGATATGTATCCACATATATATATATATTTATGTGTGTGTGTGTATGGTGATCACTCTTTCTGTTGCTCGCTTAGTCTGTGACCATTTCACTTGTATGAACCTGTCTCCTTTAACAATGTATATTCCCCTTATATTATATATAATATGAGTGTTTGTTGACAGTCCGTTGCTTGGTGACATATATCCATATATGGTGGTTGTTGACATGTCTGCTATATTTTGCTATGTATATATGGATCGATACTCCATTATAATTAGCCATTCATGTTAAGACTGTCTATTGATTTGTTCACACCCTTGTCTGGACATTCATATATATTTCGTTCTCACAATCTTGTGACTTACTTACTTACTTTGGTGTGATACCACTTATTGCATTCTCCTTGTGTTTGGAAAATAGAAGTATCATCGCAAACCTAGTGGTCTTCTGATTTCCGCCTTCTTGTGTCAGGACTATTAGTTTCTCGACCAGTACATAACAATAATTTGGCGACGAGTACATAACAATTTGGCGACGGGGAAAACTACTATTAACCACTCAGCAGCAGCAACATAACACTCACCCACAGTTGTATTGGCTGTCGTTGCTCAGATGGTCTAGTAATTAATACTTTGGTGTTTGAAACATCTCAGTGCGGACATTATTATCAATTATTGAAGATTACAGGTACATCTAGCTGAAGAGACTCAAATAGGACGTAGCGCGTATCCTAGATTCCACTACCAGTCACCAACTCTCAAATTAAATCATGTCAATATTCAGATATCGTCAAAAAGTCCGTACTAAGAGCCAACATATCAACAGGATATTTAGGTATTTGTGTGTGTTAGGATTTAGTTTGATTGGATGGAGGATTTCATCATGAGCTGACATCAGCTAGCGACTGGACTTATTTAGGCGGTGACCTAGGGTTCTAGTGGGAAACCATGGCCAGTAGGGTACATCAGGTCGAAGATGAAGCAGTAACTCATCGAAGAAGACATTGCGAAATGGTTGCACTATGTCATGAGTGAATTGGCAGAAGTTAGAATTCATGGGCCATTGGATCGGGTCCCAGTGGCTCAATGGTCCACAAGCTGGCCCGCCTTGTAACCAGAAGGTCCTAGGTTCGAACCCTGTCGGTGGGTGCGTGCTGCTGAGAGTCCCAAACTAGGACGAAATAGCTGTCTGGCAGTACTCCAGTGCTGGTTTTCCACTGGTTCTATAACTGATGCCAGCTCATGATGAAATCCTGTAAACATAGCAATAGCAGCTGAACATTTTGGTTCATTCAATCAATGCGAAAATCAAAACTGACTTTTATATTTATTTTATTTATTAATCCCTTTGGTTCCGAGTGGAACCAGCCTGCCGGCAGGCCAACCGGCCATTTGATCTTGAGTACAGCCAGCCAGCGAGCGAAGTGGACAGTTGTTTTTCAAATGCTTTTCGTGACTGACTAACTTGCAATGAAAGTTTCTTACGCGTATAAAAGAACTAACTCACAGACTGACTAACTTGACATTTGTGTTGAATAGAATCCGAATCTTGTTATTTATGCTGGCTGGCTGGCTGACTGACTGAGTGAGTGAAGCAGAAGACTTCCAAACTGGTTCCAGCCTGATGAAGGCGTATCTTGCCTTTTCCGATTCTGACTGTCCGACTGCCTGCCTGTGATTGAAACCGTGCTAGTTTCCTGGATGCCTAGATAAGTGAATGCAGGAAGTAACTTGTGTCAGATCTCTCCCTCTCGTTGGTGATACTGATTGTTGTTGTTGCTGATACCTGGTTGGTTGGCTGGTTGTCTTCATCACCTCCGTCTCCACCTTCTCTCTCTGTTCACCTGAAGTCACTCATGTTTACGCTCTCTCAGCCTACTTATTCAGCCAGTTGTTGGTTTTCGCCTGCCTGTTTTTCCCGCTAGTCTTCGGGTTTGTTTGTGTCACATTAAACATAAATCATTCACACGCGAATTTCACATTTTCTTGTTGGTCAGTTCAGAGTATTACTGCTTTCTCACTCACTCTGTGTGTACAGTCTGATACAAAATCCAGTCAGTCCACCACAATTAACAATAACATCGGTGACGGCAGGCGACCAGCTTTGCCTTACTCCTGTATTCACTTCAAAACCAGGCTTCTTTGAGTTTTCTGCTGTGGATCACCTGATACGTGGCGACAGGCATTGTCATATAGCCAGCTGTTTGAATGAGGTTGATAAAGACTTAGGCACTACATGCCGTAATGCTGAAGCAGTTTCCAAATTAATTCTCAGTCAACGCTGGCTATCGAAGGCCTTCTCGAAGTCGGTGAAGTTGTTGAGGTAGAGAGAGGTTTGACTGGTATTCTATGCTTTGTTTTAGGGTGATGATAATGTGTACAGTTGCAATTTGATCAGCATGTGATTTGCCTTTTGCTGAACCCAGCTTGTTCTGGTGATTTGATAATGTTCTGCATCCAGTGCATCTTTTATTCTATCCAGAATGATGCGACTTAGTATTTTACTTGGTGTGGATAAGAGCACTATTCCACGCCAGTCAGTTCTTGCAGATGTCCCTTCCTTAAATGGCAAAACTACTATATATGTCTTATATTCTCTCTTATTTATGTTATCATTATTAGTTTCACCATTATTTTTATTTTGTTTTTGACCTTTTCTGATCTTCCTAATGAATTTTAAAGGATAGTTAGTTATTTAGCACTAACGCCTCTTCTTCCAACTGTTTCATTTCATCATTTAGATCTTTCGATGTAATACTTAGTGCTATTGCTCAGTTTATTAGGTACTTAACTAAGCCTGCCTTCACAGACAGACAACGAACGGATGAGATGTGTTAAAGTCTAAATATCTATTAGCAGAATGCGTTAGCTTTTTATAAACGCTAATGTGCAGTTCGCCTTCTCTTATCTAGCATCTCTAAATCTCCTTGCTCGTTTTCTGATTCTAACGTGAATTTTATTCCCTCTACTAGTGAGTGTATATGTGTGATAAAACTGGAGGTATGTTCTGTTTTTAATACTGTGGGTGTAAGTGTTATCCAAATATCTCCACCATATTTTTGGAGTAGGATCAAATGTATTAAGAGCCATATTTTCCCAGCTATCCATAAAGATATCTGCTACGATAGGGGATATTAGTGATTCATTCCATTGCTACACCTTCTGTTTGTTTATATATTATGCCTTGGAATCTAAAGATAGTAGATGTGAGGCATTACTGAATTTCTAACATGATTTCTCAATGGGCAGTTGTGTCCTATGAGTAAGTTCAGGATCTGAAGTTAGTTCTTTTTTAACTGCTTCTAAGGCCAGCATATTGATTGGTATATTCGTGTGAAGACTAGTTATATCAAAACTAACCATTGTTTTGATCATTCTCTAGTTGATTGTCATTTAGTTTATTTTTCATCTCATATGAGTTAGTTAATCTAGAGTTCGAATGATTTCTAATGGGGCATAACAACATTCGAGGTAAGTGTTTTGATAATGAATAAATGGGGTTATTTTTGAAATCTACTATTGGTCTTATGGGGTAACCTGGTTTATGTATTTTAATAGTACCATATATTCTACTAGCATTACTAGTTTTGGGCATTGAATTCAATCATTTAGACTCACCTAGTGACAGTTTCATCCGGCGTATTAAATCCTCCGTAGACTTTTTAATCTTACGCATTACTGTATCTCCAGGCTTCTTAATTTTCTCATATGAGCCTGTTCCGATGCGATGCATTCAGTGACTTTCTTGATATAATCAGATTTATCCATAACTGATGTAGAGTTTCCCTTGTTAGCTTTTGCGAAATGTGGTCATCAGTAAATATTACTATATAACACTGTAACACTTTATCAAAATTAGAATTTTATCGATAATGGAATTATACTCTACCGCCCCAGTGCCGAAGTACTGTCCCTATAAATAATTCAATTTTAGATTTTCCCATCGATTGATTGATTGGACCGAAGTGCTCGGTCTCAGGTTCACATATCGGCTCCTTGTGCACATGCTTCGACGATTTGTGGTCATGTAACTTGAAATCGACTGGTTTATGGTGACTAGCAGTGGAATCCAGGATGCGCAGGTACACATAACTGACGAGTTCCAAATAGGATGAAATGCGCTTTATCTTGGATTCCACTGCTAGTCATCATCCAACAATTGACTCCTGTTCTTATGTATGTTGATAAGTTTCATTTTTATATTACAAGGATGTTACACCAAAGTTTTAACTATAAATACTATAGTGCTGTGAGGTACTGCTAGTGCTATTGGTTAGCTTCACCATTCCAGCCTTAGAAACTAAAATACGCTTAATTACCCAGTCAAAAAATAATTCCTAAAGCACAGTATACTTTTAACTGATATAAGTAGTTTGAGAATACTAACAAACTTTCAGTGATATATATATACACGCGCTTTTCGACTACTGCGCTACATTTCCCTTATTTATAAAAACTCTCGTTTCTGTAAAATTTCATGCCGAGAGTTTGTGGAAACTATCACAATTATTTACCTTTCGAACACTAAATCCAAGGATACAATCCTAGTGACAGATAATACATATAACTAACTATTTGGATTTGTGGAATTTTTAAACACAAACACATCTATAATTGCATGAAGGATTTAATCATGAGCTGACATCAGTTAGAGAACCACTGGAAAACCTGGGAGTACTGGACAGCTGTTTCGTCCGTCCTAGTTTGGGACTCCTCAGCAGTACGCACCCACCGGGGTTCGAACCCAGGACCTTCTGGTTACAAGGCGAGCTCGTAGACCATTGGATCGGGTCCCAGTGGCTCAATGGTCTACGAGCTCGCCTTGTAACCAGAAGGTCCTGGGTTCGAACCCCGGTGGGTGCGTACTGATGAGGAGTCCCAAACTAGGACGGACGAAACAGCTGTCCAGTACTCCCAGGTTTTCCAGTGGTTCTCTAACTGATGTCAGCTCATGATTAAATCCTCCATGCAATCAAACCAAATCCCAACAAAACCAACACTTGAACATCTATAATTGTATATATTGTTGGATTTACATGTTCAAGTTGCTCCAAGACAGTGAGTTTATGGTTGAGATATCATTTTAGTTAACTGTGCTGAACTATATTGCATGTTGTTGTACTGTATCGTTGTTGTCGCCTTTTGCCCTTTTTGCGTTGAACTGTTTTCCTTTTGCTGGTGTTGTTCTCATTGTTTTGTCCGTTATTTTCCGATTTTGAGGGGAGAAACCCGAAAAGTCGCTTCTCTCTAAACTTTATCTTGATGTAACCATTCCTTTCTCAGGCGTGAGGCTAGCAACCCCACCCTGTAAACAAAAATTGCTACAGAAACTTCAGCAAAACGAACCTCTCTGCACCAAAAGAAAAAGTCTGTGTGGGGACATGGAACGTCCGCACTATGTACGAGACCGGCAAAGCTGCCCAGATCGCCAACGAGATGAAAAGATAACTTCCAAAGAAAGGAGACTTAAGTCAATGTAAAAACTGGCGTGGAATTATGCTCCTGTCCATCCCAAGCAAAATACTAAGCCGCATCATCCTGGAGAGAATCAAACACGCCAACCTGGATGAAAAACTTCGACCGGAACAAGCTGGATTCAGGAGAAACAAGTCATGTATTGATCAAATCGCCACTCTACGCATCATCACTGAACAAAGCTTGGAATGGAAGTCACCTCTCTACCTCCCTCAACTTCATCGACTTTGAAAAGGCCTTCGATAGCGCAGCGTCGATCGAGAGGTGATTTGGAAACTACTTCGCTACTACCAAGGGGTCCCATCGACAATTATACGTCTCATCCGACAGTTATACGACAATGCTGCATGCCAAGTAATCCACAACGGGAAACTTACGGAAGCCTTCGAAGTGAGGACGGGAGTGAGGCAAGGCTGTCTACTATCGCCAATGATCTTCCTGATTGCAGTAGATTGGATAATGCGACAAACAACGGGCCAGGTAGCGAGGAAACAGGCATAAAATGGACTCACACAAAAAAGAACTTGGAGGATCTGATCTGGACTTCGCCGATGATGACATATGTCTGATTTCCCACAAACTGGAAGATATGCAAGTGAAAAGCAACACGTTGGCAGAAGAAGCATCAAAGATAGGACATATTTCAAGTGAGCATAGAGAAAACAGAGGTGATGAAGATTCTTGGCCAACACCAACATCAACAACAACAGACAACAATCAGCCAGCATAAATGGGAGGAACCTGAAAGAAACAGCCTCCTTCACCTACCTGGGAAGCATCGTTTCAACTACAGGCGGACGGAACTGACGAGGATATCAAAGCCAGAATCGGAAAAGCAAGACAAGCTTTCATTACTCTCACCAAGTCTGTGTGGAGGTCTACAGCACTCAGCATCAAAAATAAGATCCGGATTTTCAACTCCAATGTGAAGTCAGTGCTACTTAATATACGAATCAGAGACTTGGCTAGCGTGTCATAAAGAGCATCTCAAACAAACTTCAGACCTTCATTAACAGCTGTCTTCGCTCAATACTACTCAAGATCAGATGGCCAGAAAAGATCAGCAATAGTGAGGGATCTCTGGGAGCGAACCAACCCTGCAGGAACCGATTGGGAAACAAATAGGCAGGAAGAAATGGAGATGGATTGGCCATACGCTGAGGAAACCACCAAGTGACATCACTAGACAAGCCATTCCTCGAGTGGAACCCGAAAGGGAGGCGGCGAGTTGGTCGTCAGTGCGAGGGTGACTTGGAGGAGGTCATGCGAAGAGGGGATGAAAGCATGTGGACAGACCTGGAGCGGGGTGAAAAAGTTGTCAGAAAACAGAAGGCAATGGAGGTGCGCAGCTGAAGCCCTATGTTCCTCTAGGAACTAAAGGATACAATAATAATAATATGATACTTTGATCGAAAAATAACGACAATTTAGGTGTGGATCCGAGGGCAACATGAAGGAGATCATGTCAGGAGGAAGAGATGAGAGCTTATGAGCGATTACAGAGCCAGTTAAAGAGGATTGAAGAGAACAGGATGAAATGAAGATGTATTGTTGAGACCCCAAATCCCACTTGGAACCACCTAAGGGAATTAGAATAATATGTTGAAAAAGGAATTCAAATAAACCAACCAACTCTGGGTTGTCTGTTGGATAAAAATTTTGTTTGCAAATTATATTCTTATTTTAAAGTTTTACTCTATCCATTTTATGCTTTTTATCATTATAAACTTCACGCTATATGCTTTCATCGACAGAGTTCCATTCACAAGTATTCATTTATGTAGGAAGGCTTTTGAACAAATGTGAAAGATTTATAGTGATAAGGTGAAGGCACGGGGCTTCTATTTACAAGGCGAGCTCATTCGAACCCCGGTTGGTGCATATTGCTGAACAGTGGTTCTCCAATCGTTCTATAACTGATGTCAGCTCATGATGAAATCCTCCAACCAACAAAAAAATTCCCTACAAAACCGATATTGAGAATAATTAAATTATTTAATGCAATAACTAAGCTTCATAAATTGGCATCATCTACCTAGAAAAGATTTCAGAAATGAACACTATAGAGCCCCGCCTCTGTTCCACCACCAAGAAATCCAGTGAGTGAACTAGAAAGGCTTGAAAAATCATCAGTAATAGCTCGTCGTCTGCACGTGACGCCATAGAATCAGGTCACGAAACTGATTATGACAATATTGAAATAATCCAGAAAAATTTCAGAAATCATAAACAAAGTCTCACATCATCGGAAGCATTTCATATCAAATGAAATCCAAACTGGTTGGAGGATTTTATCATAAGCTGACATCAGTTAACCATTGAAAAGCAGCTCTGCAGTACTACTCGTTCTAGTTTATTACTTTTCATTAGTACGCACACATTGGGGTTCAAACATAGGACCTTCTGGTGACAAGGCGAGCCAGCTCATAGACTATTAAGCCACGGGAATCCGACTCCTCAATGGCCGCCCCATGAGTTCTAACTTCTGCCAATTCATGACATAACGCGACCACTTCTCAATGTCAGCTAATAACGAATTTCCCTTTGTTCGAATCACGTTCAGTTAGACGGATAATAGGTTGAACCCCTTGGTGTGACAGCATACTGATGAAGAGTCCCAGATCAGGACGAAACCACTTTCCAGTACTCCCTTCAGGTTTTCCCAATCGTTCTCTAACCGATGTCAGCAGATGATGAAATCTCTCAACCAGTCAAATAAAATTCTCTTCAAAACCAATGCTTGAAAAGAGAAATTCAGATGAACGAAGTCTCACAACACACTCACACCAAGATATCTTCAATTTTTTAAAGATTCATTTGTCATATGAACAAATTACTTGTCCTCTAGAGCAATAGCGTTTGCGTTATTTCAGAACTTAGTCTGTGTCTAGGCTCAGAATCGATTGTAATGTTGCGTATACATCAAATTCCTCTCTTATTTTAATCTTCTTACGATAGAGTACACACTCACCAGTATTAACATGGAAATTTGTGTCAGACCTTGTAGACTGGAGACAGAATAGCTGTAAAGGTGGTGATATTTTTTAACGCATTGTGTTGGTAGGATATCACCTTGTGCTAAATGAGACTGACAGACCAATTTTTGCACAGAGATGTACCACTTCAAGTTGGTACACTTTGAAATAGCACACAAAATAAAGGAAAAGTGAAATCCCAGCCAGTTAGGCAGTTAGCTTCTGCCTACATGGTTTATTTCAATAGCCAATGACTCAGCGATTACTGTTATTTTTTGCGTGAAGTTACTCTTGATTCTATTTTAACATAATCCGATTCGGGCTAACATTGGTTGTCAAGGTGAGTGGTAACTCGATAGGTGTAACGCTTGTCCTAGACACGTCAATCAATAAGGAAATAAGAATTTCGTTGTTTTATTTACTCGTCTTATCTAACCTCATTATGGCAAGAGTGAACAATAAACACCAAATTCAAATGATCTTGAACCAACCAATCAGATCGCCGGGCAGCATTACAAATGGACGCTGTTCATAATCTTCGTTGCAAGTTTCACCTAGATTTGGTTTTTGACTTCTGTGTGGAAAATGGGTTGACAGGGAAGACTAAAACATCGCTATATATATGTGTGTGTGTGTGGGGGGGGATAATAACTCTGCAAAAGTATTTCCGGGCGGGCTATTGTTGGTTATGCATTCAGATGCAACTCCTGTTATATGAGGAAGTTTGTAAGAGCTTGTAAGTTGTACATTATGGTGATTTTTTAAGATACTTTCTTTTCGAAATCGAAACTCTCCGTTAGTAAGATACTGCGTGTATGCCACAATTGGGCTACTGAAGAAACCAATATCTGCTACAGCTACACAGACACAGAGGATACTGAAATGTCAACAATGCAGTGAGTGGTATCAGTACTGTCGAAATATTCTCACAAAAGACCAATGGAATTACTTTTCTACCTGGAAGAGTTGGTCTTGTCATTCATATTAACAAAACAGTACTTATTAAGCGAAAAATGAATCGCCGCGGTAGAAGAAGAGCGAATCATGTTTGGGTCCTGGGGCTGTACGACGCGAATCTTCGAAAAAGGGTTTGTTGACCGCATCCCAAGCAGAAATATCAATTATAGAACGACTATTCCCCGAAGGCACTACCATTTACACAGATAACTGGAGAGGTTATTCGCAATTATCATCACTAGGCTGTATTCATCATAAAGTCAATCATCCTCCTGGATTGGTGGATCCTATAAATGAAACTCATACAGATTCTATTGAAGGATTCAAGCCTCATTTCAAATGACGTATTAGAATGGTAAACGGTTCCTGAAATGATATGGTATATAGCCCCTTAGATGAATTTTTGCATCGACACTGGTTTGATATGTCACGGTTTTACTCTTGTGATTTATTGCATGGTAAGAACCGTCGACCAAGAATCGAAGCTTTATTTGGCAGCCCCGTGAGGGGCTAATTATGCGTCGGTGGCACAAGGGTTAGGACTCTCGCTGACCATGCATATAGTCCGGGGTTCGATCCCCTGCCGACGCACACCTGATATCTATGGTCGGCCTGCGAAATTTGGGGTACCAATATCACATGCTGAAAATTTCATACTTGTACCAAAATTACGGTGTGGAATCAAGCTGTAATCAAAAATATAAAATATAACCACTCCTATGAGAAACTGGGACCAATGTTTGCAGCATATTAGAGATATATACCCTGTATAATTCATTCTTATTACATATTATTATTACTACCTTGGGTTCCGAGTGTAAACTAGTACTTACTTTACTTTACTTCGGCTATCTCCTACGGGAGGATGAGCCGGCTTCATGAACGTCTCGAATCATCGCTGCCCAGGCGCGGCAATTTGTAAGAGAGTTCATGAAGCTTCATGGGAATTTGGTACGAGTGATGTCCCCAGGATCGCTCGGCCTTTTGTTTCAGAGTGCAGCTCTAGCCTTTACACAACCAAGTCTGACCTACAAGGCAGTAGGAGTGGAGTAAGGAGTCCACTATCCATTGTCAGCCGGTGACCGGAGTTCGGTTCATACGCCTTTTTGAATGGGGCCAGACATCCAGGACATCCAACAAGCCCTTTGTCCATACGTCTGCCGGTGAGCTCCGGTGAGCTTCATACGCCAGTCGTTGGAGGTTTGGAATCAGGGTTTAGCCATCTCCCCTAGACCGTCATCCAATGGACAGTCAACCCGGTGGAGAGCACCGGGCATCCACTTTCGCCCTCTCACTTTGGTGAGAAACACCTCCGCCACGTGAAGGCAGTGAGTAGGACTTCATCAGGAGAGGCTATGTAAGACGCCCGGTCATATGGGAGCATTTCAAGAGGTGTGCGGAGGGGTGGCCAACCCGCAGCGCAAGGCACCCACCCCCGACCATCCTGAGGCTTTGGAGGCCTAGTACTCCAAAAACACATCTGCTATCTTCTCATCTTCAGCTGTCTGGCCCGTCGATTACTGCCGATAATCTTTCATCTCCTCCTCCTCCCCGAAACACCATCTCCCACATATCACCCACTCGTCAATTCCCATTCAGATTCCACTCGAACAATGGCCTGCATTGAGGAAAATGTCATTCGACTGATGGCCTGTTCAGTGGAGTGTTTGCCGGATCAATCCATCTCCATTTTCTCCTACATATTTCTTGGTTGAGCAATCAGTCGACTCTTCCTTCGTTGGTTTGTTCATCTCCAGACTTTCTTGTTGCTGATTCCTACTTGCCGGCCATTTGGTCTTCAGTATGGAGCCAGAGAAGTGGGCAGCTGTTGATAAAAGTCTGTCGGAAATCCTTTCTATAACTTACGCACAGTCCAAGTTTCTCACCAGTATAGAAGAACTCACAGACTGACTAACTTGACATTTGTGTTGAATAGAATCTGAATCTTGTTGTTTATGCTGGCTGAGAGAAGCAGATTTTCAAAGTGATTTCAAGTTGGTGAAGACGTATCTTGCTTTTCTGTTTTTGAAACAGGATGAAAAATTTACTCGAAATCTTGATCTTTTTTAAAGAAATCTTCGCATTTTGTCAGCATTTACATCCGAAGGAACAATACTGCCTCCTCAATCTAAATTAAAGAAACTTCATTCTAGTAACAAGTGAATCTATGAGATATTGAATATGACTACACGCAAACTCACTGGATAATCTGTTCAAACGACTCCCTCAGTGACAAGCTTAAGATTATTAGAGAATTACTTGGTAAAAATGATTATCCAGATAAATTCATTGAGAAAAAAATATGAATTCAGCACCGTGGAGAGTCAGTATGACGACAGATCCAAAAAAAAGCATTGTTCATAAGACTGCAGTACCTCAGTGACAACACTAGAGAAATAGTTACATATCCAGTGCCTGAAGAATGCAGTTCAAAGAGCTTTCAGTGCTGCAGATGTATGTTGTCTCTTCACTATTACCCCTATTTTACGTCTGAGAAATAAGGACATACTGTCTAATTCTGCCTCCTCTGTGTGTATCTACCAGTTTGACTACAGCTGAGGAGCTACCTACATTGGGCGTACAATTATGCACGTACATCATCGTATACCTATAACTTATTAAATAGTCAGTATAATAACTGGGTCTCTTCTTTCCAATTCGTATCTTTTATAGGTACAACGTTTTTCTTTCTTTTCTTCTGTTATGTGCTGCTTTGTTTCTTTCTTCTGCTTACGCCAGTAAATATGCTACCATCTACTTTTCCAACACCTTCAAACACTCTGTTCAATCTTGGCTTTGCTACCGACATGCCAATATATGTTGTTGTCATAATGAACTGAAATTACTCTTAATCTATGTAGAATTTTATTTATTGATAATGTACTAACTGGATGCGCAATACTGTAGTAAAATGCTGAGAATTTCATTCTGCTTTTATCACAAGTACTGTTTTGGAATAAAGCAAATTGTTATTATTTCCGAACATTATCCTGCATAGTGGTTAAGCAAGCGACAAACAAGATCTATTCATAGCTCTATTTTAGCCCGCCTTGTAGATGCCGAGCATAAGGTTGATGTTAATAAAGCATTGAAAATTATTTATCGTATTCTTGCTAATGCTTAATTTTGCTTTACGAATTCGTCTTCTAAATACCTACAGGTGAAGCCATAGGGGTCCACTTGAAAAAGACAAAGAGAAACCTGTGTGTTTAGAAGAAATTTGTACAGCCAATTTCCTTACCTTCGTCATCGTTATTAATTCACCCTTCCCCTAAACATTTCGAAAATTATAATGATCCAAATTATTTTATTATTTTTGTGATCACTTCATCTTTAATTAGGAGATATCAAGGTCCTTCAACAATCTGTTACTTAATCAACCTGTGTACACGCTTATTCTCTAATGACTCTTCATTTTCCAGACTTATGCATCATGCAATCCACATGTTGTAACCTTTAATTGTGTGTATTAATTTCCTTCGTTAGTTATCACCCCCATTTGACATGTTGATACTGCCTAATTATTGTCAACGAACATATCAGTGCCATTTGATTCGTAAAATGTTGTGCATCGTAATAAAAATACTATTATAATAATAATTTATTAGAGTAGAGCCTGAGTGAGGGATGACGATCTAATTGAGAAGTAAATATTTCTTCGCTTGCTCAATCCTTTTGATTTCTAAACTCATTGACATGTTTATAGCGAAATCAAAATTAAAAGAACTATCTCACTTTATACAGGTGAAACATGAAAGGTACGAAAAACAAAAAAGGTTTCATGAAAACAAAACACATAGTGTGTTCACCGAAGAGTCTATTTTCGGCGGAGAATTCATTCACTTAGCTGTACTATCGCAAATATATAATATAGGTTATTTTGTATGTGTATGTGTACATTAAGTTTGTCAAACAAAAATACAATTGGTGATTTGGTTATTATAACTAAAGAGGGGGGGGGGGATTACTAAGCTCTGGGTGGAGCTACCTAATACAAAAACGGTCAAGAAAATTGAGTGTCAATGAAACTAGGATATCTGTAGTCCCGATGTTCTAGAAACAGAATTAGATCTTTTGAGAGAAATCTTCGTCCAAAAAATAAATACCCACCAAGATTTTTTGTTAGAAATATCACATCAAGAATTTGGAGGAATTAAACTTCTCTTGAACCTAAAATGAAACTCTACATGAACCTGGATTTCACAGGGGGTTTAACAAGCGATATTCTCAAGAGAAGGATCACATCATTTCTGAGAAGAAAATTCTTTGCAGTGAAGCCAAGAATAGTGTTCTCCAGTCGCCCACTGATCTACAGAAGTCTCAAGGACAAGATCCCACATCTGACTACTTCACTGTGCACATATCAGTTCACCTGCTGCTGTGGAACTAGTCACGTACATCGGTCGTTCGACGCGCACCCTATCCAAGAGGATTCAAGAACACTATCGCAGTAGTGGTGCAATAAGGAATGCGATAATCGAACACCTGGTTAACACTCACCATTCCATTTCAACAAACGTCCCCTCCTTCAAAGTAATCTACAGAGTCAAGAATAGCCTACCAAAGGCAATACGGTTTCGTCTTCCTTGTATCGCTGAAGCTCTGGCTATCTATTCACATAGAAAAACCGGAGCTGTGCACACATAAGAGAATTACTCAACCACTTCTACTATCGTGGTAACAATTTTGTCGATTATTGATGACTTCATTTTGTTTGTTTGCTTGTTTCTTTAATTGCTTATAATTCTTGTATATTCAGTTAGAACTCTTACGTAATTTCGTATTATCTACTTTTATTCCATATAAGCATCCTGAGTAAAACTCACTCATCAAACTATTCATATTATTATTACATAACTTCTTTTTTAACAACTGTTTATGACAACTCATCACCTTTGTTACACTATCCTAATTTCATTAACACCTAATTTTCTTGACTTGTATTACCAATCTTCACCTGTTAGTTAGTTAGTTAAAATAACCATAACCAATTGTAATTTTGTTTGAAAAACTTAATGTACACAAACATACAAAATAACACATATATATCTATTTGCGATTGCACAGCTGTGAAAATAAATTCACCGCCGAAAAGAGACTCTTCACTGAACACACTATGTGTTTTGTTTTCATGAATGCCTGGATGGGGATTATTCCTGAATCTTCCATATTACTATTATTCTTTTTTCCTAACTCAAACTTTTCTTTATTATCTCTTTTCTCTTGCTTTGTGTGCTACATGGAGGCAGTGTGCCACTAACCCAAACTGCTGCGCACATCTCTGGAAAGTTCTATATTGAAAACTGTCAGTCAATCAGTCAGTCTACGAATTCACCTTCTAACTGGAAGGTTCTGGGTTTTTTTATATATTTTTTTATTACAGCTTGATTCCACACTGTATTTTTGGTACAAGTATGGAATTTTCAGCATGGATATCGGTAGCCCAAATTTTTGCAGGCCAACCATTGATGGTGTCAGGTGTTCGTCGGCAGGGGATCGAACCTCGGACCATATGCATGGTCGGCGAGAGTCCTAACCACTGTGCAACCGACGCACATAGGAGCTGATGCTTGCTTGTCCAATGCGCATTGTTACACATTTTACCACATTGATCGGGAGCATCCATTCTATGGACCACTCTGATAGTTTGTCAAAGCCCTCTTGCAACGTGGACGTATCACTGTTGCCCTTCAGCTCCCTCCAAATTTTTAAGTCATCTACGTATAGGACCATAGGGGAATCGGTGAGCAGAAATAACTGATTGATATACAAAATAAATAAGAGAGGGCCGAGTACCGTGCCTTGTGGCACTCCGCTGCGCATTTCTGTTCAACAGGAGAGTTTCGAGTTGATCCTAACCCCTCTGCCTCCTATCTGTGAGGAATTCCCTGAGTCACACTTAGAACCACCCCTTGGGCAGTGGGTGAATATTACTGAAGGGTCCAGATCTATCTAGAACTGCTGGCTTTCTGGTGATCTTTCAACTGATGATGCAACCTCGTGATTAAACCCATAATCAATCAAATCCATTCAAATCAACACTCATTATTATTACAGGATAAATACTGCTTTAGAAAAATTTACATTGAATTAAACCTTAAAAATAACAAACAAACAAAATATGTTCGACATTAGTTTTTTATGCAACAGGAGGTACACCAGTCGGCGGCGGTGGTGGTGGGCCGTTAGACTGCCCAGGGTTTGGAAATCCTTGGAATGTGGGAGGTGGTGGTGGCGGTGGTGCAGGAAAGCTAGCTGACGGTGAAGGCGGTGGTGGAGGAGGTGGAAAAGCTGTTGAAGCCGCGGCGGCGGATGGAGCGACGACAGGCACTGGCACTGGTAAGATTGGTGCAGGTGGAGGAGGCGGGGGAGGTGGTGCCATTGGTCCAGGCATAACAGACTGACCATATCCTCCTCCCATCATTAAAGTATTCTGATGATGAATAGCTGGCGGCGGAGGAGGAGGCGGTGGTGGCATCATTAATGTTGATGATGCTAAAGCAGGTATTCTCATCGGTGTCATCGATGTGATTGAATGGCCCATATTGCCTGCAAGTAATGTGGGTGGAGGTGGTGGCGGAGGAGGAGGAGGCGGTGGAGCATCTGCAAACAACTGATGTGGACGTTCAGCCTAAAATTTTAAAAAAAAGATACGTTATCAAAAAGTCTCCAACCAAGAACTAGTTAATTTGACCTGGCGATTGAGCTTTGTTTTTTTCCCTTCATGTTCCCCAGTGGAACAACATAGGGCTTCAAGCTAGAGTGGCTTGAAGTTTCTATAGCAGTGGTGTTTATTCTTACAGGATGGGGTTGCTAGCCGCCTCATGCGTAGCCAACCTTTCCTCTTTACCAGCTTTTATTGCTGGGTTAGCGAGGTAAAGGAGTGCATCTGTGGCGGAGAGTCGAACTCCGGACCACGTGCATGGTTGGCGAGCGTCCTAACCGCTATACCACCGACGCGGTGGTTGAGCTTACACATTGCAATGAGCTAACAAGCTACACTGACTGGAAATAATGTGTCCTGAAGGTTCTCCCAACCCAGAAATGTTGTTTGAATAGCGGTTAGACTAAAAGCAGTTAATGTAAACTGTTTACGCTATGTTGCGGGGGTGGGGTTCTGTGGGAGAAGTCATGTGGTGAGAGCTGGCCGATAGCCAAAGTTGGTAGACTGTAATTTACGTCAATGTTTTGCGTTCCCAATATTGGTTGTGAGACAGATGGGAACAAAGACTTTGTGTAGGCGGATACAGTTAGCATATAGATGATCTGAAATTCAAGAAACAGTCACAAAGAGATGAATGATTAACTTTCAGTGAGAAACGACCAATCAGAGGACTGTGTTTGTTTGCTTAAATAATCTATAATTTAGTACATGGCAATATATAAATATGTCTTTATTTCTTTAATAAAGGATCTGTTTCCTGCCCCTTGTCTTCTGTTGTTAGTCATGCTGCTGGGAAATATGAATGTAACAGCAATAAGGTGTTCCCCCTAGATGACAAGCATCCCAGCTGTGCTGCTTACCCGTTCTGCAGATAAGGGGTTGGAAAAGTTCAAGTGCGAAAATTAAACAACCCAAATTACCTAACGACAGTCCGTAACTATCGATAAGATCTAAATACGGAGAAAAATCCCAAAATCAATTCAGACAGGCTATGTATGACCACCTATTGCGGTCACGCAACACTACTACTCTTTCTATTTTAAGTACCCCACGAGAATGAGTCATTAAAAAGTTAACGTAGGGACTACTTTTCAGGTAATAGATGGGTCCTACATTGTACAGGCTACATTTACTGGTACAGAACACATATAATGGCCTATAAAAAATTATGAATACTGGGGTCACTGAGTGAGTCACTAATGGTTTAGTTTTTATAGGTACTGAAACTAATATGGGTCTTTTTTACGCTGTTCCCAAAACACAGTGATCATTTGAATGATTTCCACTCAAACATACGGTCTATACCTAGGAATACTGGGCAGCTATTTCGTCCTAGTTGGAGACTTCACAGTACGCGCTCACACCACGGGGTTCGAACCCAGGATCTTCTGGTTACAAGGCGAGCTAGCGAGCTCGTAAACCATTAAACCACTGGGACCCAACCGATCCAATGGCCAGCCCATGAATTCTAACTTCTGCCACTGTCTGTCTGTTTTCGACATAGAACTTTGCACAAATGTGCGGAAGTTCAAGTCGCCACACTCTGTGTACCACACAAAGTAAGAGAAGAAAGTACAAGAAAAGCATAATAGAGACAGTGAGCAGAGGTGTGAGACCAAAGGAATAGTAATAAAGAAAAACAAAACAGTTTCATTGGAGATCATAAATCACAAGGAGTGGATGCATCTGCACCAGCCACTGAGAACGATTTTGAGCCATGTCACCAATTGTTTCCAACCATAGATTTTTACCGTCCCGAGGACCCCAGCCTGGAAGTCTACACCTTTCTACGTGGCTTAGACCAACTGTTGTGAATTTCATTGACTGGTGCCAAGTTTTAGTTTGACCTCCGCTAGCTTTTTTCCAGCCTGACCCTATATCCGCTAACATTGCCCATTAGTCGAGGGAGGCGATGACATTGGCATACGTAACACATATCCTAAATATATCAGTCTTTGTAACTTCACGACTTCGTCGATTGATTTCCCCTGTTTACCTAACTTCTGCCAGCTAATTCATAACATAGCACGGCTACGGTGAGTGCATACTGATGAAGGGTCCCAGACTAGACTGACGAAACAGCTGTCAAGTACTTCAGTGCTAATGTCAACTCATGATGAATTCCTTCAACCAATAATTGAAAATACGTATCAAATGTTGCTGTAGTGTATAGAGATGTTACAATACATATCCAAGCTGTATATAAATACATAAATCCCACTTTGAGTTAGTTCTCAACGAAAATATCGATATAAATAAATCAAGAAAGAATGTAATCATTCGGTTCTCTATTATGAAATGTCAAGCAATTAGACACTATTCTCAGCTTTAATACTCTTAGAAATAATAACATAAAAAAACGTTACACAAGAACCAATAAGTGTAAGACAGAAAAACCCAACTTTAGTGCCTGTGTGCGTAGCTAATAAGCTTTCACTGACAATTTCAGTAGACACCTAGGATCGAAATTTCCAGCATCAAATTATTCAGAAAAAAAAATGGGAGTAGCCAACAAACAGCCATGAGATCCAATAGTTTAAGACATTCTCTAATAGAGATTAGATTTGAAATTTATTGGTGCAGCACATACTATGGGCTTCCATATTTCATATAATTCTGACAGCAACATCAGGTAAGGTGATGCTACTTTGAATGTGCTTCGTAAGTAGATTTACCTCTTTTGTTATTCCCTTAACTTTGCCGTTGTATCTCTGTCTTTTCTTCATGCTGTCGTCGGGCCGTTTTATATGGCTTATTTTCTCTTGTCGATACTTCTACTAGGAAGCCCAACCGCGTTCATAGATATGATGACTGACGACAAACCAACTCAAAATACACATTCATTTAACAATATTCGAAAGGAGTTGAAGATAAATCGGTTGGGACTTTTGAATGTGAAAATGAAAATATTAACCGCAGTAGTCAAGAGCCAACATTTTTTTATTTCCTTCACGTTCCCATCGGAACATAGGGTTTCAAGCTGGAGGCTTGACGTTTCTGTAGCAGTGTTTATTTTTATAGGATGGGGTTGCTAGCCTCATGCCCGACCTTCCCTCTTTACCAATCTTATTACTGTCTAAGTGAGGTAAAGGAGTAAGTCTGTGGCTGGGGATCGAACCCCGGACCATGCACATGGTCGGCGAGTATGCTAACCGCTGTGCCACCAACGAACAAGAGCCAAAATTAATTACTATATCTTTGAAAATACTAGGGGAGTGTGGTATATAAGGCTATTATCAGTAACGAGACATTTAACACAATATATAGAGACACCAGCAAGTGGAATCTGAGTGGGTTGAGTTGGACGTTCAGCGCGAGATGAAGAAGGGAGTGTGGCGAGGAGATAAGAGCCTACGGTCAATCGTGGGGCCGATCAAAGAGGACAACAGAGAAGAGGACAAAGTGGAGATGTGCTGTTGATGCTTTATGTTCCAATCGGAACCCAAAGGAACAATAATAAGTGAGCCATGATACAACAGACCATCCGTCTAGCTATGAGGACTTCAAAATACTTTATATACCTTCTCACATTTATATATCATCAAGTGGCAGTCGTGGATAACGCCTGCTGCCATAAACGATCTGGTACGGCCAAGGGTGGGTAGACCTCGGTCTTTCTTTCATGCAGCCACACATTCATATCCTTTGTCACGTAATTCCTGCTCACTGAAGGCACTCCTTCATGCAGCAGGAGTGTTTCACACAAAATTAAAGGTTCGAATAGGAACATCTGGTGCCTATAAGTGGACTGGTAGACACATTGGTTTACCTAGGGGAGCTAGAAAATCGTGCCTCCAAACCTATATTGTCAACATGAGCTCCAGAACCCCCATAGGATTGAACGGTGTATGAACCTGTTTCGGTCACCATCAACCATAGGAAGGCAGCTCCACTGCTGTGTGCACCAGACTTCAGATGAAAGCCTCGGGGAGCGCGGCCCCATAAGACAACCACCTGCTTCAGTCTGGGCGTTCGGGTGGTATTCCAGCTCTCGCAAAAAAATTATAGCATTTTGTGTGGCGCATTTACCACTATATAATGAAAATCTCATCAAACAAGCACTCCAAATTCATCTATCACTGATCAAAGTCTGGAAAGACAAAATAATTCCGAGAAAGAAAGAAAGAAAAAAATACACGTACTTGTGAAAGTGGACTTTGAGCAGCTAACAAACGCTCGGCAGCTGAACCATGACGTTCTCCTTTACTATCTTTCTTGAATGCATAAGATATTGTAATGGCACGATTACACAAATATTGTCCATTCATTGCTTCAATGGCTGCATCACTAGCTTCAAAACTTGCAAAATTGATAAATGCATAACCTTTAGAATTTCCTGTCTCAGGATCACGCATAATCTTTGGTGTTTGAAGGATAACACCAAATGCACTGAAAGTATCGTATAATAGTTTTTCATCTACTTCAGGATCTAAATTACCAATGAAAATATTAGCACCAATATCGAGATTTTTTTGATTTGCTGATGCTTTGTTAACACGAATAGGTTTCCCGTATAATTTGATCATATTCATAATACGCATAGCATAGTCAGCGTCTTCCTCTGTCATGAACTCGACGAATCCATAGCTAGAAGAAAGAAAAAAAAACACGACCAAACATTGAAGATAAAGACTGTGCATAAATTAGGATAAACACTGGAAATATGTATGCTGTGATTCTCAACTTGCCAACATTGTTATTATTATTATTCCCTTGCGTCCCGAGTGGAACGTACGGCTGGCTTCAATAACACATCTCCACTTTGTTCTATCTTCTACCGTCCTCTTCAGCTGGCTAGCTCTACGAGTGACCAAACTATCTCATCTCTTCCTCAGACGATCTCCTCCATATCATTCTAGGACGACACGAGGAATAGCCTGGCGCGCTATGTCACTCGACGGCCTCCTCAATGTACGCCCAATCAGTGCATCTCCACTTTTTCCTGCATATTTGTTGAGCGATCGGCTCTCGCCTGTTGGTTTGTTCCCATAGTTTCTTGTTGCTTATTCTTTCTGGCCGGCCGGCCATTTGATCTTCAGTATGGAGCGAAGTGGGCAGCTATTGATGAAAGTCTGCGGTAACATGTTAGAAATCCCTTTTGTGACACGCTAGTCAAGTTTCTGACCCGTATAGAAGGACCGACTTCACATTAGTGTTGAAAATGCGAATCTTGTTCCTTATGCTAAGTGAGTGCAGAAGATTTCCAAACTGGTTTCAGGTTGATGAAGGTATATCTTGCCTTTCCGATTCTGATTGGCTGGCTTTGACACCTTGGTCCCTTTCGTCTGCAGTTGAGACGATGCTTCTTGGCCAGATAAATGAAAGAGACAACCTCTGTCAAATCTCGCCCATTGATGGTGATTGGTGCTGGTTGTTGTTGCTGTTGATTGGTCGGTTATCTTCATCACCTCCGTCTCTTCTATGTTCACTCGGAGTCCTGTTTTCGCTGCTTCTTCGGCCAGCCTGTTGGTTTTCACTTGCAAGTCTTCGAGTTTGTGTGACATTAGACAAATATCATCCACACACGTGAAATCCAGATCTTCTAAAGTCTTCTTATCGGTCGTCCTAGGCTGGTTAAACTCGGGTACTGGTAAAATACACGCTGTAATTCCAACCAGAATATGCTAACCAATTAGTGAATTTCAATAACTGGGAAACGGAAGTGTAGAGAAGCTAGTTTTGGCAGGAATACGTAAGAGTACCGTGCATGAAAGTCATTCAACCCAGCGATTCAAGCACTTTCATTTAGAACTGTCTAGCTAAAGAGTAAATTGAACAATATACAATAGTCTACTACACAAACTAAGAATTTAACTAGTGAGTCACAAGTTCGAACTTCATCATGACTACAGAGATTTAAGCAATTAAGAACCAGTATTGTTTAAGTTATCTGACTACCTAGTACTTAGTGAAATAGCTAAGAACCCTATTTAATGAGCCACAAAATTACAGATCGTGATATTTCGCTTTCTATCTAACTTAGTTTCCAGCTAGACAAAAATTCTAAATGCACGTTACAGGTGCTTGAAAGTCTAGGTTTCAACGACATTTCATATGATTGTTCTGTCTATTGATACTAATTGGTATAACTTTTATTTGGTGTTTACCTCAACAAACTATCCCATACAGTTTGTCTTCCAACTCATACCTATGTGTATCCTCATCTTATAGATTTTCAACAGCCTTGATATATACTGTTTGAAACAGTGCTTTCTTATAACTGGTACGTACTCCCGTTACAGATGTAATTTCTTAATGCACATGACGCTACAAAGCTAAGAGATAGTAAACATAAAATGAAGAAAATGTTTCGAATTTCGATGACCCCTGGGAAAATATCACAGAAATGCAGCTCACTGGACTAAGGAAATGACTTGTACCCAGTATATCTCGAGTCCACATGCTGTCTTACCCAACCCAGCCTGGAGAATCAGGTAGTATTACCAGCCCTCATATGTGTCACCCAATCTGGTAAGAATACATTTGTCCGAAGCGATTTCTACCTAAGTGAGAATTACTTACAATGAAAACATCGCTAACTACAACTCATCAAATTATCTGGAAAACAAAATGTTATCCGGAGCACAGAACGAATTCCGAAGAAACCTCTCATGTCTGTCAAACCTCCTCACTGCAAGAGAAAACTGGGTCAAATCAAGGGACGACAGAAGACTCATAGACTTCAGCAAAGCCTTCGATAAAGTTCTCCACAAAGGACTACTCATATGGCTGGAAAGTCTTGGTATCAAAAGCAGATTAGTAAACTGGCTCAGGGAAGTCCTCATAAATGGGAGGCAGGGAGTCAGGATTAACTCGGAACTCTCCTCTTGGACAGCAGTGCGTAGCGGAGTGCCACAAGGCATACTACTTGGACCTCTCCTATTTATTTTGTATATCAATTAGTTATCTCTACTCACCGACTCCCCTATGGTCCTATATGCAGATGATTTAAAAATTTGGAGAGAGTTGAAAAGCAGCAATGATACGCTCGCGTTGCAAGAAGACCTCAACAATTTGTCAGTGTTCCGGAGAATGGATGTTCCAGATCAATGTAGCAAAATGTGCAACCATGCGCATCGGACAAGCAAGCATCAGCTCCTATGGACTAGAGGGAACAACACTTCCATCAGTTCAGACTCATTTAGATTTAGGTGTCATAGTTAGTCACGATTTAAAAACTACAGCACTGTCGCGCGTTGGCTGCAGGTACCTTAAGATCCTTATGGGCAATTCGCAGAGCCTTTACTAGAATCACCAGAGATATGTTCACCTCCTTATACACATCTCTGGTGAGGTCAAGACTAGAAAACTGTATCCGGGCAGCCAGTCCTCGTCTTAAACGGGACTCACATTCTAGAAAGGGTCCTAAGGAAGGCAACACGTGACTCTCCGCATAACTAATTTACCATACGAAGAAAGACTAGGCAGTTTAAATCTCTACTCCCTGTTATACTGTAGGCAGAGAGATTTAATCACAAAGTTTGAAATTTTAAATAATGACTACGGACCTGACCTATTCTCTTTTTTCCTTCCCACCAGGTTGGAACACCGTAGAGGACATAACAGGAGAGTTCGAAAGCCAAGAGGAAATCATATTGCTCTTGAGTGCTGGTTCTCACACCGATTCCTAAACTCTTGGAATCGACTCCCAGAATTGGTGTCTGCGACCTCAACTGATTCATTTAATCCCAGAAATTTACCAGAAAAAGATTAACATAGGCTCCAAGCCTTCTGTCCTCAACCAATAAAACTAAATCACTGCGTCATTCCTAAACAAGCGTTATTAGGAGAGTGAGACTTAAATAATCCACGTTCAGGAGTTGTGTCGATCCGTCATTCAGAAAGCACCCAAACTAATGCCACATAACAATATTACTGTGAGGCCTAAGAAAAGTGGCAAAACTATCCACATTAGAATTCTATCTAGTGACATGAAACGAGGATTATATAGATACTTTATGCAGAGTAGGTAGAAGGACGAGTGACTCCTCCCATATTTGCAGTGTGTTGATGACAAACTGCTTTACAGGATGACCTGAACATATTGCAGAAACTTGATTTTTGTAACATTCTTGAAGATATTCACGGAAGACATGTTTCAGCTGTTGTACCGAATAGACCTTAAACCTCACTTGGATTAATTGGACCAGGATTAACGAGTCCAAGCACTAAGTAAGAAAAAGGTTACCCAGAATCTTTGGGGGGGGGGGAAGAGCCCAAAGTATTAGACGTATTGTGGGATAAGAAGTAGTTCCATGTATGCATATTTTTAGATGACTGGGAATTTTATTTATGATTCTGGTACCTTCCGTGTCGAAATAACTATCTGGCTGGAGAATCTCTAAACTACTGAGGAAAATTTGTTTGTCATACTTTCACATAGTACCTAAGTAATCCTAGTAACTATAAATTTGCCTTTTGTTTGAAAAAAAACTACCAAACAGCACACACGTTCTGGTGACAATAAACATACCCTTGGTGCTGCATATTTATTCTATCCTTGGGCATATGAACATTGACCACCGGACCTGCCTGAAGAAAAAGTTCCCAAAGAATTGACTCATTGACTTTTTCATCAAGACCACCAACATAAATTGTGGCGTCCTGATTACGCTCTTCCATCGTCCCAATAGTCATATTTGATTAAGTAGTAGATTGACTGTGTTTTGATACTTTCTCGATGGCTAATAAATTACAACTAGTACTATCAGAATAAGAACTAGATTACAACACGTATGTGTAGCGAACAACAATCATAACCGCGGCAATCTAATGTTCAATATTTGAGTATATGGTTGAGGGAGGAAAGTTTCAAGACTATGTTAATCCCTTTCTAAAAAGTACAATATTTATTTGGGATAACCGATTGACGTCACAGACACAAGTTTTTCTGATAGTTCTTTCAAAGAGTTAATGATTTTGTGGGGGAACCAGAACAATACAGCTACATAAATCATCGTCTTTTGAAGTATCTAGCTATTTTTTATGAGATGTTTCGACCTGCTGACAAGGGAAAGAACATAAGGATCATGTTCATAGTCATTTCTTAGGATTTTGGGAATGATATCTCTCTGCTTAAAATTACTTTAAGTAGCAGAGATTAGGGATATAAAATGGCCCCTCTTATGGCACACTCGCCTAACCAGGAATTATATATGTATATGTATATATTATTCAGTTTTAGAAAAGCACTTGTTTCCTGAAAGCAGTTTCCTAGTTTTGACCTCACCAGAGATGTTTATTACACGGTGAACATTCCACTGATAATCCTATTAAGTGCTCTACACACTACCCACAAAGAACTAATGCTGAGAAAATGTCAAACATTTTGTCCAGCAACTCACTACGATACTTATATCCGTGTATTCTGGTACTTGCATGCCTGATAAGCATGGTAGGTTACTTCACTACATTGACGGGAAATATTCATTAATTAGACCAGCCCAACAGATTGTTGAGATTCGTTTGTCACTTCTGCCTTTTAAGCTCTCTTTAAATTTCCAGGTACTGCGCATAGATAACCATAAGGGATTCGGTGAGGCCAGATAGTTCATCGAAATGCAGGATAAATAAAATAGTTGGATTACCTTTTGGTACACCATCACATAAAGCTGTCTAGGGAGAGACGTTCCTGAATTGACTCCCAGACAGTCTTGAGTGAGGCACTTTGTCGAAAGCCTCAGTGAAATGCACTTAGGCAACGCCTATGGGCATACTGTTATACACAGGCTTGACCAAGCTTTCCAGTGTTGCGAGGCTTTTCAGACAAAAGAGACTTCCTCGAAAATATTGTTGTAACTCAGAAAGCAATTTCTTCGTAACAGTAGATGGTTAAAGGCAATCGGCCACAGGAAGCCTGGAACCACCTAGGTTACATGCTAGCTGACGCTCACCAATCAGCAAGGCGTATCTGCGACCACCTACTAGGAACTCGTGTCCCTTCTAAGATTCTAACCCCTGTCACCCAATGATGCAGTCAGTAAGAGACGTTACAACTGAGGTATTCGAGCTAGCGGTTGATCTCCTGTACCATTGTATTGTATATATTATTTTAAATGGTCACCAGTTAGCAACTAGTGCAATGTGTCTAGTCCACGGTGTTAATGCAGACTGAATTTCATAAGTCACTTTAGCTATGTGGTCACCATTCCAGGTGGCTCACCATCACGGCTCGCTGTGCTTTGTTGATACTGGATGGTGGCCACATTGCAAGCTTGACTGATAGAATTCGGTACGCGCCAAACAAAGGACTAGACACATTACACTAGTTACTAACTAGTGTCAATTCAAACTTACTTTTTAAGTACGGAGTGACAGCTTCTCTAATTACCATTTTCGGACATTATAGATCTTGTTGAATTCTTTTGCTGCTTCTTGGTAGTGAAGTAAAAACCACTGATCTTCATTGTTTTTCAGTGTGATCATTTTTGTCACTCGCCTGCCCTAGCACCGGTGGACCCCCAGTTGACTGGGAGGTTGGTAAGGCCTAAACAGTGTAAGTTCACTCCACAGTTCAGCATATAACATACTTATTGCCAACCATAGTGAAGCGACATATTTCTTTTCTCCAGCTCCCTTACAGTGAAAGAATGCTCCTTTGTGTTTGGTAGATTCTGTGTGCTTAATCTAGCTAATCTCATAGGTGTAGACAACATCTATTATGGCTGGATTGGAATGCGTAGGGTCGACGTGTGCAATATTTAATTCCATATTACTTTGTTTATTAGATACATCACGTAATATAGCATTATTATGTACTGTATGACGTTTTCCAACGCAATTTATTGTTTATAATCAGTTATCAATGTAGTTGAAGATTGAACGATCAATTCATGGTTGTTTGCTCAAACCAACTTCCCCAATTTTCGCGGAGGCATCAATACGACAGTCATTGTCTCATCG